>CM052701.1:9784184-9826684 GCA_028551405.1 Uromys caudimaculatus
TGCTGGATCTGCCCTAGGGGGTCACCCCGGGTTGGGGCTCCACTCTCCCAGGCAGGCAACGCATCCTCTTGGCATTTGCGGAGGGATGAGTTTCTCCTGGAAAGCAAGGTGCAAAGGCGCAAGGCGACCACAGAGTCCCTGGCATGCCTGGGATAGAGTGGAGGGATCGGGGCGCTCGGGCCTTGATGTCCCAGACCCTGAACCTTCCCGGTTCCTGGGAGAGCACAGCCTGGGAGCCTGGCTAGGTGCATGGGGCCAGCGCCCTCTAGGCAGCGGAAGTGGCGCTGGCTGTACATCCGTCCCCGCCTCACAGAGTTGGGAGAAGACTGGCTGGTGCGGGGGAAATTTGCAAGGGGAAAGTCTTTGCATCATGTAGAGCAAGCCTTGGGGTTCCAGGAGCGGCGACCCAAGATCTGGGGCCATGAACGCAAGCGGAGAGGGAGAAAGCTTTTCCGGATCCGTGCAAAGTAAGTGCTGGGCAGACGCAGCTGGGGCCAGGCCCGGACATAGCCAGCAGGCCCGGGGCTGCGGGATTGGGGGTGACGGCGCACCTTGCACGCCCGCCCCTACCAGCCCCGAGCCAGGCTGGGAGCTGCCTCGAACTCCTGCAGTACCCCCCGGGAAGGCACGACCAGGGGAGGCCACGCGGTACAGAGACTGTCACCACCTCCCCTGCCTGCCGGGTGGAGTTTGGGGCGCAGCGGAGAGAAGGAGAAAGTGGGGTGACCCAAGCTGACTGGAAGGAAAACTTACACCTCAGTGGCTCAGGTTGGAGCATCCCTGAGGGGCTAGCGGGCAGGTTTGCAAAGCTATCCCCGCGCTGAGGGTAGGGGATGATGTAGGTGTTAAGACCTGGCTGGGGTGGCTTACTGAGTTTGGGGTTCTGTTATTTTCCTGACATCATATAAGCTATTGGTATCTCCGTGTGCCTTTGTTCGCCAGAGTATGGGCCACGGACTGAACCGTGGACTGGACACCTGGAACGTTAACATCTGTTCAAAACTTAGGCTGCTGAGTCCATCCCCTGCAGGTCTCCGAGGGTGGGGCCCAGAATCCCAGATCTTCCCCTGCCGCCTGGAGCCCCAGATGTTTGCAAAGCTGTGGACAAGGCTCACAAACACCGGAGTCAGTTTGCTAACTGCAGATATTATAGTGAATGACTGCCTAAACTTGGCTTGGGTGGCCTCTGAACTCTGAACCTCAGGCCCCACACCCCACCATGTGTCTCAGTGTCTTCCAGTGCTGTGGAGTTAAGGTTGTGTTTAAAGAGGGGCGACCCCACCACATGACTTACTCTGGAATGGGAAATCAGCCCCCACATCAGATAATTTCATCTGTCATGATCTTAGGGAGAGATCTGTCTTGTTCCCATTTTGCAGATGGGAAACCCAAGGGTAAAAGTGCCTGTTGATAGTGACAGTTGAGGGTGCTAAGAAGTCCCCATTGTGACTTGTCCCTTCTGTGAATACCAGAGCATAACTTAGTACTGAAGCTCCTTCACCCTGGACCCCAGTCCCCCACCACCATGAAGACACCCTTAGCAAATATGGCTTCATTCCTCAGTGTTTCCGGAGTCCCGGGGCTGTTCTTGTAGCCGCCGGGTTGGGGCAGTCCAGAGGAGGAAGGCCTTGTTCCTGCCGTCTGTTGATTTCTAAAGCCCTTTGCAAAGTGACTTACAAAATGTCCCCCCAGCATCACTGTCCTTGGGATGTCTACCACAGGACACCACCACACGAAGATGCCCTGTCTTAGTCCTGGAGGAAACGGGACAGAATCGAAACTGCTTATAATTTGCAGAAAATCACATTGTATGTCCAGCTCCATCATGTTACATGAACATGGTTCTGTACTATTTCATTTCACCGGTTACAGACGTTACTATATGCTGTGTGGATAACATGGAGCGATAGGGTGTGGCACATGCCTGCCTAGGTGGAACTATGTAGGGGAAAGGTGAGCATCGCAATTTTAAGCATAAACAGTAGAAAGTATTTTTGCATTGTCCATGAAAGATACAATGGAAATATTATAATGAGTTTTTTTTGTTGTTTTTGGTTTTGGTTTTTCTTTTCTTTTTTTTTTTTTTGGTTTTTCGAGACAGGGTTTCTCTGTGTAGCCCTGGCTGTCCTGGAACTCACTCTGTAGACCAGGCTGGCCTTGAACTCAGAAATCTGCCTGCCTCTGCCTCCCGCGTGCTGGGAGAGATTTTTTTTTTTTTCTTTCTGGCAGTTCTTACCATTTCTTCCAGATTTTCTTGATAAGTTTTATAGTACAAGAGAAAAAACTAAGTTGTTATTTTTAATTATTTGTAGACAGAGATGGGTATATATTTGTGGTCACAAGTGCCCATGGGGCCAGAGGAGGGCATCGGATCCCCTGGAGCTAGAGTTTGGGGGGCTTGGTTGTGAGCTGCGTAGTGTGGGTTCTGGGACTTGAACTCAGATCCTCTGTAGATGCTCTTAACTACTGAGCCATCCCTGCAACTCCACAAAAGAAAGCTGTAAGAATAAAAATTCAGTTTCTCATGTTGAGACTCACTAATTAATTGTTATCTATTTAACAACCTTTTTTTTTACAGTACTTTTCTTCTGTTCTGAGACAGGGGCTAGGTGCTTTGAACTGGCTGAGGCCCAGGAGGAATCTTTTTTTTTTTTTTTTTTTTTTAATTTTTTTTAAAATTTTATTTATTTATTTATTCATTTATTTATTTATTATATGTAAGTACACTGTAGCTGTCTTCAGACACCCCAGAAGAGGGCATCAGATCTCATTACGGATGGTTGTGAGCCACCATGTGGTTGCTGGGATTTGAACTCATGACCTTCGGAAGAGCAGTCGGAGCTCTTAACCACTGAGCCATCTCTCCAGCCCCCAGGAGGAATCTTAAGATCCAGTCTTCCAGCCTCCACCTCTGGAGTGACTGGGATTGCATTACCGGCCTGTGTTCCTCCACCAGCCCATTTTTTAGAAGGTTCTGGGCATTGAACTCAGGGCCTTGGGTATGTGAAGCCAGCACTCTACCCACTGAGCTGCATCTGAATCTATATTACTTTGCAATATAGAACCAGGGACTGTGTTAGATGCTTTGACGGTCTCAATGCTGTAGAAAAATGGTACCCCTGTCGGGTAAGGATGAATTTAGTCTACAAGCGTCAGAAACCTGAACTGTACTGTTTAGTCGATTGATTCCGGGGCCTGCATTCGGGGACCAAGGAAGTGAGAACAAGAATCAAGGATTCTGGAATTTTCCTCACAGTTATCAAATATCTGCAGAAGCACCAGTCCACAAGAAAAAGCAGAGGCAGGCCCGGCTGGCCTTTTCCGCTCCCTTTGTGCTGTGTGTGCTGAAGTTCACACATGTGACCCACGGTTGGGTCTCAAGATCATGATGAAGCATGTGGAAATGTGGTTGGAACGGAGGTAGTTTTCATAATGACCTTTCTGTTGGGGCAGGAGACGGCCTTGGGGCCTGTGAGGGGCTGGGCACCCTCCCTGCCCTGAAGTGCTTCATGGACACACCAATGTGTACGTCCTTGTGTACACGAACGTGGAGGCCAACAACCTCCTGAGATTGTTCTTCAAGCACCTTGTGATTTGAGACAGGCTGTCTCCCTGGCCTGGAGCTTGCCGAGTAGACTAGGCCACGTGTCCAGCAAGCCCTGGGTCCCTCCTACCTCCCTCCCCCCTATGCTGAGGTTACAAACACTTCTCACACCCAGCCTTTTACACAGGTTCTAGGGATTGAACTCAGGCCCTCATGTTGCGAGGCAGGCAATTGGTGGATTGTCTCTCCAGCCCCAAAGAAAACAATCTCCAAGCCCTCAGTGGTCCCTAGGAGCAGTACTGCCTCAGAGGACATAACTCTCTTGGGACACAACTGCTAGGATGGAATTTGAAGTAGTTTTGCAAGAAGAAACAACATAGACCATCCCTTAGCCGTGTATGCCCCCTGCCACGAAGCTGGTCTGTTTGGAATTAATCTGTAACTTTTCCTTTGTCCCGTGAAGTCCCAGGAGGCACCACAGTGCTGGTAGAGCTGACACCGGACATCCACATCTGTGGCCTCTGTAAGCAGCAGTTCAGCAACCTGGATGCCTTCGTAGCCCACAAGCAGAGCGGCTGCCAGCTGACCACCACACCGGTGACAGCCCCCAGCACGGTCCAGTTTGTGTCAGAGGAGACAGTGCCTGCCACCCAGACCCAGACCACCACAACGACCATCAGTTCAGAGACTCAGACTATCACAGGTACAGTGGGGGCAGGGACAGGGAGGGATGGACAGGGGAGGCTGGCTACATCCCCCACCTCTTCAGGGCCTGTTAGGAAGGAAGGCCTGCTCAGGGCCGCTTGGTCATTGATACGTCTTTATTATTGAGGGTGCTGAGACAGTGTTTCTTCATGTAGCCTTGGCTGTCCTAGAACTCTCTTTCTGTAGACCAGGCTGGCTATGAACTCAGAGATCTGTCTGCCTCTGACTCCCAATAGCTAGGATTTATTATTTTTAACCAGCACCTCTGGGAAACAGCTGCCGAACCAGGTCTGGAAGCTGCTAGTTCAGATCGTGCAAGTCATGAGAAATGTTACATGCTTAAGCAAAACAAAGGCCAGGTTTCTAAGCCAATCCTCTGGATGCTGAGAAGCAGGTCCTCGCAGATGTCTGGGGTGGGGTGTGTACGTGAGCCCTGTGTTGGCATCAGTTTGTGACCAAACAAAAACATTGCGTGAATTTTGAGTTTTCTCGTCTTGATTTTTTTTTTTTTTTTTTTGGTTTTTCGAGACAAGGTTTCTCTTTGTAGCCCTGGCTGTCCTAGAACTCACTCTGTAGACCAGGCTGGCCTGGAACTCAGAAATCCACCTGCCTCTGCCTTCCAAGTGCTGGGATTAAAGGCGTGCGCCACCACTGCCCGGCTTCTCATCTTGATTTTTAAATCTGTAAATGGACATCTGTCTTCCCTCCTTACACATCCTCCTCTCTCCATGTAGTTTATCAACATAAATTTTAGAGGCTTCAAAAAGTTGAATATAGCCAGTCTAGAGGGGGCGGCGGGAGGAGCAGGAGTTCAAGGTCATCTCTGGCTACGTAGTGAATTCAGGGCCAGCCTGGGGGAAAATTAATTAAGAAAAAAAATGTATACAATGAAACCATAAAGAGTTTGGGGGCTGGGGCTGGAGAGATGCCTCAGTGGTTAGGAGTGAGTGCTACATGCTTTTACAGAGTACCCACTATGGGCTGCTTACAAATGCCTATAGCTCCGGCCCCTGGAGATCCAATCCCCTCTCCCAGCCTGTGGGCACCTGCACACACATGTGCATACACACACGTTGACACACAGGTATACATAAATAAAAATAGAGCAAGTCTTTTCTGTTCTAGGGTGCATATTAGCCACACAGTGACAGATACACACACCTACACACACTTAACACCTATATAACCTGAGTAAAATGAACAGACGTCCGCTTTAAACATGTAAAGTACAGATCTCCGATACGGTGGGCGCTGTAGTAAATAGATGGTACAGTCCTTCTTGATCTGACTACCCTCCTCAGAGGAAGAGAATCATAAATGTGACTTCAGTTGAGGTTACTTTCTCTCCAGAGAAACAAAGTCTAAAGATAAACATGTTCAGAAAAAGTTTGCAGCTCACGAGTATAAGCATCCTTCCTATATAAAGAACATCTAAAAACCAACAAAAGTAGCAGAAAAGAAGCAAGTGGAAGAGTCAATAAAAGATATCAGTTGGTAGGGGCCCTAGGATGAGAGCAAGGCAGATTAAAACTAGGCATATGTGTTCTGGATATAAAAACTCCTGTGCCCTGGACCATTTTGTGATGTCTTTTAAATTTTAATTCTTAAATTTTAAATCTCAGTTTTAAAGTTTACTGGAATACTAGGCAGAAGAGATGGCTCAGAGGGTAAAGGTGCCTGCCAACAAACTTGCTGACCTAGGTTTGTTCTTGGCAAAAGGGAAGAACCCAGTCCCAAGGGTTGTCTTCCAACCTCCACTTACATGCCCTGTCGTGTGTGTGTGTGTGTGTGTGTGTGTGTGTGTGTGTGTGTGTGCGCACACATGCATGCACACACAAGTAAATGCATGTGAAAGAATTAACCAATAAAATATGCTTAAATACCTTTAATGGTCTGTTTCAAAGTATCCTGTAAAACTTGACAGCCAATGAAAGCTGTCCATTACAGTTTACACTGTGCAAAAAGTCAAGGTTTTATATGTAACCATCAGGAGAGACATGGATAAACTATGTCAGACATGCCTACAGAGCCCGAGCCTCAGAAAGGGGACCAGGTCCGTGTGAACGGCAGGACAGGCGTGTGCGCATGGGACAGTGTTAATAAAAGCTTCTGGAACAGGAAGCAAAATCAGTGAAAGGTTATGGGGGTCATTAGGGCATAGCAGGGACTGTGGTGAAGCAGGGTAATGTGGAAAAACCATGCCCAAAGCGGCCGTTCTTTGGGTCTGCCCAGTGTGTGCCCCAACTTGTATGGCATATCACACAGGCAGAAGCAAGAGGACAGCCTTCGAGTTGGTTCTCTCCGCCATGTAAGTCTTGGGGATTGAACTCAGGTCATCAGACTTGACGGCAAGCATCTTTACCAGCTGAACCACCTCGACAGCCCAGAGGTTCTCGATGTTTGAGAGTTCACTGGGTAAACAAAATACATCAATAAGCCTGAGCAGGTCTCCAGGCTTCTTCTAGCTTACTCTCAGAGAACATTTACCAGCCAGATCCACGGAAGCTGAGAGCAACCAGCCTCTGCTTGATAAACCATCCGTGGCTGTTTAACACCTGGGGCATGAGGGCCGGAGAGGCAGCTCGGTGGTTAAGAGCACTGGCTGCTCTTGCAGAGGACCTGAGTTCAATTCTCAGCACCCATGTGGCAGCTCACAACTGTCTGAAACTTATTCCAGGGGATCCAGTGCCCTTCCTCTGGCTTTCCGAAGGCATTGCGAAAACGTGGCGCACACACACTACACCCCGGCCCACACACATGCGTATGAAACAGTTTGGGGCAATAGCAGAATTTCACGAGTATTTTTAATGCTCCCAACATATGTGTCTGGATAGTTTTGCGTACACAAAGATAAATCTTCAAGGAAGTGATCAAGAAAATATAGAGACAAGAAGTCACCTTGGAAGTGACCTCCTGAGACCTGCTGTGACCTGTTTGTATCTCAGCTAGACAAGGAGAAACTGCCTGTGGAAAGAGACATGTCCAGGAAGACCCCACAGATCCAGGGCTTTGTCCCTTCTCCTCCAGGGCATCTCCCGGAAGAGATTTTGACCTCCTTACCTCAAGACCCAAAGCCCCAGAAAGAGTTGAAAAACCGAATGTGAGGGACACTGCCTGGTGGAGGCCCTGAGCCTGCTCTCTGCCGGAGGCCTTTGCAAGCCTGACATCTGTGCCTTTTGTTTCTCTGCTCCCTCTGCTGGAAATGCCTTTCCCAGCTTGGCTGACGCCACCTGTTGACAAGTGACAGTCACACACACAGGCTCTGGCTCCCCTAGCACACGCACGCCCTCCGAGTGTGCAGCAGGGTGAACTCCTTGCAGTTTCTCCAGTGTCTCCCATTTCTTGGCACCCTAGATATTACTCCGCCTGGGACTCGATTCTTATGCTTATTTCTGAGCTTAGCTTGGAGGCATTTTCTCAAAAACCATTTTCTACGCACACACACACACACACCACAGGCAAGCACATGTGCTCCCTCAGGTCATTTCCCCTGGTGAAATGATCACTGGAGAAGACGAGTTCAGGTCCACCCATGTCTGCCCTGAGAGGTCAAGGTTGCAGTCTTAGACTCTGTACACCCAGCACAGACAGTGACAGTGGCCTCTGACGGGAGAATTTGTTACTTTTTGAGTGCAAACAGCCTAAATGTCCCATCCATGGGAAGCGGACCCCACAACCAAATAGCAGGCTCCTCTTCACCCCCCTCTCAGCTTCGCCCTGCCCTGCAGCCTGCAGGGGCCCTGTGGGTTTGCACAACAGGCCAGCCCTGGATCCTCTGGGTACCCAGTTCAGGAATGGTGCAGACAACAGTCTAAGCCCCAGAGACAGACTCCAAGTTTCATATCCCATCACAGTCTGATGGCTCTGGCTACAGGCAGACCTCTTCATGCCTGGGCTGCCACAGGAATTCTGTAAGTCCACTAGAGGGCAGGAATGTCTGCTGGGGGCATTGTTCTAGGTGTAGAGTCTAACATATGCTAACCTCAAGTGTCTGCCTGACTTAGCTTCCCCTCTCCAGACAACCAAACAGGTAGAGTCCTGCCCACAATCTCTGGACTCCACACTGACCCCCACCACCAGTTTGGACTTAGCTGCTCTGTTATCTGTCAGTTCCAAGACCCACTTGTAGATCAGGGTCTTTGGGGAACTTATTAGACACCAGCGCCCAGGTAGCACCTCAGAAGGAATCAGGATTTCTGGGGCAGAGACTCCAACATCAGTGTCATAAGTTCTCAGGGGACCCACATCTGTGGCAGGTTAGGTTTATTTGGCTTACACTTGTACATCACAGTTTATCATCAAAGGAAGTCGGGACAGGAACTTAAACAAGACAGGAACCTTGAGGCAGGAGCTGGTGCAGAGGCCATGGAGGGGTGCTGCTGACTGGCTTGCTCCTCATGGCTTGCTAGCCTGCTTTCATTTAGAACACCAATTCTCAACCTATGGGTCTCGACCCCTTTGAGGATTGGAAATCCTTTACAGAGATCGCCTAAGACCATCAGAAAACACATATTTACATTACTACTCACAACTAGCAAAATTACAGTTATGAAGTAGCAATGAGAATAATTTTTTGGTTGGGCACCACCACAACATGAGGTACGGTTAAGGGACCGCAGCATTAGGAAGGTTGAGAGCCACTGTTCTAGAACCTAGGGTGAGCTGGGCCCTTTCACATCATTCAGTAATTAGGAAAATGCCCAACAGGCTGGCCCAGAGCCCAGTCTTGCGGAAGCACCTTCTCAGTCGAGGCTCCTTCCTCTGATGACTCTAGCTTGTGTCAAGTTGACAGGAAACTTGCCAGTACAACCGACCCCTTGTCAACTTGACAAGCTCATCGCTTTTCAGTTAGAACCTTTCATTTACAATTTATCCCCAAGATGACAAGCTAACATTAATATCACACTATAAAACATAAATAACTTTAAAAGTCCTATAGTCCTTATGAATTCAAACACAATAAATGTTCAGTCCAGTCTCTTTAAAACAACTAGTTTCTTTAAAAATCCCAAATCGCTTTTTAAAAGGTACATCTTTCAGCTGTGGGCTCCTGTAAAAATCAAAGTTAAGTTGAATACTTTAAGAGGGAAGGTCCAGTACATAGTCACACTCTGAACAAAGTAAAACCAAACTCCAACAGTACCAATTACTCAGCGTTCAATAACCCGGGATTCACTCACGATCGGACTTCTCCGAGGGGTTTGGTTGCTTCTCCAGCTCTGCCCTCTGCGGCACACAGCTTGCCTTCCAGGCTCTGACTGGGCCTACTCCACTGCTGCTGGTGGTCTTGGCCATCCCATGGCACTGGCATCTCCAAAACTGCTGGCCCTTGCTGTGACTGGGCTGCAGTTTCACCAGTGGCCTCTCCTGGAGGCTCTTCAGGGATTCCAGCCTTGCCAGACAGTGCCACGCCTCAGCTGCTCTCCATGAGCCCTTTATACGTTCAAAACAAGAACCATCTGGTGTCTCTTACACTACCAAGTCCGGCTGCCAGCGCAGAGTACAACCTTGGCCGTGTCTGGAGCACAGCGTCTGTGTGCTGACTCTCAAGAAACCCATTCCAAAAGATTTTACCTCAGTGATGCCGGCCTCTTGTCAATCACCACTAACTTCTCAGCTCCAGCCGACCGGCACCCACTGTGCCAGCAAAGCAAAGGTTTCATGTTAGTGGTTCTGGTCTCTTGTTGATCACAGCTGACTCTTCAGCCCCAGCTGACCAGAACCACAGATTCTTCACACAAATGGCTTGCTAGAGTCTATCCTTCCCTCTGAGACTTCACAAGCCAGGCCTCCATCTTCTTCATTGTTCTTGACAGTGTTATCCTCCAAGCTCCTACAGAACTGCTCACTGAGCTCTCAACACTAATGGCTTTTCTAGCCCAAAGTTCCAGAGTCCTTCCACAATTCTCCCGAAAGCATGGTCAGGTCTGCACAGCAGTGCAGACCCCACTATCATAGTACCAATTTATCTTAGGGTTACTAATTCTGTCATCACAGAACTCCATGACAAAAGCAGCTTAGGGAGGGAAAGGTTTATTTGGCTTACACTTCCACATCAAAGTTCATCATAGAAGGAAGTCAGGACAGGAACCTGGAGGCAGGAGCTGATGCAGAAGTCATGGTTTACACCCAGACAGGCAGTGGCTCTCATACCCAGTAGGTGTCATTTAGAATGCTTTTTAGAACCCAGATCCATGGATACCCCCCCCCCCCCAAATATCTGATTCATGAGTCCTGAGGGCTCCACTGCTGCCAGCTGGGACCGGGTCCTGAACATGCGCCTGTGAGCAGGAGCACACAGGCGGGTGAACTGCCCAGAGACTGGTCTTGAAGAGGGAACAGTGGTTGTCAGAACCGAACAGCCGATTTTAGTCGGTCAGACATCTCGGGACATTTTTCCCTTGAGAAAGGTGGAGGCTGGGTTTGCTTACTTGCCAAAAGCTGTCAGAACTCAGGTGTCATCTGACATGACTCGATAACAGCCCTGAGGACGCTAGAAAGGTGCAGGTGAGCACACCTGGGCGAGCCAGAGAGCAGAGTGTGTGTTGGAGGAGAGTCTGAAGAGACGTGTGCTGTCATTAAAACTGGTTCTTCCTCCCAGCCCTATGCTCCCAGAAATAAGACTCAGACTCAAAGTATATTTACAGATACCTTGGCCATAGAGCTAGGCTCTGTTCTGAATAGATCATAACCAAAATAATCCAATTATTTTCACCTACATTCTGCCACATGGCCGGTTACCTGTGCTCAGATACCATGCGTTCCTCTCGTCACCTCTTGTCTCTGACCCTCCTGCCTTGTCCCTCCCACAATTCTCTCCTCCCAGATGTCCCACCTCTCTTTCCTGCCTGAGCCATAGGCCACAGGTTTTTAGTGAACAGGTGGTACATCCATACAGCACACAGGATATTCTCTGTACAGGTGTACGGTGGTAGGCGATTCCTGTGTGCACAGTCTTCACTTGTTTCTCATTTGTTTATGTGCTTGTATGTATGCCTGGGTGAGTTTATACCGTGTGCATACCTCTGGAGTTATGCATGGTTGTGAGCTGCCTCATGGTTGATGGGAACCAAACCCAGGTCCTCAGCAAGAACAGCCAGTGCCGTTAATCCCGGGGCCATCTCTCCAACCCCTCTAGTGATACTTTTAAAGGGGTTCATGTGGGCTCCGTGTGGGAAATTGGTCTTTCCCCATTAGGAACCCAGAATGGGATGCTGTGGTCACCGGAGGTGAGGGCAGGGACTCTGATGTGATTTAAAGACAAAATTTAAGCCGGGGCAGCTGCCCTTCAAGAAAACCCTCCCGGGGAGGAGGAAGAAACCACATGTTAAAATCAATGTGTAAGGGGCTGGAGACATCCTTGCAGAGGACCGGAGTTCAAGCCCAGCACGCACAGGGTGGTTCACAGCCATCTGTAATTCCCATCTCAGGGGATCCAGGCACACACATGATGCCCAGACAGACACATTTGGGCAAAACACTCTGCATAAAATATAAATAAATCTTCTTTACCAGCGAGGGTTCAGGACACCTCACTGCTCTGGGTCATGACATCTCCTTAGATTCCTCCTGACTGTGACAGTTTCTTAGACTTCATTCTCGATGACCTGGATGTGTTTGGGGGAAGCATTTTGCCCAACTCTTCTCAGCTGGGATTTGTCTACTGTGCATCTTAGCTAGGTCTGTGGTTTTGGAGGGAAGCGACCCTTGGCGCAGATTTCTTTGGCAGAGCAGAGCTAAGCAGGGACAGCAGGTCTGGGTTCATTTAAAAAACAGGGAGAATGGCTGCTGCGTGCTTGAGGTCCAAGGCTTGGAGCAGGTAATGATGGCTCTCAAGATCATTACCGTGCCTCTCGTGAGGAACACAGACTGCAGTCGCTCTCATTTGGAACTAGGCCTCCCATGGGCAAGCACTATCTTAGGAAAGCAGGCCTTTGCAAGCCCTAAACCAAGAACATAGTTCACAAAGTGAGCAAATATATATATACATATATATATATAATGTAATTATATGTAATGTGTATAATATATTCTATAATATATTAATATATTATATAATTATATGTTATATGTAATTATATATATGCCAAAAATTCAAGACTACTTTTGTCTTATTTTTTATAATGATATCTTATTTGATGGTTTGGCTTGGTTTGTGTTTATTATTTTCTGTTTCCCTTTACCTTCAAATTGCAGTGAGACTGCAGAGATGCCTGCGCCATATTTAGGAGAGTCTTGAGAGATGTCTAAGACCCTTAGGAAAGTGCCTTGTGCATCGCCTGCAGTTAACAATGTCTACATGGGGTCAGTTTGAAGGACGTTTACTGCCAAGAGATCTGAAGCCAGGGCTTGGGAGGTGGCTCAGCACAAGAGTACTTGCTGCTAAGTCACGAGGACAGGAGTTTGGACCCCAGCACACTCCAACTCTTAGTGATGTCCTCCGGCCCCTGCACACACATACACACGTACACACGCACACGCGCACGCTCACACACACGTGGTCAGTGCTCTTAACTGTTGAGCCATCTCTCTAGCTCAGGCACTTGATTTTCGAATGAGAAAGGAAGGTCTTCCCTCGGACATTCTCTTGTGCCCCATTCGCTGGAGTGAATTATGTCCGTTATCCTGTGGAAGTTCATAAGCACTGTCCTCTTTAGTTTCAGCTCCAGAGTTCGTCTTTGAACATGGCTACCAAACGTACCTGCCCACGGAAAGCACTGACAGCCAGGCGGCCACCGTGATCTCTCTCCCCACCAAGTCACGTACCAAAAAGCCCACAGCACCCTCGGCTCAGAAGAGACTCGGCTGCTGCTATCCGGGTAAAGGGGGCTCCATGCACTGCATGGTGCAGAAAAGGGTTCTTCTTAGGATTTGTTTTAATGATCGGGAGACTGAGACCCAACAGTGTAGATCAAGCAAACCCGGAATTCACTATATAGCTTTGGTGGGCTCTGAACTCATGATTGTCCTGCCTCAGCCTCCAAGTCTTGGAATCAGAGCCAGCAAGCCCAGCATCTTTGAATTTTCTTTTTTAGGGTTTTTTGTTGTTGTTGTTGTTATTGTTGCTGTTTTGTTTTTCCTTAAGATTTATGAATGCTTTGCCTGCTTGTATCTACACCTTACGTGTGTCTGGTGCCCACAGGGTCAGAAGAGGGCATCAGGTCCCCTGGCATTAGAGTGACAGGTGGTTGTGAGCCTCTGTGTGGGGGCTGGCAACGGAGCCTGGGTCCTCTGGAGGAGCAGCCAGTGTTCTAACTGCTACCATCCCCAGCCCTCAGTACCCTGGTTCTCCCGAGTCGTTAGTCTGCTGTTAACGGGAGAGTCGAGCGTTTGTCTGTCTCCTCCTTTTGTGACAGCACCTTTCTAACCTACCAGCCATGTTGAGAAGTGTGAGTCTGTGCACCCCTCCTTGTGTGTTTTGAGATTGTGCCAAGCAATGCTGTCTTGTGTCGGGCACAGAGTATTGTGTCTTTGCTGGGTTGCTACCCACCTCCACGTGGCGAGGGAAGTCTCTGCCACTTCGGTTCCCCTGAATTTCATCTCCCCTTGGCCTTCTCAGGTTGCCAGTTCAAGACTGCCTATGGTATGAAGGACATGGAGCGACACCTGAAGATCCACACAGGTAAGTGACAGGTGCTCATTAGCTAGGGTACCCTGAACACCCAGCCAGTGAGGAGCTGGGAACCTAGAGATGTCAGACATGTGACAAGGCCCGGGGCTCACAGAGAGCAAAGAAACGTGGGTTCAGAGTAAATAAAGATACTGTTTGTATGTGTGATTTGGGCAGAAACGTATCTAAAGCAGTAAAAGCCCAGCAGTGGGTGAGTAAGCATTCAGCCAGAGGGCAGGAACTGCCACAGCCCTGTGAGAACTGATCCGCCTACGGAATTCATTAGCAGCAGATACAGATGGCTCCCATGCTGGAGATGACGTCAGTGTCTGTGCAAATCACATTAAGAAAGAGAGGTTTTTTTTTTCAGTGCTGAGGATCAAACTAGAGGATACACATGCTTTGTTTTGGTTGGTGCTATTTATTTGTTGTTGATGTTGGTTGTTTATTTTAGAAAAGATCTCACTATGTAGCTCAGGCTAGACTCTCACTGTGTAGCTCAGGCTAGACTAGAACTCACTGTATAACCTAGGCTTGCTTCTGACTCTTCATACCCTGCCTCGTGGGGGTCAAGAAGAGTAGTTTTCATGCATCCATTTTCTTTACCTGTGATGCAAAGGAGGCATGTAATCTTTGCAGTGTCAAAAGGGGAGCATAATGTGGTTTATTTTAGAACAGAAGAAAGGGCCAGAAAGACGGCTCAGCGGGCAAAGGAGCTTGCCACCAAGCCTGACGACCTGAGTTCAAGCCCTGGGATGTACATGGTAGAAAGAGAACATTGTTCTCCAACCTCCATGTGCAGTTTGTGACCCACATGCTCAAGTGTGAGCATACACACACACACAGACACACACGGACACACGCGCACACACATACATTTTAAGGTAAACTTTTTTTTTTTAATTTATTATATATAAGTACACTGTAGCTGTCTTCAGACACCCCAGAAGAGGGCATCAGATCTCATTATGGATGGTTGTGAGCCATCATGTGGTTGCTGGGATTTGAACTCATGACCTTCAGAAGAGCAGCCGGCGCTCTTAACCACTGAGCCACCTCTCCAGCCCCGGTAATCAAACTTTTAAAGGAGAGAAGCACTCCAATGCACAGAAAAGGGGAAATGAGGATGGGGTGTTTCATTTTTTTATATAGTCATCCTTGTTAGATCCTCAGGGGATTGCTTTCAGGGAGCCCTCTCTTCCCAAAGATGCCAGAAACTAAAGATGTGCACATTCACCCTTCCAGACACCGCACAGCTTGGCAGAGGACTGTGACCCTTGCAGCCAGAACACCGACCCCACACAGAAAGCCCCTGCATGGTCTTTTCAGTGCAGTTATTGCTTATACTTCAAATATCATGTGATCGGCAGCCGGTTGAATACACAGATGCAGGGCCCTGTAGATACAGAGGCCAGCTTGTGTGTGGTCACGGCTTCCAGATGTTTTGTAGAGAGAGAAAATTGCCACTGGACAACTTTAGAGGAAATCTGGGAGATGCCTGATCACACAACACGGGGGTGTAAATTCAAAAGGGAAATGTGTAGAAGTGAGGGATGACGGGTCCCCTCGTGGTTCATCAGCTGTGGCCCATGAGTGGCAATGGAGTCCCCACTCCTGTCTACTAGACCTCACCCTGTCAGGTCACGTGGATTTGTTCTAATTACTCAAATATTAACGTTCTTAAGCAAGCAGCGACTCTCCCCATAGGGGCCCACCGGTTAAAGTAAATTACATTCACTGTCCATGACCGTTGGGAAAACTAGATGAGAATATAAACAGAGGTGTGTGTGTTCATTTATTGGTGTTGTGAGATGTCCAACCAATGCCCTGGAAGCAAGGAAGGAAGGAAAGAAAGTAGGTTTGTTTACGGTCATGCTTGAGGGTACAGTCCCTGGTGGCAGGAGCGTGCGCTGCTGGTCACATTGCAACCACAGTCAGGAAGCAGAGAGCAATGAACACTGGTGCTCAGCTCACTTTCTCTTTTTATTTCGGTCAGGACCCCACCCCTCTCAAATGGTGCCATGTTTAGTCAAGGTCACCCTTTTCATTTAAACCGCTCCATACATGACAGGCTCAGAGGTGTGCTTCCCAGTTTCTTCTAAGTTGACAATGAAGGGGAATCCTTGCTTGGTACAACAACCTTAGATTTGTTCTTCGGAAGACACCGCTGCAGAGCAGGATCCTTGGACTGAGGGTGCCCTTACTGGCCACGTTAAGGAGGGTAGTTAATAGCCCCCAGGGGTTGGTGGCAGGAAGGCACCCATGTGGTTCCTGCCCAGCAGAGGCACTGAAAACCAGCCACCGCAGCATCAGCAGGAAACACCAGCCGGTGCAAACTGACAATCCCGTGGGCACAAGGAACACCAGACAGCGGATAGTGCTGAGAGATGGCCCCACCAGGAATTTGTAATCTGACTGCTAACAATTTCAGTAAAATGATTTTATTTTTGCAATGTCAAGGGTCAAACCCACAAGTGCTCTGCCCACTGAGTTATATCCCCAGCTACAAGAATACAAAATTATGTATTCTTGGTTTTTTGTGGTTGTTGGTTTTGGTTTGGTTTTTTTGAGACAGGGTTTTTCTTTGTAGCCCTGACTGCCTGGAACTTGCTGTGTACAAGACCAGGCTGGTCTCAAATTCATAGATCTGTCTGCAGATATATATATTTTTTAATTATTTATTATATGTATCTGAGTACAGTGTAGCTGTCTTCAGACGCACCAGAAGAGGGCATCAGATCCCATTACAGATGGTTGTGAGCCACCATGTGGTTGCTGGGAATTGAACACAGGACCTCTGGCAGAGCAGCCATTGCTCTTAACTGCTGAGCCACCTCTGCATCTCCCAGATATATTCTTAAGTGGCACACCTTACTCACACATGATGGTGATCAGGTTTGGCTGACTGTGTGTCAGAGCAAGGCTCTGTACATACTTGACCTACAGAGTATATACTGAAAATCTCACTGGAGTGGTAACCCACAACTGTGATCCCAGCACTCAGGAGGCAGAGGCAGGAAGGTCAGGAGTTCAAGTCAACCCTAGCTAGGTAGCAAGTTCAAGACCAACCTGAGTTACATGAGACACTACCTAAAAAAAAAAGAAGGGCCAGGTGTGGTGTCTCATGCTTTTAATTCCAGCACCTGGGAGGCAGAGACGGGTGGGTCTCTGTGAGTTCAAGCCCCCCTGGCCTGGTCTACATAGTGAGTTCCAGGACAGCCAGGGCTATGTAAAGAAATCCTGTCTCAGGGGAGAAAAGAAAAAGGCAGGATAGGAGTAAAAGTCCCCATGTATAACACTCCACAGTCACGTGGTCCACGTGTGTGCAGCACTCTAAATTTTTTATATGCAAATGTAAGGCCTAAGACAGACACACTTTCTTTTTCTTTTTCTTTTTCTTTGTTTTTTAAGACAGTGTCTCACTGTATAGCTCTGGCTGCCCTGGAACTGTGTAGACCAGGCTGGCCTCGAACTCACAGAGATCTTCCTTGCCTCCACTTCTCAAATGCAGGGATTAAAGGTATACACCATTACACCCAGCTCCAGACATGCAATTTTATCGTCTCTTACTAAGCAAATAAGGTGTTCATCTACCTATTTAATATTATCTTTATTATTTTTAAACTTTATTTTGTATATGTGCCTGAACATGCACACATGCACACCACTGTATCCTTGTGAAGGTTGGAGGTCAGCTATCATGGTCCGTTCTTTCTTGCCACGTGTGGGTCCCAGGAATTGGACTCCGGTCATCGGTTAGGATGGCAGGCACCTCTAACCCTTAAAGCCGACTCATCTTCAGATTGCATGTCTTTGTGCTGTGTGTCTCACTCTCTGCTTCATTCTTTTTACTGGTCAACTGGGAAATTGATTCAGTCTTTTATGGCTCATCCATAAAGTGAAATCACTCAACCTTAGCTGTTTAATGCTGTGGAAAAGACAGAAATAATTATCAACAGGGAGTGGTATATAGAGCCTGCTGGAAAAGCAGAAGAGTTCTGGATTCTAGTCCCAGACTTATTTCGCTTTAAGATTTATTTATTTACCTATTTATTAATTATGTATGCAGTGTTCTGCCTGCATGTATGCCTGCTGACCAGAAGAGGGCGCCAAATCTCATTATAGTTATGAGTCACCATATTGTTGTTGGCACTATGAACTCAGGACCTCTGGAAGAGCAGCTAGTGCTTTCAACCTCTGAGCCATCTCTCCAGCTCCCTAGTCCCAGCTTTGTAAAGAGGACGAAACAAAACAGTCCTCAGATAGGACCTTGGAAAAGAGTGTCTAAATCGATGTCAGGGGCTGGGGGCATGGCTTGGGGGCGTGGCTCAGGCGGTGCATTGCTAGCCTGACATATAGGAAGTTCTGGGTTCCATCCTTAGAACGGCATCGATGGGACCTAAGGGTGCACCGCCAAATTCCCAACGCCCTGGAGATAGAAACGGGATTGTCCAGAAGTTCGGGGTCATTTTTTGGCTTCTTAGCAAATTCAGAGCCACCCTGGGACTGTCTCAAAAAAAAAATAAAAGACATAAACTGGCAGAGTTTTTTGTACTGAACGAAAAGTAAGCCCATATACAAAAGTCAGTTAAAAAGAGGCGGGACTGTAGCCCAGCTGTCGAACACTTGCCTAGCAATCCAAGACCCCGGCTCTTTCTCTAACAACACACACCTACCCCACTGAGCTGTGAGAGGGCTTAATGGGGCTTCCTGACAAGTCTGAAGGCATGAGTTCAATTCCAAGACCCACACTGGTGGGGGAAAGAACCAGCTTCTGTGAGTTGCCCTCTGACCTCCACACACGCCCTGGTGGGCTCATGCCCACACAGAGAAATCCCTCTCTCCCTCTTTTCCTCCCTCTCCCTCTCTCCCTCCTTCTCTCTCTCTTCCTCCCTCCCTCTCCCTCTCTCCCTTTTTTCCTCCCTCTCTCCTTTCCTCTCTCTCTCTCCCTCCCTCCTTCCCTTTCTCTCTCTCTCTCCCTCCCTCTCTCTCTCTCTCTCTCTCTCTCACACACACACACACACACACTCAATAAATAGGGATGCCCCAGGTCATAGCCACACGAGGGTCGATGTGTCAGACTAAGCTACTGTAACAGAGAAGCCTAAATAGCACCTAGGCAGGACGGCTGTGTGACCTTCACCTGACTTCACGGAGGGGTCAGGCAGTTGAGGAAGGTAGGCCACTGTGGCTCAGGGCTGTGAAAAGGGAGTGGATAGAAAAGATGGCTGTTTCCCATTACATTACCGTCCTTCAGAGAGTGTGTGTGTGTGTGTGTGTGTGTGTGTGTGTGTGTGTGTGTGTGTGTGTGGCACAAAATGGTATTTTAGTATGGGAAAGATTTAAATATCAAAATATGCAGTTAAAAAAACGGTCAGATATGGTGAGTGCACACATTTAATCCCAGCACTTGGGAAGCAAAGGGAGGCAAGTCTCTGTGAGTTCAGGCCAGCCTGGTCTACATGGTGAGATCCTGTCTGAAAACGGGGGACAAAAGGGGTGTGGATAACCAAAATGAATGAGATGATAGAAGTTGAGATAGGCAGACAGAACATTTATACCAGGTTTAGGGAACATTGAGTAGCGGGGGCAGAAATAACATGCAAGCCAGAAGGGTGAGCAGAAAGTCTGCTGATTTTTAAAGTCTGGGATAGTGAGGCCTGCCTGTAATCCCAGCACTCCGGAACTGGAGGCAGGAAAGTTAAGGCCAGCCTGGGTTACGTAACAAGTTTGAGGCCAGCCTGAGCTACAGGGTCCGTCTGGAAACAACAACATACTTTTGTTTATTTATTTAGTTGCAGTGTACTTTTAATTAATAAGGAATTCATACTCGTCTTAGGGGAAAAAGCTTGAACATTCTAATAAGGGACGCCCCGTCCCGTGCCTGTGAGGTCCCTGAACAACCGCTGGGGCTGCAGGTTAGTCCCCTTCTACGGTGTTGGAAAGCAAATGTTAACTTCTCAATCTTGTTTCCCGCCACGGCTCGCGCGTGCACCCAAAGGTGACAAACCCCACAAGTGTGAGGTCTGCGGGAAGTGCTTCAGCCGGAAGGACAAGCTGAAGACGCACATGCGCTGCCACACGGGTGTCAAGCCCTACAAGTGCAAGATGTGCGACTACGCGGCGGCCGACAGCAGCAGCCTCAACAAACACCTGCGCATCCACTCGGACGAGCGACCCTTCAAGTGCCAGATCTGTCCCTACGCCAGCCGCAACTCCAGCCAGCTCACGGTGCACCTGCGCTCACACACAGGTAAGCAGCGCTGCGCCGCCAGGGGGCAGAGCGGGAGGAGCTGAGACTGTGGCCTGGTGGGTAGAGCGCTTACTTACCTAGCATGCACAGGGCACATCCTCAGCACCACTTTCCAGACACACACCGGTAATCGCAACACTGGAGAGGTGGAGGCAGGAGGATCGGGAGCTTTAGGCCAATCTGGGCTCTATGAGTACCTGGTCTCTTTTTATAAAAAAGATTTTTATAAATTACCATTTTTAATTCATGCCTTGGCAGTACAAAGCCCTGGATGCCATCTCCAGTACCACATAAAAGAGGCGTGGGCAACCTGTCATGTCAGCCCTTGAGAGGTAGAAGCAGGAGGGTCATCCTCAGCCAGTTCAAGGCCAACCTGGGCTGTAGGAAACCCTGTCTCTAAAAACTACATTTTAAAAAATCACTGTTATTGTTGTCATTGTTGTTGCCATTTTTAAATCCGGGGGCTGGGGATGTGGCCCCATCGGTGGAATACTTACCTAGCACGTGTGAAGCCCTGAGTTCAGTCCCCAGCACCACATAAGCCAGGCATGGTGGCAAGAGCCCGTTACCTCCGAACTCAAGAGGCTAAGGCGGGAAGATCAGGAGTTCAAGGTCATCCTTGGGTACATACAAAGAGCAAGGTCAGCCTGGGCTCCCTGAGACCCTGTCTCAAAGAAACCATTTTAAAAGAGTTGAGGTGGCCGTTCACCCTCTTCCCTGACATGCTGTCCCAGTAACGCCGGAGCCGTTGTCAAGTTGATAGATTTCTGTGTGGTTTTTATATAAGTGTGGGGTTGAGGGACTATAGTCCATGAAATAGATACAATGTGCTGTTAATAATCGTCTGCATTACAGTCTGTCAGTTCAGTAATTCTTACATGATGTGCTGGCACATTCAGAATAGCGTGCTTTGATCGTAAAGCATACAGCAAGGGCTGAGGACGTAACTCTGTGGTGACACTTGCCTGCATGTGAGAGACCCTGGGCTGTAGACTCAGCTCTGCAAAACACACACACACACACACACACACACACACACACACACACACACACACACACACACAGAGCAAAGTCGGCAGAGCCGGAGGCTCAGATTACGTACTGGTGCTTCTTCCTGCTTGTGTATCAGTGAGTTAATGAGACAGTGGCGCCCCGTAACAACCATGTCTGCACGGTGTATTACAGCAGATATTACCTCACGTGCCTCAGGTCAGCAGGAGCTGCTGTTGATGTTGACTTGGATTAGCCACACATGTGAGAACGCTCGGTGTCTGCCTACCTCTGCTGGGGAGCAGCTGGATTGTGGGGTTGGCAGCTGTGTGCTGGTCTCAGCTGGGGTGACCAGGCTGTGCCCCATCGGTTTCTGACCCTCCTCTCAGGCCTGTGGCTGGCCGAGGCTTGGCTTCATCATGATCACCACAGAGGAGCCAGTAAACAAGCCCAATGTGGAAGCCCAACGAAGCCTCCGATTGCATGCTTTCACCAGCAACACATTGGCGCCTAAAGCAAGTCCCAGGTGTCAGGCATGGAACTGAGCTCAGCCATGGGACAGGCCACCATCAGATTACATGGCAAAGGCCAGGGGCATGAGAGGGGTGAAGATTTGGAGCCATTCATACGAACAGTCACGGCCCACCTTTGTCCCCCCCGTCAGGCTCAGCTCTGACATTTATACCTTCTCCAGGACCCCCATAAATCTCAGGCAGCCATAGGGTCAGGCCAAGAGATGGGGACTGAGTGAGCTAAGGTCAGAAAAGGGTAAGAAGTGTGGTTCTGATTCTCTGTGACACACTGGGCCTGGCACTGACAGTAATTCTGTTCTTGGGAAGCAGGGGACAAGAGCCCTAGCTATGACTGGTTCCCAGCACGCCTGAAATCTCTCTTGGCATATCCCACCCCCACCCCAGGGAACAAGGGACGCTTCTTGGTTTTGGGGGGTGGTCTAGCTCTGGCTCATAACTCCTCCCACTTGGCACATGCTTTCCGGTTACATGGGAGGAATCGTCTTCTGGTGCTCGCTACCTGCAGGAGGGGGGGCGTTGATGCATATGCATGCAAAGGCCAGAGACGGGGGTTTTCTGGCTGTGTTTTAGTGTAGATTGTGTGGTTTTGCTCCTGGGGCTGTCTTTAAACTTTTTAGTTTCCTGAGCTGGCACGCAGTTTTAATCCCAGCACCCCGGAAGCAGAGGCAGCTGGTTCTCTGAGTTCGAGGCCAGCCTAATCTACTGAGCAAGTTTCAGGACAGCCAGAGCTACATAGAGAAACCCTGGCTCAGCCGGGCAGTGGTGGCACACGCCTTTAATCCCAGCACTTGGGAGGCAGAGGCAGGTGGATTTCTGAGTTCGAGGTCAGCCTGGTCTACAGAGTGAGTTCCAGGACAGCCAGGGCTACACAGAGAAACCCTGTCTCGAAGAGAAAAAAAAAAAAAAACCACTCTGAGTGTGCTGTTTATTTGTATGATTTAAAACTAGTCGGGGAGGGGCACCCTTCCTCCGTCTGGACTCAGTTGGAGCCATTTCCTCTGACAGTGACCTCCTGGCACTTGCTTGATTCTTTTGGAGATTTGGCCGGAATCTTACAATTCCCCTTTCTTAATTGGTCTTCATCAGAGGACCTGATTTTGGTTCCCATGCTTTTGCCTTACTTTAAGAAGCTAGTCGGAGGGCTGGACAGGTGGCTCAGGGGTTTGAGAGCACCGGCTGCTCTTGCAGAGATCCTGAGTTCAATTCCAGCATCTACATGGCAGCTCACAAACCATCTCTGGCAATACCCTCTTGTGGTGTGCATACATGTAGACAAAACACCCATATAGATAAAATATAGATACAATACATACCTAAATAAATCTTTTTTAATAAAAAAAAAAAAAAGCTATTTAGAGGAGCTGGAGAGATGGCTCAGTGGTTAGGGTAATCGCTGTTCTTTCAGAGGACCCAGGTCCAGAACCCACAGCTTACAACAAGCCCCTTATAACTGTAGCTTTGGGGTCTCCATAGCCCTCATCTGAGCTCCATGGGTTGGTGTATACACACCCGCACACACTCGTGTAAAAACTTGTTTTATTTTGTTTGGAAACAAGGTCTTACCATGTAGATCCACCCGCCTCTGCCTCCCAAGTTCTGGGATTAAAGGGGCACGCCACACCCGACTAAAGTAAATTTTTAAAAAGCCAGTAGGAGATGTTCACAGATGCTGGCTAGAGATGAACTATGTCTAGAAAACCATTGTGCTTCCTCCAAACTCTGCTTGGGAGCTTGCTGAACTTCTCTGTTGCACCACCAGTCAGAAGCACCCGCCAAGCCCTGGCTGCCTGGCTGTGTGTACCAGTGTGCAGATGGACTGAGTTACGTTTAGCTGATACACATTTGCTGTGAAATGTAAATTACTATCTTTGCAGCTTGATTCCCAAACCCGTACTGAAGATTTTGGTCCTCTGTTTGACAGACTCTCAGTTCCAGGTTCCTGATAACCTCCCCTTCCCGAAACCCTCTCTAGATGTAGCAGTGTCTTTGTTCATCATGTGCTGGGATCCGCTGAGGCCCCTGTAGGTAACTCTCTGTCCTCAGCTGGGCTCTAATGGAGAAGCTGCTGGCTGTGACGAGAAGTCCCTGTACCCTGGGCTGGAATGATCTACCTGTGTAGATCACATGTCTGCCGTCATCCTTCAGGCACCAGTGGACTAGCCAGGAGCAACCTCACGATGTGTGAACAAAACAGCCATTTCAGAGCCTTTTGGGACTTATTTCCTGTCATCGAAGCACTCTGGAGGTAGAGACAGGAGATCAGGAGTGTAGGGTCATCCTCAGCTATGGAAACAGTTTGAGGCCATCCTAGGCTACATAAGATGCTCTCAACAACCCCCTACCAAACAAACAAACAACAAAAAAAAAACCCAACAACAAATAAACCTTTGTGTCAAGCCTTCTTGATTCTGCCAAACGGTTTTGGCCAAATCCAGGGACCTCTGAGCCTGATGTGGGTCACAGCACATCACCCTGCCCTTGTAGAAAGTCTGGGTAATTAGTTAGGTGTCAGAGGCCAAAGGACGGATGGGAGGTGGGAGAGCTGGGGGCATTTGTGTGGTCTACTCCAGCAGACCAAGACGATGACATAGTTAGTTCCTTACTGTGAATCATTTATTTCTGTCTCCTTCTCCTTCTCCTTCTCCTTCTCCTTCTCCTTCTCCTTCTCCTTCTCCTTCTCCTTCTCCTTCTCCTTCTCCTTCTCCTTCTCCTCCTCCTTCTCCTCTTCCCCCTCCTCCTAAGACTTTATTTATGTATGTGAGTACACTGTCGCTGTCTTCAGACACACCAAAGGAAGGAATTGGATCCTATTACAGATGGTTGTGAGCCACCATGTGGTTGCTGGGAATTGAACTCAGGACCTCTGGAAGAGCAGTCAGTGCTCCTAAACACTGAGCCATCTCTCTACACTACCACCACCCCTCCCCCCAAATCCTGTTTTCCACTCCATTTCTTCAATCTGGTTCTTCTGGGCCTAGTAGCTCAAACCCAAAATCCAAGCACCCAAATGAGGACGGGAAGATTTAAGAATCCAGAGCTAGGGCTAAGGAGATGGCTCTCTAGCTAAAGGGCCTTCTGCACTGTGGACACAACAGCAGGTAGACAAGGATGGTGTCCTGGCAGGAGGGGATGGGGGATCCCTGGGGCAAGCTGACTAACCAGACTAACCAAATAGGTAAGCTTCAAGTTCACAGAGAGACCCTGCCTCAGTAAATAAAAAGGGAGACTGGTGGAGGAAGACATCAACCTCTGGCCTCCATGTGCTCTCTCACACATACAAACATACAAGAAAAATAAGATGAAATATATGCCAAAAAAAACCAAAAAAACCCACGAGTCAACCATGGCTACACAGTGGTACCTAATCTCACACACCATCAGAGGTCGGCTTCGGCTTCCCTGGTTGGACTCGGTCCTATTGGTGGCATCTTTAGATGCTGTAAGGACATCTCTCGGAGCAGGTTAAATGCGTGCCAGGTGTGTCATCTTCACGAAATGCTCATTTTGTCTTCTCTCTGCTTGTGACACTTGTACAACTTGTAAGATCATCTTCATAGACAGTTAAGTACGCTCTGTTGGTTTAATGCGTCCGACAGCGTTTCTTAAACCCTGCCCTGGGATGCAGGGGACGGAGGGTGCAGTCATTGGCTACTGAAGAGCTTTGCCCATGAACGCTTAAGGGCTGGAGAGATGGCTCAGTGGTTAAGAGCACTGACTGCTCCTCCGGAGGTCCTGAGTTCAACTCCCAGCAACCACGTGGTGGCTCACAACCATCTGTAATGGGATCTGATGCCCTCTTCTGGTGTGTGTCTAAATATAGCTACAGTGTACTCATCATATATATTAAATAAATAAATAAAGTTTTTTAAAAAGAAAGAAAATTAAGGCACCAGCCAGAATTACATTTAGGGCTAGGCGGTGGTGGCGCACACCTTCTCTTGGGCAGAGGCAGGAGGATTTCTGTGAGGACAGTCAGGTCTACACAGAGAAACCCTGTCTCAAAACAAACAAAAGCAAAGAAAAAAATTAAAACATTTAGAGGTCGAGAGATGACTCAGTGGTCGAAAACGCTCGCTTCTTAATAACAGGAGTTCAGTTCTCAGGACCCACGTGGACCCACGTGGTAAAAGGAGAGACTGGCTCCCACAAGTTGTCCTCTGAGCTACACACACACACACACACACACACACTCAATTAGTAAATAAACAATAATTATAAACACCCGGATATAATTAAAGGAAAGTGAGACAAATATTTACAGGGTCAGAACGATGGCTTCTGTCCTTGAATGAGCAGGAATGAGCACTGTCCTTGCAGAGGTCTGAGGTTTGATCCTCAGCATACATACGATGTCTCTCCGCCATGTAATTCCAGGCCTCGGGAGCTGTGGGCACTGCACACATGTGCCGCGCAAACAGGCATAAGAGCAAAACACAAAATGGTCAAAGTAATTTTAAAAAAGAAATGTTTGCATTGGAAGTAAAAAGGGGTAAAGGGGAACCGTGGTGTATGCCCGGAATCTCAGCACTTGGGGGAGTGAGAACAGGAGGTCACGGTCACCTTCAGCTTACATAGGGAGTTAGGCTAGCCTGGGCTACCAGAGATCTTGTCTCAAAAAAAAAACCCTCAATCTCTAGAAAATTGGTGTTAACTCTTCACCCTGGCTGTGATTTGGTTATCGCCCCCCCCAGCCCTGGATTTTTGTCAGTAATGGAATTGATAAAAAGAGGAAAAGGGGGGGGGGGAGAGAAATGTTTGTCATTCTAGTTTGAGCACATGGTATAATAACTTGTCGCCCAAGGATCTCAGGGTTTCGAAGCAGTTTGTGAAAACCTGTCAAGAAGAATCCGTAGTTCCGAGACCCGCCGCTAGGTGGCTACTTCCTCACCGCCGGGGAACATGTGGCCGGCTACAGTTCTTTCGGTGGTTTTACTTGTAATAGCCGGCTCAATGTAATCGCTTTCTTCTGGATCCCTGTTGTTTTGTTTTAGTTTGTTTGTGCTGTTTTATCTTCCTGTAAAAGGGTTCCGTGCATTTTGCCAAACTTTCGGCAGGGTAGGAGGGACGTATGAAGGCAGGGGAAAGGCCAGTGTTTACCGAAAACACCAGGTAAGGGCCCAGAGATGGTTCATTCCACGTTTGCCACTCAAGCACGAGGACCTGAGTTCGATTCGCAGAACTCACATCAAAAGCTGGGTATGGCGGCAGACAGTGAGGGCAGAGTCAGAAGGATCCCAAAGGCTCACTGTTGGTCAGCCTAGCCTACTTGTTAGTCCTCAGGCCAGTGAAAACCCCTATATCAAAAAACACTAAGTAGGGCCTGGGGGTGGTGAGACGAGCCTTTAAAAGGCAGATCGCCGAGTTTCCACCAGTCCGAATTACACAAAGAAACCTTATCTCCGAAAGAAAAGGAAAAAAAAAAAAAACCACAAAGTAGACGGCTCCCGTGCAACAGGACTGACCTCTGGCCGCCACATACACCTGAACACCTACATTTTATTAATTAAAAAGACTTCCTAGGAAATACATCGGGCTGTCAGGGCCAAATAGCTGCAGACACAGCAGGTCGTCTATGCATGGTTGGTGTTCATTTTCTCTCTGTTGTCATGTGAGCATTATAACCTAAGGCAGTTGGAAGGGAATAATGGCTTACCCTATCCATCCCAGGTCACTGAGGAAAGTCAGGGCAGGAACTGAAGCAGACACCTCTAGGGATGGGGCCAACTGCCACGCCCTCTGGCATGCTCTCTGCCGTCTAGGGATGGTGATGCCAACAGGGCTGACCCTCCCACATCAGTCCTCAACCAAAACATTACTCACAGGCATGAGAGGCATGAGAGATGTTTCAGCGGTTAAGAGCACTGACTGCTCTTCCAGAGGTCCTGAGTTCAATTCCCAGCAATTACATGGTGGCTCACAGCCATCTGTGATGGGGTCCGATGCCCTCTTCTGGTGTGTCTGAAGACAGCTACAGTGTATTCATGTACATAAAAATAAATAAATCTTTAAAAAAAAAAAAAAAAAAAAGACATTCTTCACAGGCATGGCCAGTCTCAGGGAGGCAGTTCTTCAGGTGAGGGTCCTGGGTGTCTCTGAGTTGTGTCAAGTTGACAATTAAAAAGTAAGCAAGAGGCCGGGCAGTGGTGGCACACGCCTTTAATCCCAGCACTTGGGAGGCAGAGGCAGGTGGATTTCTGAGTTCGAGGCCAGCCTGGTCTACAGAGTGAGTTCCAGGACAGGCAGGGCTACACAGAGAAACCATGTCTCGAAAAAGAAAAAAAAAAAGCAAGAAAATTGCCAGGTTTAAGCAACTGCTGGCCAGCATGGATGAGCCCTGCTTCAGTCTTCAGCACAGGAAGAGATGGCCCTGTCCCAACAAGCTTTATTTATGAAGCTGGCAGTGGCCAGGGTTTGGGCCACAGCCTGGTGCTTCCAGCTTCCGGCTCAGGAGTTAGCTTGCCGGACGTTAGCGGCAATCTACTACGGGAAGTATTGTTTAGTTCCAGCATCTCCGTTTTCTGAAACTGAGTTGAACTGGTCCCTGCAGCCTCTTGTTGAGTGCGTTCGGCTGTTCGGGGTGACACTGGCCTTCTACCAAGGAGTGAAGCATGCTCGTGGACTCGGAAGCCTGAGAGTGAGTGTGGGTCACAAACCCATTGCCTGGCTTGGAACCAAGCCCTGCCACGTGCTGCTCGGTGACCGCGAATGTGTTATGTATGCAGTCTCAGGACCCGAGTCACGTGTACAGTACTGCTCAGAGGATGTTGCCGGCAGGGACAAGACCACTCTATATCGTGCTTGGCATGGCTCCTACCATCCCAGAACCAACCTAAGACCATGACTGGCTATTAGCTCACTTGCTTAAACAAATGGAAGCAGTCCTGGGGAAATGCCTCAGCTGATAAAAGCTTGGATCCTAGATTCCTCGTTAAAATGTCAGCCATGGGGCATAGCTGTGATCCCAGCACTAAGTTAGCAGAGGCAGGTGGATCCCTGGGGCTCAGTGGCCAGCCGGGCCCAGTTTGTGAACTCCAGACCACTGAGAAACCCTGTCTTAAGGGAGGTGGTCAGCATTCCTGAGGGTGAGCCCTGAAGTTGTCCTCAGACATCCGCATAGACTGCATATACGCACAGGCGCACAGGCGCACACAGACGCACACGGACGCACACTGCAGGGAGGAGAAAGCCCTTCCTCGCCTGATGACCGCTGCCTTCAGTAATTCTGACCTGGCATCGGTTGAGTGAATAATTTGAGAAATCACATCCACTCAGATGTTTGCAATTCACTCTCTCCCTCATCTTTCAACAAACACAAATTCAAAGAAAACAAAAACCAACCAGCTGGATTCCGGAACTTCTCCCCAAGTAGAGAACACAGTGGGCAGTAAATGAAAAATAAATCCTGTGCAGTAAACCCGTCTCTATTAATAAAAATCTGCAAGAATTATCCTCGGGTGTAGCCATCATGTCGGGGGTGGGGATCATGAATGCAGCTTGGTACTAAGAAATGTGTTACTAAGTCTCTGAGGACTCTCAGTTCAGTCAGAATTCAGAAGGATAAAGTTACACAACTAGCTAGCAAACTGTCTTAACTAGACTATGGAGAAGGGGCTAGAGAGGTGGCTCAGCGGTAAAAGCATTGGCTACTCTTCTAGAGGACCTAGGTTCAATTCCCAGCACACAAACACACACACACACACACACACACACACACACACACACACACACACATACACACACACACACACACACACACACACACACACACACACACACACCAGGCAGCTCACAGGAGATCCAATACTCTCTTCTGGCCCCTATGTAAAATTAGAAATGAGATAATTTTTTTAAAACCAATATGGAGTAGATTTGTACGTCCTATCTAGGTCATTTAAACGGCTCTTTTCAAAATCCCTTTTTTTTTCCTTCTGGGTTTTCTAGGGGCGGGGGTGTGCCGGCACTCGGTGATGGCTCAGGTTTGGGGACCGAAGAGAATCCCAAGGGCTGCTGGGAGCTGCAGCGAGGAGGGGGCCACCTTCCTGCCTTGGTATAAGCCATTTTCTGGTGTGCGCTTTGGGGGGAATCCTCTATAGTTGTTAACCTGCCTGTTCTTATGGAAACTCACCTTGTGTTGACAGGGGACGCCCCCTTCCAGTGCTGGCTCTGTAGTGCCAAGTTCAAAATCAGCTCGGACTTGAAAAGGCACATGCGCGTGCACTCGGGGGAGAAGCCTTTCAAGTGCGAATTCTGCAATGTCCGCTGTACCATGAAGGGGAACCTCAAGTCACACATCCGCATCAAGCACAGTGGGAATAACTTCAAGTGTCCGCACTGCGACTTCCTGGGTGACAGCAAATCCACCCTGCGGAAGCACAGCCGCCTGCACCAGTCGGAGCACCCGGAAAAGTGCCCGGAGTGCAGCTACTCGTGTTCCAGCAAGGCCGCGCTGCGTGTGCACGAGCGCATCCACTGCACCGAGCGCCCGTTCAAGTGCAGCTACTGCAGCTTCGATACCAAGCAACCCAGCAACCTGAGCAAGCACATGAAGAAGTTCCACGCGGACATGCTCAAGAATGAGGCGCCGGAGAGGAAGGACAGCGGCAGGCAGAGCAGCCGGCAGGTGGCCAAGCTGGATGCCAAGAAGACGTTCCACTGTGACATCTGTGACGCCTCGTTCATGCGGGAGGACTCGCTCCGCAGCCACAAAAGGCAGCACAGTGAGTACCACAGTAAGAACTCGGACGTGACTGTGGTACAGCTTCACCTTGAACCCAGCAAGCAGCCGGCCGCGCCCCTCACCGTAGAGCACCTCCAGGTCCCCCTCCAGTCCAGCCAGGTGTCCCAGTTCAGCGAGGGGAGAGTCAAGATCATCGTGGGGCATCAGGTGCCTCAGACGAACACCATCGTCCAAGCGGCCGCCGCTGCCGTCAACATTGTGCCCCCCACCCTGGTAGCCCAGACCCCAGAGGAGATCCCGGGGAACGGCCGGCTACAAATCCTAAGCCAGGTCAGTCTCATTGCCCCTCCTCAGTCCTCCGGGTGTCCCGGCGAAGCAGGTGCCCTGAGCCAGCCAACTGTCCTGCTGACCACCCATGATCAGACGGCGGGGGCCACCCTGCAGCAGGCTCTGATCCCCACCACCCCAGCTGGGACCCAGGAAGGCGCAGGAAACCAGACTTTCATTGCCAGTTCGGGCATCACATGCTCGGACTTGGAAGGCCTTAACGCCCTGATTCAGGAGGGAACGACGGAAGTGACTGTGGTGAGCGATGGGGGCCAGAGCATCGCGGTGGCCACCACAGCACCCTCTATTTTCTCTACTGAGCAGGAACTGCCCAAGCAGACTTACTCCATCATCCATGGGACGGCGCACCCTGCTCTGCTCTGTCCAGCCGACTCCATACCTGATTAGTGTGGAGGGAGGGGTGACAGACAAGAGAAACCGCAAGAGGACTGTGAGAGGCCCCTGGGCCCTCGTAATAAATTGTATTTTATACAGTTTATGCAATTTTTTTAACAGGGTAACAACGTGGAGACCATCCTCCTTCAAGCTCTTGTGTCTTAATGGTTACCAAGGCTGATTCCAATACGATTTGGAATTCACTGCAGTAGGACTGAGTGCATTCGTTTGTTTTTCCGTGTTTCAGATTTAATTTTTTTTTCAACTGGAATAAAGGTGTTTGGGTTTGGGTTTTCCATCGTATTCAGTTTGTATAGTAGTTTGTATGTAATTCATAGCTTCTCCGGCACTCCTTTCCAGAATTACACACACGCAAACACAGACACACACCTTGTCTGTGTCTGTGTGTGTGAGAAAGAGAGGCTGTGTGTGTGTGACTGGGTGTGAGGGAGAGAGAAAGAGAGAGAGAGACTGTGTGTGTGTGTGTATGTGTGTGTGTGTGTAAGAGAGAGAGAGAGAGATTGTGTGTGTGTATATATGTGCCTGTCTGTGTCTGTGACTCTGTGTGCATGTGTGTATGGGTGTGTGTGTGACTCCATGTGTGTGACTCTGTGTGTGTGTGCATGACTGTGTGACTGTGTGTGAGACTATGTATGTGTGACTCTGTGTGTGTGTGTGATTCTGTGTGTGCATGACTGTGTCTGTGACTCTGTGTGTGAGACTCTGTGTGTGACTCTGTGTGTGTGTGACTGTATGAGACTGTGCGTGTGTGTGTGTGTGTGACTGCGTGTGTGTGCGTGTGTGTGCGCACGTGTGTGTGTGCGTGTCTGTCTCTGTCTGTGTGTGCTTGTGTCCCTACGTAGTTCCCTACTCTGACGGACCATTTTCTAATGAGTGCTGGAGATGGGGAGCCAAAAGGAACAGTGCCCTAACTCGTGGTTAAAACACACTGAATAGTGATACTTTGTTGCAGTCCAAAATACGATTAGAGAGGGTGAAGAATGACGTTTAATTTGTTTTTCATTATGTGTGTGTGTGTCTGTGTGTGTGCAGGTGTGCACATCAAGGCAGGCACCCACAAAGGCCAGAGAGGGTGTCAGATCTTCCTGGAGCTGGAGTTACCAGTGATTCTGAGCTGGCTTGGGTGCTGGGACACAAACCCAGGGCCTCTGCAAGAGCAGTGCAGGAACCCTTAACTGACTAACTCTCTCCCTGGCCCTGTGCTTTGTTACAGAATCAGAGGGAACTTCAACAGTGAGCTTGGGCTCGTCTCAAAAACACCTCCCTCCTTCACAGATACCTACAGCCCCAACCCACCCCAAACTGCTGTGTCTTTATTTTTGTTTTTGAGACAAAGTCTCACTCTGTAGGCCAGGATGACCTCAAATAAGATCCAGGGGGATCCGCCTTCTGCCTGCTGGGATTACGGGTTTACAAGCCCGAGTGCCGCTCGCCACATCTGGCTCCCACTCATTTGAAACTTCGACTTGAGGGTCCTGATGTTTCTGCTTAGATCTTAAAAGGAGGGAGGGTCCTACTAAGACTTGACAGGGCTTTCTCAGACGTGGTTTCTTAAATGTCCATCTCTGCTCAAGCTTGGGATCTAGATGAGACCTCGCTCAAAAGCGGAAGGAGAAATTCTAACGGCTCCCTTTTGAAATGGTCGTTAGGTGGCGCCAAAGAGCAAGCCAGGCTGCCCAAGAATGAAACAAAAGTCTAGGAGTGTCTCTCTGGTTTCCGGCGTCTGCCAGGATTGACAGATGCGAGCTGTCCGTCACTATTAACAGCAACAAAAAAAAACTGTCTTAGAAAGTTGTGGGAATGCCTGGTCATGTCTTGGCCACAACTGCCTACCTTAATTCTTCAGTAACATAAATTTATTTAATGAAAGTGGTCATGCAATCGTCTCACTTTTATAGGAAGAGATGATTTCTGCTTTGGGTAATAAACTGGGTGAATCCAAAACAATAATTAAACGCCCCGAGGTTGTAGGCTCGGTCAGTAAGAGTGCTTGCCTAATGCACAGGAAGACCTGGGGTCCATCAACCACCACCCCATCCCCATGGTGCATGCTTGTAAAATCCCAGCAGTCTGGGATTAAAGGAGGATCAGAAGTTCAAAGTTAACCTCAACTCTGTAGCAAGTTGAAGGCCAAACGGGGTTACATAAGGGGGTGGGGTTTGGGGGTCACACTGAGGTCTTACCTTTGTTAAAGTCCCTGGAGTTCAGCCGGGCATTGGTGGCGCACGCCTTTAATCCCAGCACTCGGGAGGCAGAGGCAGGTGGATTTCTGAGTTCGAGGCCAGCCCGGTCTACAGAGTGAGTTCCAGAACAGCCAGGGCTACACAGAGAAACCCTGCCTCGAAAAACCAAAAAAAGTCCCTGGAGTTCAAGTCCCTGGAGAACTCTGCCTTCTGAGTCTGTCTCCTTCCTCTGTTTTCTTGGATCCTTTTTCTGAGCACAATTCTTTTTTTTTTTAATATTTTATTTATTTATTTTATATATATGATGAGTACAGTGTCACTGTCTTCAGACACACCAGAAGAGGGCATCGGATCCCATTACAGATGGTTGTCAGCCACCATGTGGTTGCTGGGGATTGAACTCAGGACCTCTGGAAGAGTAGTCAGTGCTCTAACCACTGAGCCATCTCCCCAGCCCCTTGAACACACTTCTTATTACAGCACCGTCTCCGCTCTGTGCCAGAAATTCTCTATTTTCATAGGAGCAAGAATAATGACTTGCTTACTCCAATTTGGGTAAAACACAGAAAGTCCCACAGCATACAGGATTCGGAATCCGTTTGCTTACTAGGACCTCTCAAAACCTCCCTCCCCTCCACACCACGGACTCCTACGGCATGTCCTCCCAACGTGTCCTCCCCACGTGTCCTCCCCACGTGTCCAGCTGTTTCCGTTTTAGGGTTTTTTTTTTTTTTTTTTTTTTTTTTTTTTTTTTTTTTTTTTTGAGGAACTGCAATCTGGGGGCTAAAGCTGTGTTCCCTGGTTTTTAAGTAGTTCAAATTTGGGATGGCATATTTTGTTTCTGCTCTCGAATATTAATGGTTTGGGTCTGAGAATGTGACCCGGAAAATGTGCGGGGTTTATAATTATTTATTTTGTGTGTATGTAGGTGTGTATGCCATGTGCCGTAGCACCCACAATTTTTCTTAAGTATTTACTCTTTTTTTTTTTTTCCTGTTTTTGAAGGAGGGTGCTGTTTTGTTTTCCAAGACAGGGTTTCTCTGTGTAGCTCTGGCTATCTTGGAACTCATTATGTTGACCAGGCTAGCCTCAAACTCACATGATATACCTGCCTCTGTCTCCTGAGTGCTGGGATTAAAGGTGTGCATCCGGCTTTATTCATTTTATTTTATGTGTGTTGTGCCTGCATGCATGTCTGTGCACCGTGTGCATGCAATGCCTGTGGAGACCAGAAGAGGGCGCTGCATCGCCTGGAACCGGAGTTATTGATGGCTGTGAGCCACCATGTGGTGTTGAGAACTAAATTGGGGTCCTCTGCAAAAGCAGTAAACCATCTCTCAGCCACTAAACCATCTCTCCAGCCCCCAAATCTGTCTTCTATACCAAAGTTTTTCTAAAGTATTTTCCTGAACAGTGTATATGCCCACTGAAATCAATACAATTCACAATTATTTTTCTATTTTAAAATAGTCACAGAAAGTATTATAGTGTAGAAAGAGGAGGGGTTGGTTACCCACAACCTGAATGGTAACTAATATTCTGAGTTAGTTACTGTTTGTTGGTCCCTTACGCACATTTTTTCTTAACTAATTTATTTGTATTTTTATTTTGTGTTTGTTTTACCCCGTGTATGTTTGTATGCCGTGTGTGCATGCAGTGCCCATTTAGGCCAGAAGAGGGCGTCAGATCCCCTGGGACTGGAGTTACAAATGATTGCAAACTGCCATGTGGGTGCTGAAAACTCAACCCAGGTCCTCTGAAAGAGAAGCCAGAGCTCTTAACTTCTGAGCCACCTCTCCAGCCAGACATAGTTCCTCTTAATATCTGAGGAAAACAGTTTACAGCTTAAGAGCCTGGGGCTCATGGGGGTTATGGGAGAGCTGAGGGCATAGCTCAGCGGTAGAGCCCTTGCCTAGAATGTACAAGGTACAGGGTGCTGGGTTCAATCCCCACCAGCATCAAACACACACACGCGCACGCGCGCACGCGCGCGCACGCGAACACACGTGCGCACACACACACGCACACATGTGCGCACGCACACACACACACGCACATGCACACAAGTAAACAGTGTGTTTCAAACCAGCCTTAGCCCACAATGAGCCTCCGTAAGTGTTAACTCCATCCTCATAGGCATGATCACTCTGACATTGCTATCTGTCCTGTTCCCTCAGGCCAGGGGTGATTAGGTCACCTTCCCAAACCTGGCGAGAGCCTATGAGATATTTCTAGGGTCCAGCAGGAGATGAGTGGACACCTTAGACTGTTCAGGAGCTATAATCAATTGCCGTAGATGGGTGCTTACGGACAACTGAACACCGTCTCTCGTAACCCTAACGACCAGGAAGTTGGAGGCCGAAGCACCAGATGCAGCTTCTGCGCAAGAATTGTTCCCTCACGCCATCTTCCAGCGTCGTCCTCGCCTGGTATTTCCGAAGTCTCTCTATATTTATTTTAAATGATACTTTTCATGTATTCTCGAAAATTCCATGAACATTTAAAATGTGCCGTAAATACATCCACCCTCCCCGCCCCATGGGGTCTGCTTTATAAGGTCACGGATCCACCCTCGTAACATAAACACTTCCTTCTCAACATATGATTTTGAAGGGAAACAAACATTTCTATCAAGACAGATGGGACAGAAGAGAAGGCAGTTTAATGGTGCTGAGCCACACAAAGGATCACCCACCCCGTGCCTGCTCCCGATTTTGTCCCTTGTCAGCTAAAACTGTTCCTTTCTGGTCTGTTAGTCTGTATGGGGGCTGGGAGAGGCATTTTTTGTGTTCTTTGTTTTTGAGACAAGGTTTGGGTAGCCCAGGCCGGCTTTGAATTCTCTGTGTAGCCAGGGATAACCTTGAACTCATGATCCCCGCTGCCTGCATCTCTGGAGTGCTGAGCTCACAGCTGTGAGGTACCGGTTCACGCGCTGCTGAGGATGGCACCTAGGGCTTTGTGCGTGCTAGGCTCGCACTCTATGACTGAGCTACACCCCAGCCCAAGCAGCCACTTTTAAAAATTCTTTTTTTTTTTTTTTTTTTTTTTTGGTTTTTCGAGACAGGGTTTCTCTGTGTAGCCCTGGCTGTTCTGGAACTCACTCTGTAGACCAGGCTAGCCTCAAACTCAGAAATCCGCCTGCCTCTGCCTCCCAGGTGCTGGGATTAAAGGCGTGCGCCACCACGGCCCTGCTGATTATTTTCTTTTTGATTTAAAAATAATGTGCGGATGAGAGCAAACTGGTAAAGAGGAGCTAGAAGTGAGTTTATGGCTTCCTAGGAAGGCTGAGCAGGGTCCTACGGCCCAGCCGATCCGTGCCAAGATGACACTCTGGGGATCTCGTTAAAAAATCAGAGTCTGATCTCAGCGCTTCTCATATTTGAATCGCCTGGGAGGCTGGTTCAGTAAACTCTGAGTATGGAGAAGCTTCTACACGTGGACCAACCAAGAAACCTGTGCAGGAATGTACATACCTGCGTTGCTCATAGTTACCAAGCTGGAGAGCAAGCACCCTCTGGCAGGGTGCGACTCCCAGTGCGGAGGATTCACACACTGGATTATGGGGGGGATGAAAACAGACTCGGCTGCCTGTGGCAACATGTTGAATCACAGACTTCCAGATTCCAGGGAAGGAGAGACACTCAGTGTAGGAGGCAAGACTGTGCAATGTATGGTGAGGTGATGAAATCTGAAGCTTACCCTCCCCACCCCCGCCCCCCAAAAAAGAGGTAGAGGAAGAGGCTGGCAAAGGAGGGAGACACCGATGGATTTGTTGAATCCAAGAATGTGCCACACCTCAAGGTAGGAGGCATCCATCTCCAAGGAGGTTTGGTTTTTGTTGTTGGTTTGGGGGCAGGGGTTGCCCTGAACGGGCACAGCTATCATTTTTATGGATAGGCCAAATTTGATTGTTTAAACTATTGAAAAATGTAGGGCCTAAAGAGATGGCTCTTGAGAGGAACTGAGTTCAGTTCCCAGGACCCGTATTATGTTTCTCCCTGCTGCCTGTAACTTCAACCCCGGGGAATCTGAGACTTTCTCCTGGCCTCCAAGGAAAACCTGTGTTCGGGTTCACATCCCCTACACAGACATGTAGACATAGACACACAAATTAAAAATAAACATTTTTCATTAAATTTTTTTAAAAAATAATTCCTGCGTGCAGATGTTTTACCTCTGCCTGTGTTTGCCCTGCACGTGCATTCAGTGCCCGTGGGGGACAGGACAGACAAGGGCATCCGCTCTCCTATAGCTGGAGTCACAGACAGTGTGAGTAACCATGGGGAAGCTGGGAGTTGAACACGGGTTCTCTAGAAGAGCAAGCAGCCCATGCTCCTAACCACTGAACCATCCGTCCAGCCACCCCTACCTTTTAAAAGGTTGTGAAAAGATCTATCCCAACATGCCAGTCAGTCAACCACACCTCACTGTGCTTTTTTTTTCCTGTCCTCATTCCTAGGGACAAGTCACAGGCCACCTCTCGGGCCTCTCCTGCATTTCAAGGTGTCTCTAAATATGTGTGCAAAATCTGTGTTTGCTTCATAGCCTATTGCCCATGTATTGATAAGCATACGTAAAGTCACAGTGGCACCCCATGCTTCTTGACCTTTGGATATCCCACTTGATACAACCTGAAGCATTTTCCGTATCTGTGAACGTAGAAACCCGTTATTTCTGTGTTCTCATAAATGTATATGGACTGTAGCCGGTGCAGAAATATGTGAATTCTGCAACTCAGGGGGTTAATGTCACCCTGTGCATGTTTGCTTCGGGTGTATTTCCATGGAAGGACAGTGCCTTGTCTAAGTTAGACTGGACCGAGTGCTCACTATTGTCATGATTAAGTGTAACCCGCAGCCTATCGTTATCAATAATTAGTAACACGTAGACCACTGCTACAGTAACAGACGTTGTCTGTGCCCCACACCTAAGGTTGCTCATCACGGACCCCCACCTGTAGCACCAGCAACGTTTCGTTGAGGAAAAGTGGGAAGCAAATGTCAGCTTTCAAAAGATCACACTGAGGCTGGAGAGATGGCCCAGTGTGTTGGGCTCAGGGTGGAAGCTGAGAAAAGTTGCTTCCGGTGCAGAAGGTTAAAGATGACAGCTTTATTTTCTGAGCGCTCAGGGAGGCGGTCATTTTGGGATCTGAACGATGTCCCTGCAGGGAGATTGTATGACATTTCTAAAGGATGAGAACACAAATCAAGGGGTGAGCTGTGGGGAGTGCAGTGGTATTCAATTGTATTTTGGTATTATGGGTTAAGCAAGGGAGTACCCATTGGAGACTGGGCTGTATCCAGGGCCCGGGCGTTAGGGTCCTTAATTCATTCTCCAGAGCTCAGATAAGGGGACAAAGGAGCAGGTCAGCTGCATGTAGTCAATTAGGGCATAGCAGGCAATGGTCATATATTTTTATAACTTATGGACCTTGGTTTAGATAAGAGAAATTTCTGTATTCTTTACCTGTTAACAGACAATTAAGAAAACATTTAGAGACGTGGGATAGGGGTTCCTTCCTAGGCCTGGGAACATGAACTTGTTTGACCCTGCCAGCAAGATGGAGAAGTTGTCCCTGGGATGACTGGACTCAGACAACTGTTTACAACAGAAGCTGCTCAGCTGTAGACAAGTCCCCAGCTCCCCTAGGGCCTCGGACCTTGAATTTAGTTTCTCTCTATGATTAAATGGAGTTTGAAACGAAATAGCAGGACTTAGGGTAACTTTCTTTTGCTTGTTCCCAACAAGTGGTAGGAGAGGCTGGTCTGCAAGTCCGACGTACCCCCATAAAAAGCCTGCAGCCCTAACATTGGGGTGAGACAGATTGGCCAGATGAGGAGGGTGGGTTGTTTGTTTTGGTGTTTGTTTGTTATTGGTTTATTGAGAGACCCTGTCTCAAGACAAGCTTGTCAAGGGTGACAAAGGAAGACACTGGCATCCTGTTCTGGCTCCACGTGCTCTAGAGTGGGCGTGTATAGTTACACACTAATGTGTGTGCAAAACACACCACACACACACACACCACTCCACAGAGGGACCAGGAGTGTCTTCTCATAAATCAGAAGGGTCCTGTATAATCTGGATTTTGAAAAGCCATGGGGTCCCAGCATTTCACTCTGACCAGCTGCTCATTCCAGACAAGATGGCTTGACTTGCTGTGTGAAGGAAGTGGGCATCCTGAGAGCCTCTGAAGAGGAAGGTGATGGATCCGTCCGGAATGAGGAAGTAACTCCCACAGTGGTCCAGAGTGTGGAAATGCAGGCTCGGGAAGGAAGGAGCAGAGCGTCACCTTACATAGGACACCCCCAACCCCTGCAGCATAGGTGTCATTTCAGAACCTTCAGGGCTTCAAAGTGACTTCTTCTTCAGTTGTATTTGCAAAAGCCCCTAAGGTTCAAAACTTTTCAGCTTCTGACTGGCCTCGGTGGGGAAGGGCAGGGCTTGCTCCTTCGAGGACTGAGTTCAGATGCAAGCAGAGGTGCCAGGATGAGCAGTGCTCTATGCACAAAGCTGTAGCTGCAGCCTTGGGAAATCGGGGCGGAGACACGGGTGGACGGCTAGCTGGCTGGCCTAGCTCCAGGCTCAAGGAAGGCCCAGGATCGAGTAAATAAGGCAGAAAGTGGCAGAGCAGGACACCCGATGCCCTCCTCTGGCCTCTGTGCATATGTGTGCATAAATCCCCGAGTGAGGATGCAACACACACACACACACACACACACACACACACACACACACACACCTACACACGAAAAAATTATCAGCTAGATCTAAACACCCGAAAAACAGCTGATATGAAAACTGGACAGAAGGTAGCAACTGTGGCTCCTGAACACAGGCCCTGCCGGGGTTCCTTTCCCACGATTTTTAGTCATGGTCTTTGAAATCAAGTCATTAAAACTTGGTAATAGGGCTGGAGAGATGGCTCAGTGGTTAAGAGAACCGACTGCTCTTCCAAAGGTCGTGAGTTCAAATTCCAGCAACCACATGATGGCTCACAACCATCCATAATGAGATCTGATGCCCTCTTCTGAAGCGGGACCAGAGCAAGCGGGGCTGGAGAGAGAAGAGAAAGTGTCTGAAGACAGCTACAGTGTACTTACATATAATAAATAAATAAATCTTTTTAAAAAAGTTTTAAAAAAAAACTTGGTAATAAACTCAGTGATAAGATATAGTAATAAACATGGGGCCGGGCAGTGGTGGCACACGCCTTTAATCCCAGCACTTGGGAGGCAGAGGCAGGTGGATTTCTGAGTTTGAGGCCAGCCTGGTCTACAGAGTGAGTTCCAGGACAGCCAGGGCGACACAGAGAAACCCTGTCTCGGAAAACAAAAAACAAAACAAAACAAAAAAAACCAAAAACATGGGAGTAGGACTTTGAACAGGTGTCAAGCAGGCTTGTAATCCCAGCACTGAACACTGAGGCAGCAGGATGGCTGCATGTTCCAAGACAGCCTGGGATATATAGGAAGATTCTATCAGAAGAGAGAGGAGAGGAAAACAGATAGGAAAAAAGGAAGGCAGGCAGACAGACAGACAGACTGGCTAGAACTTTAAATATGTACTTTGTAAAATAATATGACCTAAACACTAGATGTGGCTATACATAGCCTTAAAGCTTTTATTTATTATGTTTATTTTATGTATATAAGTGTTTCTCCTGCATGTGCCCATGGACCAGAGTTCCTGGTACCCAAGGAGGCCAGAAGGTGTCATCAGATCCCCTGGAACTGCAGTTACAGGTGGGCGTGAGCCATCAGTAGGTGCTGGGTATTGAAGCCAGAGCTAGCTGTCTGTCTCTCCAACCCTGGTATACCCAGCATTACCTATACACCCAGTCTAAGTGAATTGGCCACTGGGAAACCAAGGGAACTTTTTTTTTTTTTTTTTTATGATTTTTTTTGTTTTGTTTTGTTTTGTTTTGTTTTTCGAGACAGGGTTTCTCTGTGTAGCCCTGGCTGTCCTGGAACTCACTCTGTAGACCAGGCTGGCCTCAAACTCAGAAATCCGCCTGCCTCTGCCTCCCAAGTGCTGGGATTAATGGCGTGCGCCACCACTGCCCGGCTCCAAGGGAACTTTTATATTGTCACTCAGGAGGCAGAGACAGATAGATCTCATCGAGTTCAATCAAGGTGCCTGGTCTAGATTATGTGCTCCAGACAAGCCAGGGCTAGATAATAAGAACCTGTCTCAAGCCAGGTTTGAAAAACCAAAAAAAAGGTTTGGTTTGAAAAACCAAAAAAAAAAAAAAAAAAAAAAGAACCTGTCTCAATAAATAAAGAAATGAATACTAATCAGTTCTTGCTCTTATGTTGGTGGAAAACATAATTTCCATTTTATTCTTTGTTGGAATCATATATGTAGGGAAAATGCAAATTATAATGGTAATGAGAGACCGTTTGCATCAACATGGTTCCTGGAATTAAGACAGTTGGTAACACTGTGTGTGGGAGCTGATGTCAGGTCACAGTCTCCTCTCCCATGCCGGGATGGAGGGAGATCTGTGAGATCATGGACTCATCCTCTGTTCCGACATCCTAACACGGTGCTTGCATTCACTCAGGAGAAACCAGGACCCTCCTGGGGGAGATCCTGCATGCAGGCAGCCCAGGCTACACCAGCACAGGCCTGGCAGCAGCACAGCTACCCAGGAGAACAAAGAAGAATAAATTAGGGTATTTTCATCCCATGATTACCTACATCTGTCAAAGTAGATGAACAATGACAATAATCTGAGAGATCCGGCAGGACATGGTGGCACACGTCTTTAGACCCAGCACTCAGGAGGCAGAGGCAGGCAGATCTCTGAGTCGGAGGCCAGCCTGGTCTACAGAGAGAGTTCCAGGACAGCCAGGACTACACAGAGCTATAGTCCTGTCTTGAAAAAGAAAGAAAGAAAGGAAGGAAGGAAGGAAGGAAGGAAGGAAGGAAGGAAGGAAGGAAGGAAGGAAGGAAGGAAGGAAGGAAGAGAGGAAGAATCTTCTAATGCTCAGTAAGGATGGAAAAGAGCCTCCTCCGTCCTGTGAGGTGGCTTGGCTTAGTGCTGGGGCTGCCGGTGGCCAAGCATAACATGGTATCAAGGGTCTCTGAGGTCACCCTCAATGTACCCCTTTTCAAGTTTCTCAGAGGGAGCTTCTGTTCCCAGCTTCTTCTTGATCCTGAGACCTGGAAGACACTAAACCAGAGCATGTGTGGATGTTCAAATGTCTGCATACGGGGCAGGGGGCAGGGGTTAGGGTTTAATAGGCACGCACTAGTCAC
>CM052701.1:9829184-10025578 GCA_028551405.1 Uromys caudimaculatus
CCATGTCGCGGCGCAAGCAAGCCAAACCCCAGCACCTGCGCTCTCAGGAGCCGCAGCTCGAGCGCAACGAGCCTGGCGGAGTGGCCCTGCGCGCAGCCGAGGACCCGGGTGAGTAGCCCGGGGACACCAGGGACAGTGGCTTCGACGTCCCCAGGTTCTCTGGTGTACTCCCCACCCCGGAAACTGTGTAGGTGTCGGGGCTGGACGCGTGGGAAAGGGGCGCGTGTAATAGTGCTGGAAGCTTCTAGACCCGGTCCTGGGACTTAGGGACAGCTTCTCTGATGTCCCCCAACACTCTCCAGTCCCTGGACCTCCCCAGTGGGTGTCAGATTTAGGAAGGGGGAGGTTGGAGTGCGCGGAATGGTGCAAGCCGCTTCCAGTTCCAGCCCAAAGTTCTGAGGACAGCTGCTCTAATGTCCCTGTACCCCAGTAGATGTCAAATGGGGGTGAGGGGTACAGGGAATGGTACGCGAAGCTTCCAGCTCCAGTCCTGGGACTTGGAGACAGTTGCTCTGATGTTCCTGTCCCCGGACCCCCATTAGTGTCAGATCTGGGAAGGGCGTGGGAGGTTACTATGGTATGCAAAGCTTCCAGCTCCAGTCCAGAGACGCAGACCTGGGCGGGTCAGCGGGTCTTTGTGAATTACGCGTGCGTGTCAATTACACCCTTCCGGGGGCCACTGCTACTCTCCGGGAAAGCTCTTAAAGCAGGCAGTTCGCCTCCCACACTCAACCGAGGGATGCTTAGAGCCCAGAGGCTGTCTGCGGGGTGTGCGGAACCCTCAGTCTCACACCTGGGCTCCTGCTTCCGCTGCGTTGCCAGCCAGGTGGACATGCTGGGGACACACTTGCGCTTTTACGAGTGCTATCCAAGGAGGGACAAAGCAGGAGCCAAGGAAGACATCAGCTCTTCACCACCACCCCGTGCCCCCCCCCCCCAAAGTCAGAGAAGGCTTTAGGACCGGTGTGGGGTGGGTTTCAAGTGCGTTATCCACCTCCCAGAGAGGGAACCTTCCAGGGACCTGAAGATGCATGAGGAGGTGAGTGACTTGGGGTACAGTGTTGTGAGGCAGTTCCGGGCAGGCCCGAGGCGGAGGCTTGTCAGAAGTTGGGGTGCCTCTGGGAAGTTTGTGGAGCCATAGGGGATAGGGTAAGGGGGAACCACACGTTTGGAACTAGGAAGCTCTCACTCTCCCTTCCCACCTCTGCCAACCCCGTGGGCCAGTTGGGACTGGTGAAGTAGCACCTCCCCCTTGGAGTACCTTAGGTCATGTGCCCCCTTCCCACTGGAGGATCCCCCACTTCTAAAGAGCCCGGGGAAGGGGGAACCTTTATATGTCTACACATTTCTCAGTCACCTTCAGGTACCTGCCCGCAGGAAGATTGGCCTTTCTAAGGTGTGCGTGCGCCTGCGCGCGTGTACACACACACACACACACACACACACACACACACACATATACACACCCTTTTCTTTCCCTTTGGACTTTGTAGATTCCTCCTGTCCCCTCTTTCTGAGGCTAGGGGCTGGGGAGAGGGTTTTTAAATGGACTGTATGCCCTTCTCCACCTGCTGCTTCCCAGCAGGAGGGGGTGGGGTGGAGTGCTCTCTGCTTTCCTGGTCCCAAGCTTCATTTCCTATCTCCCACCAACCTCTGGGCAGAGTCTCCTGTGGCTCCAGTGAGCATATCTCCCCTCTTAGAGTGGAACAGAGTGGTGTGAGGGCTCTTCTAAATAGTTTATATTCTAAAACCTAGTAAGGGGTGTTGTGGGGTCCACTTAAACCCAACATAATTCAAACAGCAGGTCAATGCAGACAACAAAAATGTATGGTAATCAAGCCACTACTGATTGGTCAGGGCCACAGAACAAACTGGGGACCCTGTAGAACTTATTTCAAGGATAAAACCATAAGGAGAGAAGGAGCTAGTCAGCAGGGCGGTGGTGGTGCACGCCTTTAATCTCAGCACTTGGGAGGCAGAGGCAGGCGGATTTCTGAGTTCGAGGCCAGCCTGGTCTACAGAGTGAGTTCCAGGACAGCCAGAGCTACACAGAGAAACCCTGTCTCAGAAAAAAAAAAAAAAAAAAGAAGAAGAAGAAGAAGAAGGAGCTCGTCAGGCTGTAGCATTGTCCAGTTGTATTTTGCCCTAAGGGGTTGAGCTAGGGAGTTTCCATCAATCAGGTCAGGAGTGGGTTCCTGAGCCTGGGAACATGAACTTAGTTTGACCCTGCCAGCAAGATGGAGAGTTGTCCCTGAGATGTCTGCACTTAGACAACTGTCTCCTTACAAGAGAAGCTCTTTCAGCTCCTGGGAAGTCCCCAGCTCCCCTAGAGCCTGGGACCTAGAATTTAGTTTCTCTCTCTGATTAGTGGAGTCAGAAAAATGAGATGGTAGTATTTAGGATAAGTTCTTTGGCTTGTTCCCGACAAGGGTCCCATAAGCCAGCCACCGTGAAATCCAGGTATCACAGGCCTAGCAAAAGCTGGGCAAGTTAGAGGGCCCTCCCTGCTTGGGGCAGAAGCAGAAGACTGCAGTGAAGAATTCCAAATAACCCAGGCTAGAGTTCAGAGTCTAGTGTGGTAGGCCGAGCTGCTCTCCTTCCCTGCAAACAGCACTGGGGGAGGCAGAGACAAGAGGATCCTGGGGCTCACTGGCCAGCCTGTCTGGCTAAACTGGTGCGCTCCAGTTCTGTTGGAGACCTGGTCTCAAATAAGATGGAGAATGACTACAGAAGAAACAGTCATCAACCTCTGGCTTCCACATGTGTGCACACCTCCACACGCATGAACACACGTGTGCACTGTGTGCATACCTTCACACGCATGAACACACATATGTGCATGCACACAAAGCCATGTGAGTTCTCCACACTGTTCTATATTAAGGAGAGTTATACCCAGTTACATGTAGACCCCCCCACTCCTCAGGTTCTGCTCAGGGCCAACCATGTTTCTCCTCCACACAAACTCTTGTCTCTCTGATTTAATTGTGTTAACCAAAATATGGTACCATTCAGCTTGGAAGCATGTCATCATCCATCCCTAATCTAAAACTCAACACAGGATGTCTCACCATCTCAGGTGGCTTTTGTGGCATGCTTGATTCAGGAGCCAGATAAGGCCCCCATGTGTCAGGTCTCAGCTCGAGGTGGTCTCTGGTTTCTCTATCTCCCTTCTTTCAAGTGATGTGTTGAAATGTTTTATCCCAGAGAGCACAATGCCTCAAGGGTGGCCTGTGACCCCTGGTTGAGCTGAAGCAGAGCAGCGTCATAGTAAAGCAGGCCTAAGCATTGCAGAACAGTTGTGTGAGCGAGCAAGATGGCCTGAAAGTCCTAGTTCCCCAGAATCCACATGGTGGGAGGAGAGAAACGACTTCCACAGGTTATCTTCTGACTTATCTAAATGTCACATACAAGCCGGGCAGCGGTGGCGCACGCCTTTAATCCTAGCACTTGGGAGGCAGAGGCAGGTGGATTTCTGAGTTCGAGGCCAGCCTGGTCTACAGAGTGAGTTCCAGGACAGCCAGGGCTACACAGAGAAACCCTGTCTCGAAAAACCAAAAAAAAAAAAAAAAAAAAAAAAGAATTTATTGTAATCAAGCTGCCACTGATTGATCAGGGCCACAGAACAGACTTGGGGCATTGTAGAACATATTTAAAGGATGAAACTGTAAAGAGATGGAGAGCCGATGGGGTGTAACGTTGTCCAATCACATCTTGACATTAGGAATTGAGCAAGGGAGCTTTCACCCATCCAGATACAAGTAGGTTCCTGGACCTGGGAATATAAACTTAGTTTGACCCTGCCAGCAAGAGGGAAAAGTTGTAGTCCCTGTTATGTCTGGACTCAGACAACTGTTTTCTTAGAGTAGAAGCTGTTTAGAAGTCCCCAGCTCCCCTAGAGCCTGGGACCTTGAATGTAGTTTCTCTCTGTGATTAAATGGAGTCTGAGAAGGACATAGTAGTGCTCGGTGTAAAAGTAACTTTAATCTCCTGACGTGACTGTCATCTCCGAGGCTCACTGCCTCCATCTGCTAACCTAGGCCTAGTCCTGGAAGCTTCCAGCCTCTGTACAATCTAATCTAGTCCTAAAATGTTTCCAGCCTCTGAGACTTGCTGCTGAGTAAGCTCACCCCTTCCTAGTTCTTTCTGAGCTCTGGCTGGCTGCTTCAACTCAACTGTTCTGGCTCAAACTCCTCTCCAAGCTGACTGATTCAATCTGGCGTCTCTCTCCGCCTCTGAATTGCTCTGCTTGGCCTCAAGCTAAAGCAATCTTTTCTAATCTTCTGTCTCCTTCTCATCCTCTGGCTCATCTTCACCTGTGTCTAACTTGTTCTCGCTTTAACCTGTCTCTGTAGAACTCTCCTGGTAAAACTAACTGCGTCCTTCTGCCTCTCAACTCCACTGTACTGTCTCCACGAACGGTGCTGTGTTCCTGTACTGACCACTCTTCTTCCTGTACTGTCTCTCTCTCCCTTAAGTAGCTCCCCTTTCCTCTCTCTCCTCGTGAGAGTTGGGTGGATCCTATTCTGTCAAACCTTTCTCTGATTCGTCACTTTGTCTGCCACTCAATTAGACATCACTGTCAAACATGGGTGCTTCTTTCCATAAACTCACTTTACCTTCATTGTTTGGGATTAAAGGTAAGTAGTAAAGACGTGTCTGATTTCCAGCCAGAGGGATTAAAGGTGTATGCTAAGGGCCTGAGCTACACCACAGCTAGAAACAGGCTCAAATATCTTATGGCAATTTAGAATAAATTTCTTTTGCTTCTTCCCAACAGGGCTCCTCCCACCCCCACCCCCTCAGTTCCTTATAATTCCTGTTTATTATTTGTAACAAAAATAATAGCCAGTGGTAAATAGGCTTTTTGAGACAGGGTTTCTTGTGTAGCCCTGACTGTCCTGGAATTTACTCTGTAGACTAGGCTGGCCTTGAACTTAGAAATCAGTTTGCCTCTGCTCCCGAGTACTGGGGTTAAATGTGAGCCCTACTACTGCCGAGCTGGGATGTTTGTTAAACTACATCTTTAGGGGAGGCAGAGGCAGGCAGATCTCTGTGAGTTCGAGGTCAGTCTTGTCGACGTAGTGCGTTCTAGGACAACCAGGGCTAAATGGTGAGACCCTATCTCAAAACAAAGGAAAAAAAACCCTACATCTTTAGCAGCTAGAAAGATGGCTTTGGTGGTTAGGAGCATTTGCTGCTCTTGCAGGGCACCTGGGTTCGGTTCCTAATACCCACATGGAAGCTCAAAACTGTTTGCGAATCCAGTTCCAGGAGATCTGCAGTCCGCTTCTGGCCTGTCAGCTCCGTATGCACTCAGTCCACGCATACGTGTAAGCGAAATATTCATACATATAAAATAAAAGTAAGCCTCTTTTACAAAATAAAAGGGAAAGAAAGCTATGCCTTTGAGAATTGGTAGAGCGTGGTTGGAGTCACAGTACTTGGGAATCAGAGGCAGGAGGATCACTACAATCTCAAGACCAGAGTTAGTCTAGGCTATTTGGAGTTAGCTTGATGTTTGAGAAGTGCCCTGCTCACTGGTTATTTCTCTAGAGGTATTGTTACACCGAGTTCTTTTTTTGTTTGTTTGTTTGTTTGTTCTTCTTGGAAACAGATTTTTTTGCTTTGTTCTGTTTTGAGTTTTTTTTGTCTAGTTTGTTTTGTTTTGTTTTGTTGAGACAGGGTTTCTCTGTGTAGCCCTAACTGTCCTGGAACTCCTTCTATAGACCAGGCTGGCCTTAAACTCAGAGATTTGCCTGCCTCTGCTTCCAAGAGCTGAGCTTTAAGGTGTGCAGCACCACCAGGAGGCAGCAACAGGTTCTTATGTAGCCAAGGCTAGCCTTGGATTCACTATGTAGCCAAGGATGATCTTGAACCTCTAATCTAGCCTCTACTTCCCAACTGCTGGGATCAGGCGCCTGCACCACCAGGCCTGGTTTGTGCACAGAGAGGGATTGGCCCCAGGGCTTCCTGCGTGCTCAGCAAGCTTGCTACCAACTGAGTCCCAGCCCCAGGTCTGGCTTTAAGGATTCATTTTATTTTTCTATGTATATGTGTAGTTGTGTGTCTGTGTATGAGCATGGGGCTGCAGGTGTCTGCGGAGGCCGGGGGGTTACGGATTCCTTCATGCCGGTCAGGCAGTTGTAAGCAGCCAGACCTGGGTGTTGGGAGTCCAGCTCCAGTCCTCTATACGATCATCTAGAACTGTCTCTCCAGCTCCCGGTTTTCATATTCTAAAGTGCATTTTGGGAAACTGGCGAAAGATAAAAGCAGCTTGAAGCTACCCTCCTCTCAGACTCACCATGACAGCTGTCAATCAAGCCAAACTTCCTGTCTCCATTTCAGCCTCTGCGCTCGAAAACAATGTCCAGAAACCAGAAGGCCCCCCTGCTGAAGATAGCGATGCCCAGCAGGCCCCTGCAGTGGCTCTGCCCTCCGAAGCAAAGGAGCGAACGGCCACCCTTGGAGAAAGGACTTTTAACTGCTGCTATCCAGGTAAAGAGTCAAACATGGTGGAAGGGGCCCATCCCTGCCTAGTACTGGTGCAGGGGGTCTCTGCACCTGTATTAGCCTCCAAGGTCACTCACAGGATTGACGCATGTCCTCTTGGGGAGTGGTTACTATGAGACTCCCACTGGCAGAGCTACTAGAGAGATTATAATGGAGTTTTCAGCTGCTCCTCAACGTAGGGTGGAATCACGCCTCGAGAAAACTGTTTTAAGTCGAAACATGTAGAATCTCTGCACTCAGGAGGCAGAAGCAGGAGGATTACTGTAAGTCTGACGACAGCCTGGTGAGGTAGTGAGTTCCAGTCTTGCCAGGCGCTGTAAGAAAAAGAAAGAAGGCAAACACAGGGCCAAGGGCCAAGGATATGTCCCAGAGGCACAGTGCTTGCTGAGGACGCTGAAGGTTCTGGGTTTCATCCCTAGCACTGCCACACAGAAGAAAAATGAAAAATGCACCAGATACCCCAGCCCACCAAATCTCCACGCCCACCTTTCCTTAAGCCACATGCAGGACACCAGCTTTAGACTGGAGCTGAGCAGAGCCACCTAATGCAAAGCCTGTTTTGTGATAAGAGTGTTGGCTCGTGCTGTCATTTGCTGTTATTTGTTGACAACTGTACTGAAAGCAGGAAATGAAGGCAGGGGTAGGCTTCCATTAGGGATAACCATGGCGACTCTGAGGCTGGGCGTTTAAGAGCAAGCTTTTCTTCTCTTCTAGGATGTCATTTCAAAACCGTTCATGGCATGAAAGATTTGGATCGCCATCTAAGAATCCACACAGGTATGTGTCCATTCACAGAGAGAAAGAGGGGGGAGGAGGGAGAGGGAGGGGGAGACTCTCTGCCCCGTAGCTTCTAGTTTAGTGGGTGGGCTTAGAGGATGTGAGTGTGCCCTTCACAAAGCTCAAGATGTAGCCAAGCTATTGCTTCAAGACGCCTCTCGTCAGCCAGTTACAGAGGGTCAAAGAGAGACGCTAAAACAAAGGAGGGTCTGGGTCTGACTTACTGGCATAGCCAACATTTTGTCATAAAGTTCACGCTCCAGAATCACATGCTCAGATACCAGGGCATTGGGGGAGGTGGGGGGATCTCGGAATGTTTTGTTGGCCCGGGTTCCTAGCTATCTCCTGCTGTATAGGGTAGCGGGCCCTGGGATGGACGCACCTGTCTCCGAAACAGACTCAGTTAACTTCAGCCCAAGACCTCCCAGCCACTGCCACGCCCCTTTGCCCAACTATCCTCTATGACTGATGTGGCCCCACGGTGGTGGAGCTGAGGCCAAAGAGGGGTGCCCCAAATCCCAAAATAGCCACTGCCTGCATTGGTTCATTTGCTGCTAATGGAACCAAGTTGAGTCAGCGGACTCTGGGTCCAAAACTTCCAGAGGCTGGCCGAACAGTTCTTTTTCTTATGCATTTAAATCTAGTAAAGTTTTGGAAATAGTCTCCACGGTTAATACAACAAAGCTTCAGGCCCTTGCAAAGTACACCCGAAGCGCGCTGATCCTTACTGTAAGAGTGAGTTCTACTGACTGATAAGCAAGGCTCAGGAATCTGGGCCTGGGGAGGGATTTGTAATAAACCTAAGGATGGACTCTATCAGTGGAGGAGGCAAAGCCTGTGGAGCCTCTTTCGTAAGGAAGGGTTCTATTCCCAGAGAGACCAAGCTCAGGATTGGGACCTAAGGCTGGCTCCAGGGAACAGGGAAAGGTCACCAGGTTGTCAGGCAGCATTCTCTCCAATTTATCAGAGTGACTATTTCTTCCTTTGAAGAAAAAAAGCCAGCAAGGTTAACAGTTCTGCATGTACACCTGCAGGCCAGAAGAGGGCACTAGATCTTTACAGATGGTTGTGAGCCACCATGCGGTTGCTAGGAATCAAACTCTGAACCTCTGGAAGAGCAGTCAGTGCTCTTAACCACTAAGCCACCTCTCCAGCTCCAGTTCTGTTCTTTCTAATGCTTTCTGTAAGCTGTGCCTCCTACATTAAATACAACCTGGCCGGGCAGTGATGGTGCACGCCTTTAATCCCAGCACTTGGGAGGCAGAGGCAGGTGGATTTCTGAGTTCGAGGCCAGCCTGGTCTACAGAGTGAGTTCCAGGACAGCCAGGGCTACATAGAGAAACCTTGTCTCGAAAAAACAAAAAACAAAAACAAAAAACAAAAACCCAACCTGATTGTTTCCTGCACCGTTTTAGAGGTTCGATCATCTCTGGGACCAAGGCAGTTGGTCTCAATCTGTGAATCCCTTCAGTGGAAAACAAGATTGAGGCTGGAGATACCTGCAGCGCCCCTCCCTCTGTCCGTGGCCCAGGAGCATGCCCCTTCTGATCTAGTGAAATGAGCAGAGATTTAATGATGTTGCCCGGCAAGGCGTGGCTCCAGAGATTGTGGTCCCTAGCCAGCTTATCTATGGGGCTACAGCATGGAGATCCCAGAGCCTTCTGGACCTCTGTGAGTTTCCATTGCCGATGGGCAGGGAGCCGTAGAAGGCCAAAGGATGAAGGAAGGTCGGCCTTCTCCTCTTAATGAGGAAGATCGTACCTCACCTCAGCAGATGAGGCAGCCGGGCATCCCTGGAAATACGCAGGGGTCGTGATGAGGGGACCCTAACAACTCAAGGCCAGTATGTATAGCAAGGGTAGCTTGCGCACTCGTCCTGAGCCGGGGGTGCGCTGCTGCCATCTAGTGGGCAGAAGAAAACTACACCCAAACTCGATTGGCTCTGAGTGTTCATTGCACCAAGAGTGACCTAGAGAAGTGGACACTTTGACGATGTTTAACTGCTTGACACAAGCACTCTGGGAATACAGGAAGCTGGAGAAGGTCCGATCCTTGAGGTAAGGGGACAGGGCTGCTTCCTTGAGTTTGTGGCATCTGGTTTGGCTCTTGGCATCTCTTAACTGACAGGAAGTAGGAGGGGACAGGGCATGGTGGCCGACTCCTGTAGTCCAGCGCACAGAGACTGAAGTAAAAGAATCAAGAGTTCAAGGCTCTAGTTTGGTGGTGGTGGCACATGACTTTCATCTCACTCGGGAGCACAGGCAGGTGGATCTGTATAAGTTCAAGGCCAGCCTGGTCTATGGAGCAAGTTCTAGGACAGCCAAGGCTAGACAGAGAACCCCTATCTTGAAAAACAAAAACAAGGGGATTGAGGACAGCCAGCCTATTCTATGCAAGATTCTACAATGGGGGAGTAGGGGGCTTAGCGAGTAAAGGCGGTTGCTCCAAACTGACCACCCGGTGGAAGGAGAAAACGACTCCCACCAATTGTCCTTTAACCTACACACATATACCATGATACAGAGAGAGAGAGAGAGAGAGAGAGAGAGAGAGAGAGAGAGAGAGAGAGAGAGAGAGAAGTGAGAATAAACGAATGGAGCTCGCAGACTCCCTCCCTCAGGGGACCCAGCCAATGGCAGCCTAACACCAGAATGCCAAGTAGTTGTGAGACCCTTGTTGAGGACCCTTCCGCACTTGAACGCGGAAGGCCTCTGTATCAGTTACTTTGCTGTTGCTGTGATAAATGAGGACCAAGGTAACTTATAGAAGGAAGGGTCTATAGGGGCTTACAATTTCAGAGGGATGAGAGTCTGACCTGGCAGGAAAGTGTGGCAGCCAGGAGCAGACAGACATAGTGGCTGGAGCAGGAAGCTGAGAATCCCCAACCCCGTGCATGAAGCAGAGAGCACACTGCAAATAGCATACGGGCTTTAGTCTCAAAACCAGCCTCCAGGGATGCTCTCCTCCAGCCAGCATACCACCTACCCCTCCCCCACAAACACCACTGACTGGCGACCACATGTTCTCAGGCAAACCGCCATAGCCGCCAACAAGCTCTTGTGGTTTCTACATTAGAAATTAAAGCTCAGACATTAAATACTCATTTTACAATAACCACAGACCCATCTTCTTAATACGACATCTTACCGGGCAGTAACCATCTAACAAGACAGAACCTGATGGGAATCGTCGCCCACGCCTTGGAGCGTCCCTCGGCAGGAGAGGACCCGTCAGCAGGTTCTGATGGCCATGTCAGAGTGCAGCCCCTTGAGATGTGCCTTGTTGCTTGGGGCTGACACGCACAGGCATGGTGACGCTCTGGCCACAGGTCTGGTTGGAAAAGGGAACTTCCGACCATTTTACATCACCAGAGCCCAGAGTCTTGTGCATGCTGGGCGAGTACCACCGAGCCACATGGCCAGCCAGGACTGTGGTGATTGATTCTCTTGATTCTCTTTCCTTTTTCTTTCTTTCTTTCTTTCTTTCTTTTTTTTTTTTTTTTTTTTTTTTTTTTTTTTTTTTTTTTGTTATTGTTGTTGTTTGTTTTTTTTTTTGAGACAGGGTTTCTCTGTGTAGCCCTGGCTGTCCTGGAACTCACTCTGTAGACCAGGCTGGCCTCGAACTCAGAGATTCACCTGCCTCTGCCTCCCAAGTGCTGGGATTAAAGGCGTGCGCCACCACTGCCCTGCTTCCTTTTCTTTTTCTAATCCATATTGTTTCTTGGAAGCAGCTTTAAGTATACACAGAAATTAGAGCGAAAGCAACTCCTGTATATTCCTAGTCCCTACTTCTCACAACTTCTCCTGCTCTGGACGTCCTAAATGAAAGGTGCATATTGTCACAGGCCAGCCTTCACGGACACAGCGTCATCACCCGAGTTCCTTAGTTAACATGTTGCAGGATATTTGATCACACTATGAACACCAAGATTGTACTGTTTGCTGAAAATACCTGTTTTCCCTTGCAGTGTGGCTCAGCCCTCAGCACACACATTTGATTCCAAACAAGGAGGGTAAAGTTAGTTTGTACAAGGAAGCAGCCATGTCTGAAAGTGACATCCAATTGAGTTTCGGACAAAGTGATGGATCAGAGAAGGATTTGACGGAGTGGGATATGCCCAGCTCTCGGGAGAAGAGAGAGGATAGAGCAGTACTGACCAAGGACAAGGAGGCAGTTTTACCAGGACAGGTTGCAGAGAGAACAAGCTAGACACAGGTGAAGACAGAATGAGCCAGAGGATGAGGAGGAGCCAGAAGATTAGAACATGTCACCATAATTAGTATAAGACCAAGCAGAACAATTCAGGAGAGACCAAGAGAGAGACGCCAGATTAAATCAGTCAACTTGCAGAAGAGTTTGAGCCAGAACAGCTGAGTTGAACCGGCCCGCCAGAGTTCAGAAAGAACTAGAAAGGGTGAACTTACTCAGTAGCAAGTCTCAGAGACTGAGAACATTCTAGGTCTAGATAAGATTGTACAGAGGCCGGCAGTGGTGGTGCACGCCTTTAATCCCAGCACTCGGGAGGCAGAGGCAGGCGGATTTCTGAGTTCGAGGCCAGCCTGGTCTACAGAGTGAGTTCCAGGACAGCCAGGGCTACACAGAGAAACCCTGTCTCAAAAAGAAAAAAAAAAAAAAAGATTGTACAGAGGCTAGAAGCTTCCAGAACTAGGCCTAGGTTAGCAGATGGAGGTAGTGAGCCTCCAAGAGAACTCTACAGGAGAATAAATGTTACACCTTGCAGTAACACGCCCTCTGGGTGGTGTGCTTTCATGTTTTTGAGACAGGGTATCATGTATCCTGAGCTGGCTTCCAACTCACTGTGTAGTGAAGAGTGACCGTGGATGCTTGGTTTTGTCTCTTCCTCTCAGGCTAGGATCATAGGACTCTACCATCATGCCTGATTTTTAATAGCACGGTGGTGGTGGTGGTGACGGTGATGATGATGGTGGTGGTAGTGATGGTGATGATGATAACTAACAAGGGGCCAATGAGATGGCCTAGTGGATAGACTCCTCTTGGTGAGCAAGCCTGCCAACCTGTGTGATCTGAGGAACCCATAGTAGATTGAGAGAAATGACCTCCAAAAGTTATCCTCTTGACCCCACACCACTCCTGTGTCATGAGAGTATTCCCCCTCTCTCTCTCTCTCTCTCTCTCTCTCTCTCTCTCTCTCTCTCTCTCTCTCTCTGTGCGTGTACGCATGAGAGATAAAATAAAAGTTCAAAGGTAAGCAAAAGTTCAAAGGTAAGCAACTCCAATCCAGACAGGATATAAAGGCTGTGTATTGTGGTGATGCTCACTTTTAACCCCAGCACTTGGGAGACAGGTAGGTGCATGCGGACTTGTGAGTTCAAGGCCAGCCTGGTCTACAAAGAAAGTTCCACAACAGCCAAGATACACAATAAGACCCTGTCAGGAAGGAAGGAAGGAAGGAAGGAAGGAAGGAAGGAAGGAAGGAAGGAAGGAAGGAAGGGCATAAAGGCTCCTGGTACTCAGGAAGGAGGAAGCAGATGGGTCAGTCCCAAGTTCAAGGACAACGTAGGCTACATGAGGCCCACGGTAGAGATTGAAAGGTCACTCTCTAAGTACTTCCTCATCCAGGGGCAGAAGCCTGTCCCCTACCCCTGTAACCTCTTACCTTGAGTCCTTCTGCAACCATTTCTTTTGTCCCAAATGGGATTCAGCCTCTCATTTGTGCATAATCTGTCTCTCAGGATCCCTTAATGTTGAAGCCATCAATACACAGCTCTCTCTCTCTTGTTCCCCACTCTGACTTTTGGTTTTCTCCTCTGTGTGTGGCCGGTGGACAGGGGGAGGCAGGCCCATCTGCTCACATTATCACCCTGTGATGGTTAGCATAAGCAACTTGACAGACTCTGGAGTCGACTAGGAGATAGGCCTCTGGGCGCATCTTTGGGTCATTGTCTTGATGGAGCTCACGGAGGTGGAAAGACATGCCCACTGTGGGAGGCACCATTCCCTAGATAGGATCCTGGACTGGTTTAATAAGGAAAGGAGCTGAGCAGCAGCAGGCATCGGTTCCTGTTTCCTGATTGTGGATGGTGTGCAACCTGCCACTTCAAGCTCCTGCCCCATTGTCATGGTCTAAACTTTGAACTGTGAGCCAAAAACAAACAAAAACAAAAACCCTTTCTCCTTTAAGTTGCTATGTCCTGGTATTTTATCAGCAACAGGAAAAGAAACCAAGAAATCACCCTGACCAAAAAACCCTGTAACGTTGACCGCTTTTGTGTTTGAAGGCGACAAGCCACACAAGTGTGAGTTCTGTGACAAGTGCTTCAGCCGGAAGGACAACCTGACCATGCACATGCGCTGCCACACAAGTGTGAAGCCACACAAGTGCCACCTGTGCGACTACGCGGCCGTGGACAGCAGCAGCCTCAAGAAGCACCTGCGCATCCACTCGGACGAGCGGCCATACAAGTGCCAGCTCTGTCCCTACGCCAGCCGCAACTCCAGCCAGCTCACGGTGCACCTGCGCTCTCACACAGGTAAGTCCCTCACCCAGGAGCTCCCGGCTTTAATTTTCTTATTCACCTACACTTCCTGGAGACACAACCGCCATGAGTCGCTGGTAGAAATAAAGTAATTTGTAGTCTAGCCCAATGTGTTTTGTTTGGGTCTTCTTCGCCAGAATGACAGTTTTCGGTAGAACGGTGTGACGACTGTTATCTAAGTGATAACTACATAGAATACCACTGGATATGGGAACCCATCACAGTAGCCACGGGTCAAAGTATGCGTCTCAAATAAAAGTGACCGGCCAACTAGATGTCTTCAGTGTTTTGCTCTTTGCTCAGGAACATAACGAAGTCAGTTGGATCTGGTTGCGAACCACACACATCTTGTTCTGGAAGGCTTCCCTTCCCTTCTTTGTGGGACTCCAGAGAACTAATGTTAGCTCGATAAAAACAACCCATTATCCTCTTCCCACACAAGTGGGTTGAGCGTTGAGGTACTCACAAGATACAAGCATTTCAGAAAGCTCATAGAAGACAGCAAGCCAATGGAAACAGGCTGGCACTTTAAGCTAAGTTAAAAAGGGCTGGGGATCGGAGCAATGGCTTAAATGCATGAAGCCATGGGTCCCATCCCCAGTGCCGCCTAAATCAGGCATGATGGAGATTCACACCAGTAGTCCCAGCACATGGGAGCTAAAAGCAGTGGAGATCAGAGGTGAAGATCAAGGCCAGGCTGGGATCCATGAGACCCTGTGTCACAAAGTACTTGACTTTGAACATATTCTATAGCCAGCAAAACTATCCCATGGGCAAGAGTGAAGCAGAAGGTCTGATCAGAGGCTCAAGGCTAAGTAAAGAAAGTTGTAGTCAAGCTGTATTCCAGGGGACAGAAGGAGCTAGACACGGTCCTGGGAGCCAGCCTTCCAGGCAGGTGTCTAAGTACCCTGTGAACTGTGGGCTTGGAACTGGGGTACAGATATCTAAGGCCACGCTGAGCTCAGAGGACTAGCCAGTGCCCAATGAGAAGGCTGCTCAGCCTGCTCAGTTCCAGGTAAAGCCATGCATTTGTGTGTCTCCTGATTAAGGCAGTCACCTCTGCTCATGTACACCAAGCCAAGGACTCTGACCCACTCCGTTAAGTGCCCACAAGCAGACGGCCAACAGAAAAGAAACTCAACAGCATCTTTGGAGGGTCCTTGTCTCAGAATGGCATATATTTTTTTAAGAATTATTTATTCTCTATATGTGAGTACACTGTCACCGTCTTCAGACACACCAGAGGAGGGCATCGGATCCCATTACAGATGGTTGTGAGCCACCATGTGGTTGCTGGGAACTGAACTTAGGACCTCTGGAAGAGCAGTCAGTGCTCTTAAACGGCTGAGCCATCTCTCCAGCCCCCTATATCTTTTTTTTTTTTTTTAAACTGTTTTTTTATTGTTTTTGTTTTATTTTTTTCTCTCTCTTATTTTGTTCAGTAGGTCCTTTACTTACACACACACACACACACACACACACACACACACACACACACAATAATAGCTTCCAGTTTAGTGTTTGTGTGGGATTCCTCGGTGAGTGAGCCAGTGGGTCTCTGTTCCTTGTGCCTTCTCCTGGGCTCTTTTTTGTTCTGTTCCAATAAATTGGTTTTTGTTTTATTATATTTAATTGTACTATTATCATCATCATCATCGTTGTTGTCATTATTCTCCCTTAGAGCCTGTTCTCTAGTAGGAGTGGGGGAGGGGTAGACCTGGATGGAAGGAAGGGTGTGGTGAGTCTGTAGGGGGTGGAGGGAGGGCAGCCGTAATCAGGTTATAATTTGGGGGTGGGGGGAAGGGTCTGTTTTCAATAAAATGGAGAGGAGGAAGTAGAGCTGCTAGTTATTTAACAAAACTTCCCAGAAATTTAAAAGGGGGGGCTCTCAAGGATGGAAAACCAGAAATTAGAATTTTTTCTGAATAGTCAAGGAAGAAAATTAATCAATAAAGAATCTTGGAAGGCAGGCGTGGTGGTGCACACCCTTTAATCCCGACATTTAGGAGGCAGATGCTGGCAGATCTTTGAGTTCGAGGCCAGCCTACTCCCTAATAAGAGTCAGGACATCCAGGGCTCCACAGAGAAACCCTGTCACAAACCAAACAAGAAGAAAGGGGGGGGGGGGATGAAGGGAGGAAAGAATCCTGCATTCTAAAACACCAAGAAGAGTGAAACAGCATCCAGGATGCAAATCGGGGTAAAAGAAGTGGGAAGTCCTTCCTCAGACCCACCTAGAAAGACTTTCAGGTGACACAGGTTCCCTAGAGACAGAGGGGAAGTGAATGCCCTCAGACTTGCGGGTGACCTTTTTATGTAGATTTACATATGTGTGTTGCCAGTTTATTTGTATGCATGCATGTATGTATATATGCATGCATGTATGTACACCACATATCAGTGCTCATGGGGTTCAGGAGAGGGCTTTGGATCTCCTAAAACTGGACTTATGGACATCTATGAGCTGCCATGTAGGTGCTGGGAACCAAACCCAGGACCTCTGAGAACAGAAAGTGCTCTCGACTGCTGAGCTGTCTCACCAGCCCTGAAGGAACAACTTTGAACATAGAATTCTCTGCCAGCAACACTGCCCCAAGTGCAAGACCAGAAGAGAAGTATATTCAAAGACTCAAGACTTTCCTCTCAGCCACCATGATAAGACATTACTAGAAGGAACACTCATGCCAAGCAGGCGGTAAACTCCACCACGGAGTATCTCGTGTGTGACTGCCTGAGGATTGCTAACTGGCATGGTAGCAAGGAGGGTCGGGATGGCAGACAGACAGACAGATGAAGATGAAGATGAAGCCAAAAACAGGGAACCCACTCAAAATCACATTGGATAGGAAACCAAAGAAACTAGATGACTTCAAAACCGTGAGATGACTTTTCCTCAGGAAACAGAGTCCAGGGCTGGAGAGGTGGCTCATCGATTAAGAGCACTGACTGCTCTTCCAGAGGTCCTGAGTTCAATTCCCAGCAACCACATGGTGGCTCACATGGGATCTGATGCCCTCTTCCAGTGTGTCTGAGGACAGTTCCCATGTACTCATGTAAATAAAATAAATCTTAAAAAGAAAAAACAAGAGAAATAGTCCAGTCAAAGATGCAAGCTTCTCGGGGAGTGTACAGGGAAGAGAATCATTTCTTCTGACGGTGGCCTTTGAGGTGGTGCCTGTAGTCTTGGTTCGGCATTTGACTCTACTGGTCAGACTTTCAGGCAACACAGGTTCCCTAGAGACAGAGGGGAAGTGAATGCCCTCAGACTTGCGGGTGACCTTTTTATGTAGATTTACATGTGTGTGTTGCCAGTTTATTTGTATGCATGCATGTATGTATGTATGCATGCATGCATGTACACCACATATCAGTGCTGGTGATATTTAATCCTAACCTAAATTATTTATACTTTAATTCGAAAATGGAAATATGGTAACAAACCAGAGCAAATCAAATCACAGAGTGGAAATTCTGTGTCTTTTAAAATGTGTATGTGCATTTGCATATATGTGTGTGTGTGTGTGTGTTATATAGTTTACTCATGAGTCAGAAAGAGGCTAGAGGGGCACACTGGGTGTCTCCCTCTACTGCTCCCCACCAATGGTTTTATTTTATTATTTTTTTTTGAGACAGTGTCTCCCACTAAAGTTAGCACTCTCCAGTCAGCTGCCCTGGGGAGCCTCCCGGCTCCTCCTCCCAGCACTGGAGTCTTGGGTATGAACTCTCACACCCAGCCTCTCACCAAGGTGCCGGGATCCAGACTCCAGCCCCCAGGCACATCACCCGCTGAGCCATCTCCCTGCGCTGGTTTTTTGTTTTGTTTTTTAACTGTTGTTTTGGCTTTCTGAGATAAGATCTCACTTAGTAGTTCAGACTGACCTCGAGCTCAGTGCAATCCTCCAGCCTCAATCTCCTGAGTGCTGGGATCACAGACATGAGCCACCATGCCTGGTAAGAATGAAAAGAAACTTGCCAGGCAGGGGTGCACTCAGCTTTAAGTCCAGCACTCGGGAGGAAGAGGCAAGTCTGGTCTAAATAGTGAGTTCAATAACAACCAGAGCTACACAGTGAGACCCTGTCTCGGGGGCTGTGGGGGACAAGGTGGGAGGAAGGATGGAAATGTCTTTGAATTTACGTGTATAAATAGAGACTCCTGACAGTTGGAGAGTCGGTGGGAAGGGAAGGGATATGCAAACGAAACTCTCATTCTGGTGTGGGTTGCCGTTTGCCTTAGAGGGCTGGAAAATCAGGTCGTTGACATGGGTACACGGCTACTAGGTGGGGTGAGCAAAGGTGACTTACAAACATTCACCAGCCGATAATAACTCTAAAGTAGCCACCTCCAAAATTACCCAAACCTCTGCAAGGCCTTCGGAGAAAAGACTAAAAACTGAGCCATCAGAGAAAGCTGGGGCTCTTCACTAATTGTCTCCAGTGCCTGTGGAAGCAGGTGGGTCTCCGTGAGTTCGAGGCCACCCAGGTCTACATAGTGAGTTTCAGATAGTCAGCGCTAAATAGTGAGACCTTGTCTCTGGGAGAAAAAGATTCAAAAGAGTCAGTGTGTACTTCGGAAATTAAAAAGCTTATTAATACATGGTGAATAACTGTTGCATGCCAAACACAGTTGCAAGCATCTCTGTAAACTCTTGTAGTTACTGTTTTGTTTTTTTTGTTTGTTTGTTTTTTCATACAATACATTCTTTATTCTAATTTTATTTAATCATTTTTCTACAGTCCAAATTTTATCCCTCTCCCAGTCGACACTCTGAATGTTCCACATACCATACATCTCCGTCTGTCGCCATGAGAATGTCTCATGCCCCAACCCACGCCCCACCAGACCTCCCTACTCCCTGGGGCCTCCAGTCTCTTGAGGGTTAGGTGCATCTTCTCTGACTGAGTCCAAACCTGTCAGTCCTCTGCTGTATATGTGTTGGGGCCCTCATATCAGCTGGTATATGCTGCCTGGTTGGTAGCCCAAAGTCTGAGAGATCTCTGGGGTCCAGGTTGGTTGAGACTGCTGGTCCTCCTACAGGGTCGCCCTCCTCCTCAGCTTCTTCCAGATTTTCCCCAATTCAACCACAGGGGTCAGCAGCTTCTGTCTGTTGGTTGGGTGTAAATATCTGCATTTGACTCTTTTTAACTGCTTGTTAGTTCATTCATAGGGCAGTAATCATAGGTCCCCCCCCTTTTTTTTGATACTTTATTTACATTTCAAATGTTTCCCCCTTTCCAGATCTCCCCTTTGGAAGCCCCCTAACCCCCTCCCCCAGTAGTTACTGTTTTTAAGGTTTATTTATGTATATTTTATGTGTATGGGTAGTTTGCTTGCATGTATGTCTATTCACCTCATTGTGCAGTACTCATAGAGACCAGAAGAGGGCATCAGATCTCTGCAACTGGAGTTACAGGTGGTTGGTTGCGAGTTGCCATGTGGCTTTAGGGAACTGAGCATGGGTCCTCTGCCAGACCAACCAGTGCTTTAACCACTGAGCCACCTTATCAGCCAGGTGTCTTTAAATTTTATTTGGAGAACTCATATGCAATATATGCTGCAGTTCTAGAACTCAAGTGTCATTGAGTGTGGACTTGCAGGGTAGAGGGTGGTACAGGAGTTTGGGCCCTGACACCTGAGCCCTCTGAGCCCCAGCTGCCCCATCTATAAAATGGGCTAACAGCATGAGTGATTATGCATAGGAAGTGTTGTCCCTATCAGGAAGTTATAAACCAGAGTTCAAAAGACCCACCAGTCTCCTGGCCAGGAATGTGGCACATATCTAGTGGAGAATTCTGTTGCCTGCCCACTCTAATGTAATCACGCCTTCCGTTGCTAGGGGACACCCCCTTCCAGTGCTGGCTCTGTAGCGCCAAATTCAAAATCAGCTCGGACTTGAAGCGGCACATGATCGTGCATTCGGGAGAGAAACCTTTCAAATGCGAGTTCTGTGACGTCCGCTGCACCATGAAGGCTAACCTCAAGTCCCACATCCGTATCAAGCACACCTTCAAGTGTCTGCACTGTGCCTTCCAGGGCCGGGACCGGGCTGACCTGCTGGAGCACAGTCGCCTGCATCAGGCCGACCATCCGGAGAAATGTCCCGAGTGTAGCTACTCCTGCTCCAGCCCAGCTGCCCTGCGCGTACACAGCAGAGTCCACTGCAAGGACCGGCCCTTCAAATGTGACTTCTGCAGCTTTGATACAAAGCGGCCCAGCAGCCTGGCCAAACACATCGACAAAGTGCACAGGGAAGGCGCCAAGACAGAGAACAGGGCCCCGCGGGGCAAGGATGGGCCCGGGGAGAGCGGCCCCCACCACGTGGCCAACATCATCACCCAGAGGGCCTTCGGCTGTGACAAGTGCAGTGCCTCCTTTGTCAGGAATGACTCTCTGAGGTGCCATCGGAAGCAGCACAGTGACTGGGGCGAGAACAAGAACTCAAACCTGGTCACTTTCCCCTCCGAAGGCATTGCTTCTGGGCAGCTTGGGCCCCTGGTCTCGGTGGGGCAGCTGGAGGGCACTCTGGAGCCCAGCCATGACCTCTAGAGAAGCATGGGAGGTGTCCCAGGAATCTGAACAAGGGAGATGTCAGCCCTTCATGGTGACACTGTAGGGAGGACCTTACCTTCTCTTCTAGAGCTGGCAGCCCCGTTCTCCCCAGCCTTCAACAGCGGAGAGGCTAACCCATGTGGGCATAGGTGCCAGTGCACGGGGACAGCTGACCACACCCCAGTTCCTTCTCTGCAAGCATTCCCTGAGCACTGTGGCCTCCGCCGTCCAAAGGTAGGGTCCACTAAGCACGACTCCATCCCCTTGGGGAAAGTCACTTTATGTGAGTTGAGATTGGAAAATTGACTCATCTCTCTCTGGGGGGGGGTTAAGCTGGCAAGCCCACCACACTGCAGCTGTGTGGAGGAAGTCCATGCTCTGTCAGGATGTGTGGTAAAATCCTTTCTTAACTTGGGTAGTGACTGCTGGTGTTAGCCTTATATATTTGTGTGGTTTCTTTTCTCTGGTTGTTTTTTTGTTTTGTTTTTTTGTTTGTTTGTTTGTTTGTTTTCTAATAAAAAAGCAAACCTCTCTGGAGCGTCATTTCCCAGTGAAGCAAAACGTAGTTTGAACTGGTGGTGGCGCCAGAGATCAAGCTAGCCCTAACTCGGGCCTCCTGTTGATTGTTACAGAATTTGAAATGCAAATTGAAGTCTGGGGCCCAGTGAATCCTGGGCGGGCTTCGCTCTAAAGCCTGGAAGCTCCAGAATCCAGACTGACCTGGGAGTCATCCAGAATTTTGTGGTTTCTTCAAACACCACCCTTGTTTAACATAAATGTTTGTGTGAGCTGGGCATGGTGGTGTACTTCTATAATCCCTACACTTGGGAGGTGAAGGTAGGAAGATCGGGAGTTCAAGACCAGCTCTGACTACGTAAATCCTTCTCTCAAAAACAAAACTGTGCCTCATTAGCTACATGGTTGGGCTTTTGGAATTGGGCTAATTAGATCTGGTGGTGGGAAAGGGGACAGGATGAGAATTTTCTGTAGACTGAAGAACATTTCACTTAGAAATCACTAAGAGATGGGCTGAGGGTGTGGCTCAGTGGTAGAGCCCCTGTCTAGAATCCCCCAGGGAGGGGCTGGGGTGTGGCTCAGTGGTGGAGCCCCTGTCTAGAATCCCCCAGTGAGGGGCTAGGGTGTGGCTCAGTGGTGGAGCCCCTGCCTAACTTGAAGTAGCTTGTTCTAGGACGGTGGCACTGTAATCGTGATGCATTCTGCAGCAGAAGGTGACAGCACACGGACCCTAACCCTAAAGGACAGAGGTGACGGACTCTGTGGAACAAGATGACAAGGTCAAAAGGCTCAGACTCCGTCAAGGGTTCCTCAGCGCTGTCCCATGTGTTGGGGCTGCCTCACCAGGTTGCTGCTGTGTGAGCATCCAGGCCTCCGCGCAGATTCTGTTTCTCTCACAGCCTTGGCCATGAATCTCATCTGCATTTCTAGAAACAGAAGGTTGTGGACTTTTCAAGTAGCAAACCGTAAAAGGAAAATATACACCACCAGATGGGAGAGAGGGCAACCTTTTCAAAGGCATTTTGGGTAATGGCTGTGTGGATTGCAAGGGCCTGGACTCACTTAGCAAGCTTGGTTTAGCTTCTGTCTTTGAGACAGGATCTCAAAGGATAGCCCTCACTATTTAGACCAGGCTGGCCACTTGAACTCCTAGATCCATCTGCCTCTGCCCCAGCCCTGCCTTTGCCCCACCCCATCCTCACCCCCACCCCCTAAATGCTGGGATCAAAGGTGTGCACCACCACATCTGGCTCACTTAGCAAATTTAGATTCACAGAACACAGAGGGAGCAGGGAGTTTGGCGGCAGGTGCTGAGGGCCTGCAATCATATTTCAGATTTTTAAATTTTGTATATGTGCAGTGTTTTGCCTGCGTGTATGTCTGTATCACATGTGTGGCAGGTGCCTATGGAGGTCAGAAGGCATCAGATCCCCTTAACTGGAGCTACGGATGGTTGTGAGCTGCCACGTGGGTGCTGGGAACCAAACCCCTGCCCTCTACAAGAGCGCCAAGTGTTCTGAACCGCTGACCCGTCTCTCCAGCCCCAGATCTGCAGCTTTTACCCAAAAGCAATCAAAGGTGGCAAGACCAGGGATGATCTAGTCATCATGGAAACAGGTAATTAATTCCCTGCCATCCAACCAAGGTCATCATTACATAGCAAGACTGAGGCTAGCCTGAGGTACAGACTGAGGCCAGTCTGGGGTATGGGAGACTTGTCGTTTTCTATATACATGCTGATGTATACCCACAATTCTAGCATTAGGTGGGAGGTGGGTGAGTTCAAGACCAGCCTGGGCTACAGAACGAGGCCCTGTTTAATGTGGACAGAAATACAAAGAAGGGCTGAAGCACCTTGAAAGCACTGAGGGAAGGGCTGTTTCATGGCAGCAGCCAGCGAGGGTCCAGACTTCATGCGGAATGGCCTCCTTTAGTCTTATTTGCCTCAGCTGAGAAGTCGTCCGAGGCAGAGCTGGTAGTGAGCAAAACTCTCCCTCCTTTGCTCAGGGTTTCTGGCTGCTTTATAGACAACGTCCAAGAAGGAAACTGCCTCAGCTCTTCCTTGGTGCCATCCTGACCAGGTGACACAGACGCTCCAGCTCTGGGTTGTCCTGGCTGCCCCTGTGCTCCTGGATCCTCTCAGAGCCAGACCCAGGAGAGGTTAACATCAGGTGAAGGTGTCAGGGGCAGCGACCCAGGCTCCACAAAGAATATTGGCTGCAGGCCGAGGTTTTGGGTTTCTTCTTTCTCTCTCCCTCCATTCTCCCTCCCCCTCCTGCTCTTTTTCTTTCTTAGACATTCTTACAAATCACAGATCTCAGACTGGCCTCTAGTTCACTCTGTGGCCAAGGAAGACCTTGTACTCACGACCCTCAGCCTCACCTCCTGAATGCTGGTGTTACAGGCAAGCCGTCCAGGCTTTTGAGGCAAGGTTTCTCACTGAAGTGCTTAAGCTATAACTAGCTGGCTATTGAGCCCCAAGGACCATCCTCATGTTTCTGACCCAGCTTCCTACGAACTCCAACCCCAGTACTCCTGGCTTTTTCCAAGAAACTGTCTTAGATAGCCTAGCCTTGAACTCCTGATTCTCCTGCCTCCGCTTTTTTTTTTTTTTTTTTTTTTTGGTTTTTCGAGACAGGGTTTCTCTGTGTAGCCCCGGCTGTCCTGGAACTCACTCTGTAGACCAGGCTGGCCTCAAACTCAGAAATCCGCCTGCCTCTGCCTCTGGAATGCTGGGATTAAAGGCGCGCGCCACCACTGCCCGGCCTGCCTCTGCTTCTTAAGTAAGAAATACACACACACACACACACACACACACACACACACAATTTCATTTTTAGGGCTGGAAAGATGGCTCAACAGCTAAGAGCACTAGCTGCTATTCCAAAGGTCCTGAGTTCCATTCCCAGCAACCACATGGTGGCTCACAACCATCTGTAATGGGATCCGATGCCCTCTTGTGGTCTGTCTGAAGATAGCAACAGTGTACTCATACACATAAAATAAATAAAAATAAACCTTAAAAAGGATAAAGATTTCATTTTTATTTATCTCATTTGTATGTGAGAGACAGAGAACACATGTCACTTGAATGCAGGGGCCATGGCAGCTGGAAGAAGGCATCAGATCTCTCGGGAATGGGGTCTCAAGCACTGTGAGCCTGACATGGGTACAGAGAACTGACCGTGGGTCCTTTGGAAGGGTGTGTGCAGGTGACCACTGGGTGGCCTCTCCAGCACTGCACTCCTGGCTTCTTTGGGCTCTGGGGACAGAGCTTGGTGTCCTGACTTGTACAGCGTCACTTCCAACCAAACCTTCTGTGGTAGTTTGAAAATGCTTGTCCCCTGGGGAGTGGCACTATTAGAGATGGGGCCTTGTTAGAGGAAGTGTGCCACATGGAGGCGGGGCTTTGAGTCTCATATATATGCTCAAGTCTGGCCCGTGGAATCTGAGCTCCTTCTCCAGCTCCACACCTGCCTGGATGCTGCCATGCTCCTGCCTTGATGATAATGGACTGAACCTCTGAACCTGTAAGCCAGCCTCAAAGAAATGTTGTCCTTGTAAGAGTTGCCTTGGTCATGGTGTCTGTTCACAGCAACAAAACCCTAAGAAAGACACCATCTGTCCAGCCCCTAATTTTGGTTTTTAACAGGTTTGTTACAAGGTCTGTCCTAATCACCGGGGCTTCAGCCATGTGCCTGAGGTGGGTCTCAACCCACACTCCAGCCTTATTCTCAGGGAGCATGCTCAAACCCACATAGTTGCTCTCAGTCCCTTCCCAGAGCGTCCCAGTTTGTCTCTACTTACAGTTGTAGTATGTCCCCACGCCCGACTGACTTTGTATCTGAGGACAACTTTCAAGAGTTGATCCTGTCCACCCACGACATGATTCCAGGGATTGAAATCAGGTCTAGCCGGGCAGTGGTGGCACACACCTTTAGTCCCAGCACTTGGGAGGCAGAGGCAGGCGGATTTCTGAGTTCGAGGCCAGCCTGGTCTACAGAGTGAGTTCCAGGACAACCAGGGCTACACAGAGAAACCCTGTCTCAAAAAACCAAAAAAAAAAAAAAAAAAAAAAAAAGAAAGAAAGAAATCAGGTCTAGCTACAAACTCCTTCACAGCTGAGCCGTCTCACCAGCCTGACACGCTTGTTTTAGCCTCTGTGAGACACACATGATAGTGTCCTTTAGAGTGACAGATCTGGGTAGTAGTTAGAAAACAATCCCAAGTAAGAAACTTCTTTTTAAGATTATCTACTAGACGGAGAGCATGTGTTCAGTACGGCCAGCGTGGCAGCCTGGTAACCCGAGCACCTGTGTGACTGGTGACCGAAAGCTGTCAGCCCTCGGCTCTGCTGCACCTTCTACGCTAGATCCTGTTCACCTCGTAGCTAAACATCAGTGCCCTGTGAGCAGCAGCCGGCTTCCCTCTGGCTGGGAATCCCGGCTCTGCTTCAGGAAGCCAGTTGTTGTGATAAGCGGGTCGAAGGGAGCCCAGGGGAAACCCTGCCTCTGAAGAGCTCGCCTCTGGCTCGGTCTCTCTGTCTTCTTCCCGTTCTGCATCTTACACACCAGGGCCTGGGTGACTACGTAAACTCTAAGCACAACAGAGGGTGCACCCCTTCCCTTGCACAGAGCTAGAAAGTTGTGCTTCAGTATTTGCTTCCTCCACCCAATCTCACGGCCACTGTGCTGCTGCTAAGGATACTGAGAGGCAGCTCCCTGTGGTGTGCCAAAGCCCGGAGAGAGATTCTGGATGGATGAGTGTCGTCTACACTCTGAGTGCAACGTGGGCTTGTTAAGGTTGGAATGGCCTCTCCTTAGTGTGTCTGGGAGTCCATGTGCATGTGGCCGTTCCACGTGTGTGGTGTGCACGTGTGCGTGCATGTGCGCCTGGAGACCAAGGGTCAACCCTTACCCCTCAGCCACTGTCCATCCTTTTTTATTTGTCTGTTATATCCCCAGTCCCATCTGCCTCTGCATCTTTGTGTGTCTGTCTGTCTCACTCATTTGCTCGCTCTCGGGTGAGGCAGTGAGCGCCACCTCATGGGTGTAGCTCACAGGACAACTTGCAAGAGTTGATTCTCTCTTCCCACTGTGTGGTTCTGGGGATTGAACTCAGGCTTAGCCGCAAGCTCCCTTGCCAGCTGAGCCATCTCGCCAGCCCCATCTGCACTTGTTTTTGCCGCCAAAAGTGGAGGCAAACGCGATTTGGGTTTCACTGATGACTTCTGTAGACGTCAGCAGAAAAACACAAGAATGAAATTATGTGTGTGAGGAGTGGGCCTACAGCCCCTGCAACTCTGTTCCTTTCGGCTCTCGATACCCCTCAGCTTCCTAAGCAGGACTTCTTTCTCCTCCCCGGGGCTGACGCAGCTGTCATCCGGTTCTGTTTCTGGGTTGACTGCCGTTGGCATTTCACACATCTGTGTCCACCTTCTGGGGACACACAGCACACAGCCCCTCCTGATGGGAATGTAACCTAGCAAGTAACCAAGTACAGCAGGGAAACTTGTAGCTTCTCCTCTGGTGTCTGCACGATCTGTGGCTTGATGGAACAAAACTCTCCTGAGGCTGAATATTCGGCCATTGATGTGCAGTGCTGGACCTGACATTAGCGGGATGAGCTGGGGTGGGTGTGTGTGTGTGTGTGTGTGTGTGTGTGTGTGTGTGTGTGTGTGTAAGAGGGTTTACTCTGTGTAGCCTTGGATGTCCCAGAACTTGCTCTGTAGACCAAGCTGGTCTAGAACTCAGATCCTATCACCTCTGTCTCCCAAGTGCTGGGACTAAAGGTGTCCCCCACCGCTGCCCAGCTATGATGGGCTTCTTAGTCCAGAAAGTGAGCTGTCCAAGGCCAGGTATGAAGCCCGGAATCACAATACCTAGGGAGTTGGAGCAGGAGGTTTTCTATGAGTTCCAGGCCAGCCAAGACTATTTGGATAGATCCTGTCTAAAAATATGATAGGTGTGGGGTGGGGGGTAATTTCAAAGTGATGAGTTTATTACAGTTTCCAACTTTGGTCTGGCAGGATAGCTCATTGGGTAGAGATGCTTGCTGCCAATACCAGCAATCTAATTCCAATCCTTGGGACCCACATAGTGGAAGAAGAGACCAAGTGCCTCAGATTGTCCCCTGCTCTCCACATGTACCCTGCCATAAACGCAATCAATATATAGTTTGTTGTTGTTATTGTTGTTTCTTTTTAGCAAGTGTGGTGGCACACACCTGCTCTGAAGGTAAAAGCAAATCTCAGTGAGTTCAAGGCCAGCCTGCTATACATATTGATTCCTAGGCCAGCCAGGAAAAGACTAAACAAAACAAAACCACAAAAGGTAAGTAACAGCTGTGGGGACGGTGTGTGCGAATTGTGTAGGGGGTCACCCAAAGTCTGAGACTAGAACGAGTTATGTTATGACGTCACACTGTGGGTGGTGACCACACAAGCCTTACAAGGAACAGTTGACTCACCTATATTAACACTGGGAGTGGCCAAAACACAATCGTTAAGCAGAAACCAGTGCCGTGGCCCTGAACTCCCCTGAGAGGATAATCTCTTATAGTCTGTCATTTTTACTTTTTCTACATTTTTGTGTGTTTGTTTTGTGTGTACGTGGGTGGGTGTGCTAGCGTATGTGTGCCATGGGATATGTGTGAAGATCAAAGGACAACCTGTGGTCGGTTCTCTCCTTCCACCAGATGGGTCTGCAGATCAAACTTGGGTCCTCAGCTCGGCGGTGCTTTAGATACACAGATGGAGCAGTGACCGGATCTCAGTGCTAGAGCATTTGCCTGGATTCAGTCAGCCCCAAACTAACAAAACCGTGTGTGTGTGTGTGTGTGTGTGTGTGTGTGTGTGTGTGAGAGGGGGGGGGGAGAGAACGCATGGAGTTAAAAGTTATAAAATAGAGGCAGGCTCAGTGGTTAAGAGCACTCACTGCTCTTCTGAAGGGTCTGAGTTCAATTCCCAGCACCCACCTGGCAGCTCACAACGGTCTGTCGCCATCTTATACATAAAAGATGTAGGTTTAATGATGGTTACCTCTGGTAAGTGAAGCAGATATGGAGAGAGAACTTTAAAAAGCCTCTTTTTCTTTGTTTGAGTGGGGTCCACGTGCACAGGAGACCCGGTGCCTGTGAGGGGAGAGGCATCAGATTCCCCAGAGCTGGAGTTGCAGGCAGTTGTAAACTGCCTCATGTGGGTGCTGGGAACCAATGTGAGTCCTCTGTAAGAGCATAGCTCACTTAACCAGTGAGTGACAGACATCTCTCTCCGTCATCTCTCAAACCCCTCGAAGAACACAGAGTTCTGCCACACTAAGGGCCAGGGATTCTCCTATCTCCACGCACCCAGCACTGGGTTCCAGATTGGTGCTGCTACACCTGGCTTCTTATGGATGCCAGGATCAAATTCAGGTGCATCTCACCAGCCCCTAGTTTTTGATATATAATTTAAAGGAATGCTGACGTTTTCGTCTGAATGCATAAAGCTCTTTCTGTAGATAGGGTCATTTCCTCAGCTGGATTCCCCAAAATTGAATTACTAGGCCAAAGGTTCTGCACTTGCTCATGACTACTTCCCACAGAGCTCAAGGCCTCCCTGTCTCCTGCGTTCTCCCTGTGGGGTACCATTTGGTTAACTTCTTTGCTAGTTTAGACATGTTGACCGTCACTGTAGCATTAGCAGGTCACAGAGTATTCTTCGGTGAGACGGTGGGGGTGGGAGGTGTCGTCTCACATAGGCTACGTTGTCCTGGAATTCACTATATAGATGAGGCTATCCCTGGACTTGTGATCTTCCTGTCCCTGCCTGTGAACCCCTGGAACTACAGGTGTGCGCCACCGTGCCAAGTGCCTGCCTAGTAAGGTTCCAAATGAGGTCTCAATAGACAGCTGCTGTCAAAGCCACCAAGCCTCAGTTTAGCAATACAGTACGCTTTCTAAACGTCAGCTCATTTGAAATGTTGTCACTTTAATGCAACACCAGTAACTGGCCAAAATGCAGGCTATTAAAATGTTGGGCTTCTCACACCAAGAGCGTTGCTAAGAATTTAGCCTCCATCTCCTGATTTGCTCAGTCCACATAAAGTAACACTTGTACATAGCTCCCAGGACTCAGCAAATGCTAATGGGACCTGCTAATGGGACAGGACGCTCGCGGTGACCCCTGCTAATGGTGACCCGAAGCTGCCGGCACAATTGGATTTTGGTGACGTCCCTTCTTGCAGTTGGCCAGGAAGGAACCATTTCCCATTGATTACCTCTCATGGCTGCTCAGACGCCCAGGTTTCAATGTAACCTCAAGAGTGGGACCAGACAGGGATCCGGAAGGACTGTGAGAGCTGGGAACCACGGTCAAATAAAAGTAGACAGATCTGCAGACCAAGCTCATTGTGTCAGAAAGGAAGAAAGAGAGAGAAAGAAAGAAAGAAAGAAAGAAAGAAAGAAAGAAAGAAAGAAAGAAAGAAAGAAAGAAAGAATTACTGCATTTTTATTATTTTACATAATTTTTATAATTATTGTTGCATCTTATTATTTTGGGATAAGAGTTTCACTATGTAGCATTCATTGGCCTGGAACTCCCTAAGTAGATCAGGCTATCCTCTGCATCCTGAATGCTGGGATTAAAGATATTAGAGGGAAACGCATACCAGGCAAACACTGCCTGCTAAGTCACAACTCTGGCCTCCTAAGGCCTCATCCCATGCTCACTCAATGTCCAGCCTCCTAATTCCCTGTGGGGGACTCTGAATGGGGGTAGTTCTTGTGAGGTTAGCAAGGTGTCACTAAGTGACCTAGGCCGTGCCCCACCCCCCCATACCTGGGTGGCCAGGAGGAAATGGCCGTGTTATGACAAACCTCCCACTTCCCTGTGCCCTACCCGCTCTGCCTCGGAAGCCCTGGAACTTTCTGTTTGAACTTTCATAAGTTTGGCTACACAGATAACCCCTTCCTGTTATTGATCCTCACGCCCCCATCACCTGCCTGATGTGTACCCAGCAACGTCACTTGGTCTCTAGGTGGACTCCAGAAAAATGTCCCATAGTAGTTCTGCCCTTAGGCTAGTAGGATGGTGCAATGGTAAATTAATTATAAGTAAATAAATAAAATTTGCTGGCTGCTCTTCCGGAGGATCTGGGTTCGGTTCACAGCACCCACACAGTGGCTTATAACCACTTATGACTCCAGCTCGAGGATCAGAGATCTCTGGTCTCCACAGGCAGGCAGGTGTGTGTGTGTGTGTGTGTGTGTGTGTGTGTGTGTGTGTGTGTGTGTGTGTGTCTGTGTCTGTGTCTGTGTCGCCTGTGCCCGAGGAGGCCAGTAGAGAGCATCAGATCCCCTGGAGCTGGACTAATGACAGTTGTGAGCCGCCAAGTGGGTGCTGGGATACAAACCCAGGTCCTCTGCAAGAGCAGCCAGTGCTCTTACCCACCGAGCACCTCTCCAGTCCCAGGTTTTATTGTTATACTGTCAATTTCTTCATTTTAATAAATGTACTATGTTATGCAGGTTGCTGGTGTGAGGGCAGCTGGGAGAAGCACCCTGGGACACCTTACCATCCACAGTAATGCCTGAACTCTAATAGTAGGGTCCGAATAGTTTTGTTTGGGCTTCTGTGGCTTGGTTTTCTTGGTGACCCTGGCTTTATTTTCCTAGACCTTGACCTCAGCCCCACCCACCCACCCCCACACAAGGCAAACATTTGAACACTAAGCTACATCCTGGCCTTCCTTCTAATTTGTAAATGGGATTTCCTTGAATTGCCCACCTGGCCTTCAACCCCCTTTGAGCTGGCCTGACAGCATCTTCTGGCCTCTGAGGCACCAGGTGCACACACAGTACAGACGTGTGAGCAGGCAAAACACCACACACATAAATCAACAAAAATGTTTTAAAGAAAAAGTGGCCCTAAACAATTCCAGTCTTCAGGGCTTTATCTCTGTGTCTTAGGATCTAAAATTGTTTTAATTAGGCATCCAGTGGGGGCTCCTCTTCCAGCTTTGGGTGTACCCAACTTAGAGGGTCACCCCTCTGAAACAAAGGCCTCAGAGGTCTTTCATTTCTGTTGAGTGTCAACTGATTCCCTCATTTATTTTACCCTCTTCTGGCTTTTTTCTTTTTGTGGAGGGCAGAGATAAAAGAAGTGTGGCTGCCTGGGGTGGGTGAAGTGTGGCTGCCTGGGGTGGGTTTGCTTAGAAACAATTAAACTGTGGCTACTTGTGGGTGTCTCACAGTTCACACCTCAGGGAGAAAGAACAGGAAGTGGCCAGCATCTGCACCCTCCATCCCCACCACCCCCACCCCCCGTAACAGTTGCTCGGCTCCACCGATGCTAGCGGAGGACTGGCAGGGGTACTGGACATTCTGAGTGCTTCTCTTTGGTGGGTGGAGGGAGGGGACTATCTGCAGACAAAGCCTGCTGTGATTCCCCTCCTGCCCTGTCCTTAGTTCAGATCCTTCCCATGTGAAACCAGGCCTAGAGGACAGCTTCTGAGGCACACACACACCCCCAGTAGCATTTCCATTTGTAGGGTTGGCAATGACCCCACGCCCCTCCCCACCCAGGGCTTGGACTTTTCAGAAATCCTTACATTGTTAAAATTGCCCCCCTCCCCACTTAGAACCCCAGGTCATGATGGGTGAGATTTCCCTCAAAGAAACTGGCTATCTCCGTACAAACGTGGGGTTTCTCTAGGACAGGAGTTGCCAGGGTTCTTAGTTTTGAATCTTTAAAACTCCCTGTCTGGAGTTGGAACACAGCTGAGTTCAGTAAATTCTCCAGATCTGTAATGTAAATCACCCATTGTGATCATTTTATAGGAATCCCCCCCAACCACCAAATAGCTTGTGTTTCAAAAGGAATGCCAGAGCAAGCGGTCAGAAATAGAAACACCGGGTCATGCCTTCCCCGATCAGCCCTGAAGCATTATTAAATGGTGTTGGGTCCAATGTTCTTTGTTTTTTACATCTCTTATTAATGTCTGTGTGTGTGTATGAGAGTGGGTGCACGTGGCAGGTGCGTGTGGCTGTCAGAGAACTTACAGGAGCCAGTTCTCTCCTTCTCTTATGTGGGTCCTGGGATGGAGCTCCTGGGTCCTCAGGCTCGCTGCTAAAGGTTCCTGAACTGCTGAGGCATTTGCCAGCCCTGTTTTCATTTTTTGTTTTGATTTATTGTTTCCTGTTTTTGTCTTTTTTGAGACAGGGTCTTGCTATGTAGACCAGGCTAGCCTAAAATTTGTAGCAATCCTCCTACCTCAGCCTCCTAAATTTAGTGGTTACAAACAAGGGCTACCACACCCCAGCAAGCTCAACTTAAAAGAGTACCTGCCCCTAGAGGCTGCAGGCGTAGCTGCTGTGTAACATGTCCATCAGTAGGTGGCGGAGAGGAGAGGCTATGTCTATGTTCATTGTTCTGACCTATGAACATTTGATTGATAAGTAGTCTAACGTCTCCTGAAAAAAAGTGAGTCTGAGATGACCACTGGTCTAGCTCCAAGCAAGCCCAGACAGGCTTTCAAGATGGGGAGCAAGCTGGAGACTAGAAGAACCCTACCTGGGACCTCGGACCTGGGCAAGACTGAGCCCAAGACAGACGACCCTCGCAAGGGGCCACTTGGGTGGGATAGGTGGGGAGAAGCCTAAGATGACCAGCAGTCCAGATCCAGCGCTTTGAATTGGTCCACCCCAACATCTACCCCATGGATAAACTACTGGAGTTCATTTAGGGCCCTGACCTACAGATCCAAAACTATAGGCTCTCCATGACACAGGACAACAACAAGATATCCAAGAGGAGTCCCAGTAAGATCCGTTATTGATAGAGTAGCAGAAGCCAGAGGCCTCCTACCAGACAGGAGTACACTCAAATCAGAGACAGACTGTTGCCTGTGCCCTGGACGACTGCCCTTGGGGGCTGGAGTGAGCTGGTGCAGAGTCAACAACACCAACTCCAGAAACAGGTGAGAACATGGCAACGAGCTCATCTGGACACTGCTGCAAGCTCCTCCCCCCACGCCCCATTGGTCCCAAGAAAGCCTCTCTTCTAAACAGCAGTTCCTGATTGGCTGGCATTGTCGGCACCAGCCATCCTTGGTCTCTCCCGCAGTCCTCAGTTAGGTCGTCCTGCAGGAGCTGCTTTTGCGGCTGCACCGACCCCTAGCGTTTACATAGAGGTGGCCGTGCAGGTCCTGCTGCATATCCACACTTTTGTTTTTAGATTTTGACAGCCTAGTGGGAGCCGGGGTGCCATTGCCTCGACATGGTTGACCCCTTGGAGGATTTCCAGTGTAGTGGACTGTGCCTGTCTTCCAGGATCCTACCCATCACTGACAACCAGCCCTCAAAGAGACAACACTCCGGAAGCATGTCATTCCAGGGGAGATGAGGAACAGCCTGCGTGGTGCTCTCAGATCTCTGCCATCCAGGCTTTGATCCCTTCCTTAGGGTGGGCTGCAATCGGGATTTTGAGGGACATCAGCACCTGGAGGGTCGCCTTATTTATGGAGCACTGCCTGAAGATATGCTGTGTGAGACACTTTTTTTTTTTTTTTTTTTTTTTTGGTTTTTCGAGACAGGGTTTCTCTGTGTAGCCCTGGCTGTCCTGGAACTCACTCTGTAGACCAAGCTGGCCTCGAACTTAGAAATCCACCTGCCTCTGCCTCCCAAGTGCTGGGATTAAAGGCATGCGCCACTATGGTCCGGCTGTGTGAGACACTTAAACAAAACAATTACTAGCTAGTCTGACAATTCCTCGCGTGACAAATCCTCTCATCGTAGCTTAAGAGGCTGTCCACGAGGGGTCAAACAGCCTCTTAATATTGTCCCACTCTTTCCAAGAATCCTGCATCTAGGGAGAGCACGATACCCCGGACAAATTGAGGCTGGCTCTGTTCTCCCTTAACAGCACAGAATAGTTAAGGAATTTGTCTGACCAGGTACCTTCAAGATATTGAGCCAACTGTTGTCACCTTCAGTGGTGTTATGTACCTGGTAAGGGGTTAGGCAGATTGAGTGAAACCTGGGGTCACATGCTGATAGAGACATGTCCCTAACAAGGGCCAAGTCTTCTACCAGTAAGTCAATCTGTTGTAAAATGTTGATGGCTTGATAAAGATGTGGATTCAGTACCTCCTATGCCTGAGTGTCTCTGCTGACTTAGAGACTACAGCATTGACAGTCTCCGCCACAGTGGCTGTCTGGGTCAAGGCCTCAGCAGCTGTTGTCACCCAGCAATGCCTACAATAATGGCCACAATGACAACAGCTGTAATACCAAAATCCCTCTTTCCCCAGTGTAGGGGCTGAGAGTCCGGACCATCAGAAAGTGGGTGGGTATTTACCACAGGCATCCAAATAGTGGCTGGTTCCCTTTTCAGGATAGCCATTGTTGAATACCCCACCCAGCAGACATTTCTCTTTAAAGCTGTTAAGGCTGTCTCTGACAATGGAGGTATTAGTGATCAGAAAGAAAAAGGAGGGTCGGATACAGACTGGGATGGCTTTCCAGCCAACCTGGCTGCCAATGGTCACATTCACTGGGGTTGCCCCAATCCACATTTTTGCTGACCAGTTTACGTGGAAATATGCCCCATTAAAGAGAAGGCCACCTTTTAGGAGAGTAAGGGGGTGTAAATCAAGACAATTAGAGGGGCCACACGAATCCCAATTGCTCATAACGGGGTCATATCGGAATCTCATGGGATCCCTGTTAACATAAGGGAGATCATGTGAGGTAAGCCTCCGCGTACCAAGTGTGAGGTTAGGTGACAGTATCAGGAAGTCCCAGGGAATTTTACACTTAATGCAGGCTGGCAGTGCTCCCAAGGGATAGGAAGTCCCACGAAAGTGAACATCTGAGGGACCCTGGACAGCAAGGCAGGGGTGGATGTGACATGCTTGGGGGACCCTTTGGGGATTTGTAATCAGTAAGGGCAGTGTGAAGTCCCACGCCTAACATGGTGCCATAGGGTAGATTTCCATGACAGTCCCCCATGGTCACATTGTGTAGCTGGGTAGAAGGGCCTACAGAGGAGACATTGGTGGTGAAGCAGAGAATTCCCTCAGTGGACCAGGCATCTTCCAGTCATCGTGTAGTAGTGACTAAGTCCATGAGGGGTAAACTCAACCTCATATCGGAAGAGAAAATAACAGGGTAAGCCAGGGAGTTAATTGCCACAGGCAAAAGAATAGGGGACAGGGGCACCAAGGCCCAGAGCTCATCAGTCCTCCCAGGCTGAAGAAAAATTAATAAACACAGTATGTATATTATATCTCCACATCCTGGTCCTTCATCTCCCCCTGATCTGTGGCCAGTAAGCATGTCAAAAGCAACGTTAAGGTTATATTCCAAAATAATCTTAGCCTGATTCTCAGCCAAGTCATGATATGCAGACTTCCGATTAAGGACACGGCGGGGTCAAGCCCCGCCTTAAGGAGATTATACCAGTCGTGATAGGTCTAAAGGTGTATTGTCCACTGCTTCAGTACTTGTTCAAAATAAGGGAAATCTGGGCCAGAGGCTTTGGCAGCTTTTCTGACTAGTACCAAATCTGCCCGAGGAGCAGGAATCCAGGGCCAAGATTCACAGGGAAAGCCTCACGATATACCCGAGGAGAATGAGGGCCCCAGAGAAGAGGGAGTCCAGCACGAGGGACGGGCATTGCAGGAGCGACTACAGCAGGAGTGACCGCTAGAAGGCAAAGTCTCCCTAAATCATGCCAGGGGTAAGCTGGGGGTACCTCTGAAGGGGTAGGAGTGGAGGGGCTAGTGAGTGAAGGGACCTGGGACAGCAGGGCTAGGGGATGGATGGCTCAGGGTCTGACGGCCTGAGGGCTGGGGCAGAGGTCATCACCATTGTAAAATCAACAGTGGGACGGGGTCAGTAATGGGAAGGTGGATATTAGTCTGATCCTGGCAGTGTTTGGTATGGGCAGCCACCGCTTCTTCAGGGGAAGAATTCTTAAGACTAGCAATGACTGCAAGGGGGATGGAGACAAAAAACAAGGGAGGGAGCTGGAGAGATGGCTCAGAGGTTAAGAGCACTGGCAGCTCTTCCGAAGGTCCTGAGTTCAAATCCCAGCAACCTCATGTTGGTTCACAGCCATCCATAATGAGATCTGATGCTCTCTTCTGGTGTATCTGAAGCAAAGCTACAGTGTACTTACATATAATAATAAATAAATCTTTAAGAAAACAAAAAAACAAAAAAAACAAGGGAGGGATAGTCCCAGACTGTACCTCGAGCTTTCGGGCAAGGAAGAGAACACGCATCCAGAGGTCAGAGGGATTTGTTCTCGGGGGATATCCAGGGGTTAATATAGCAGCCTCCTCCCAAGATTGGTCCAGGTCGTGAGTCTTAACTTTGAGACCACGAGTAACCAGACGGGTTTTCAGAGCCCTAATCTGGCGTTCCTTGATAATGGAAGGGAGGGAACCCGTGACGACAGGCACAAAGGAAACAAACAACGAACACATGTGACAAATATGACGGAAGAGGCGACGAAAATCACGGTGTACTAAGCAGGCGACTCCCTCAGGTGCAGCTCAGGTGCAGGAAGGGAAAGGCATTGGGGAGCCGAGCCCTGGTAACACCACCTGGGAAACCAGCCCCTATGTCAGGTACCAGATGAACCCAGACTGAAAGTGAAAATGAGCAGACAAAGACAATGAAAACAGAAAAGATGGCTGCAGCATGCTCACCTAGACAAAGACCAAGAAGAAAGACAAAATGGCCGCCACACTCACCCTCAAACCGAACCGAGACCAAAAGCAAGGTCACTGGGACAGACAGAAAGGTCAAAGAAGACAGAAATGAGGCCCACAAACTCACCTTCATAGGACTCACAACCTAAAACACTAAGGGGCCAACTCACCGGAGAAGCAACCGAAGGGGGCACAACAGCTGCCCCGGGAGGAGAAGAATTGCAGATCAGGCTGAACAGCGAGCACAGTCCTTGCAGCAACAGGCAAAAAACGAGTCCCCAGAAAAGGAGGTTCGCAAGCAGCCACAAAACGAGACTGATGAGGTAGCCCATCAACCACGCAGGGCACCAGATGCTGCCTGTGCCCTAGACCCTACCTCGGGGTTGGAGGTGAGATGGCGCAGTTAATGACAGACTCCGGCAAGCAAGCTCTCTGAACACTGCCGCAAGCTCCTTCAGTACCCTCCACCCACGCTACACACACACACACACACACACACACACACACACACACACACACACACAGGTCCCAAAAAAAGGTTTCTTCTAAACAGCAGTTCCTGATTGGCTGGCATTGTCTGCGTCAGCAATCCTTGGTCTCAATTAGGTCCTCCTGCAGGAGATCCTTTTGCGCCTGCGCAGCCCCGGCATTTACATAGAGGTGGCCCCGCTGCTCCCGCCACATCAGACCTGCGCTCAAATCAATAAACAATCAAAACAGTAACAGAAATGACGCTGGTCATGGCGGTCCATACCTGTAACCTAGCACTTAGGTCACCGGGGACCCTGACAGCAACGCCCCTTACCACTGAGCCATCTTGCCGGCCCACTGTTCAGTCTCTTGAATTGTTGCTTTGATAAGTTGCCGCATGTGAGCCTAGGGGACAAGTGAAGACTCCCTTCCTGGCCCTTCCCAACCCAACAAATGACATACTCCCAGCCCTGTGCGGGTACTACTGCTACTACTAGTATTGCTATTAGTACTACTGCTATTACTACTAGTACTACTAATGCTGCTATTACTACTGCTGCTGCTACTACTACTACTTTAAGGTGGAGACCAATTGAGGATGACACCGGATGCCAATCTCTGGCCTACACACACACACACACACACACACACACACACACTACCAGGCCTCAGAGCAACAACGAAGGCACATTAAGAGAAAACCCCTTCTGGCTCAGGTGACACCTTCCGCTCTGGTTGAGCTGGGTCAGACCCAGGGGCTTCTTCACCTTAAGACTTTCTGAAGAGCTGGGCAGAATAAATAGCCCCTCGGGAAGATGCTGGACTCTCCTTGGAATTTTGGGGTTATCAGTGAGACTAAGAACCCGAGAAGGGACCCCAGGAGGGGACCCTGTATGTATATGAGTGTGGGTGCACATGCCAGGTGCATGTGGCTGTCAGAAGAGAACTTGAGGGGGTGGTTCTCTTCTCTTATGTGAGTCCTGGGGATTGAGCTCTCAGTTCCCTGGTAGAGAGAGAGAGAGAGAGAGAGAGAGAGAGAGAGAGAGAGAGAGGGAGAGAACAACTCTGCAAAACAAGGCTGGTGACCCAAGTTTAATTCTTGGGACCCACACGGAAGAAGGGGGGGGAGAAGAAGAGGAAGAGGAGGAAGAGGAAGAAGAGGAGGAAGAGGAGGAGGAGGAGGAGGAGGAGGAGGAAGAAGAAGAAGAAGAAGAAGAAGAAGAAGAAGAAGAAGAAGAAGAAGAAGAAGAAGAAGAAAAGGAAGAAGAAGCAGCAGCAGCAGCAAGACGTGGGCATACCCTTTCCCCCCAAAAAAACAAAAAAGACCACTAAGTAGTTTTTCTTGCACAGTTGTGAACATAAAGTACCTATTTAAAGCATGAACACGTAGCATGTTCCTTTTGTTCTTTTGTTTTAGAGTGGTTTGTTCTTTCTTTTCAATTCCTAAAATCACAGTTATTTACTCACTGACTGACTTAGCTGAGGAGGTGGGCATCTCAGGTGTGTGGCATTCAGAGGGCAATCTGCTGGGGTTGGATCTCTGCTCTACCATGTGTGTCCTGTGGATGGAACATAGGTCGTCAGGTTTGACAGCAAGCACCTTCACCTGCTGAGCCACCTGGCTTGCCTTGTTTAATTATTTAGAGAGATCGAGTTCTGTGTAGCCCAGGCTGGCCTCAGACTGGCTGTGTAGCTGAGGACAGCCTTGAACTCTTGATCCTCCTGCTTCCACCGCCAGAGTGCCAGGTTTTCAGTGGAGTGACGCCACAGCCAGCTTACTATGTTCGGTTTTCAGGTGGAGCAAGGTGGAAGATGTATTTTAAAAAAGAAATAGGGACATGGAGCGGTGTAAGAAAGTGTGGAGTCTGCCACTTGTGATGCATTTGCCTGCAATATCTACACGTGTATAAATATAAATCACACGTGCATATACACACATATAATTTTTGCAGTGATGGGTTTTGAACACAGCCTGTTCTACCCTTAAGTTATTCCTCCGGCTCTTTTAAATTGTGCAACGTTTCCCAGTGTTGTCCAAGCTGTCTTTTAAACTTTCAATCCTCCTGCCTCAGCTTCAGTGCAGGGTACCAGCGGAACCACCAGACTCAGCACTGCCTCTTCTTTCTCCCCACCTTCCCCTCCACTCCCTGGTCTTGAGTTTTGTTTTTTTAAGATGTATCTATTTTTATTTTTGTGCCCGTGTGTGAGTGCAGGGCCTGCAGAGGCCAGAAGAGGGCGCCATACCCTACAGAGCTGGAGTTACAAGCAGTTGAGAACTTCCCAGTGTAGGCAGTGGGAACCAAACTTGCTTGTGATTTCTGTTGCATCCCGTGGACAGAATGCAAGGCAAGAACCCTCCTCCAGAACTCTAATACTCAAGAGACTGAGGCAGGAGGGTCCCAAGTTCCAGGCTAGCCTGGGCTACTGCGATGACAACTCGCCAACTTGACTGGATCTGGAATCAAGCAACAAAGGAGCTTGCTGAGGACACCTGTGAGGGATTTTCTCCATCCGTTTAATTGAAGTAGGAAGACCCACCCTATATATGGGAGGCACCTTTCTGTGGCAGCCCAGACGAAGGAAGTCTGAGCTGGCCAAGTTCTGCTTCTTTACTGCCGTTCTCCGTGTAAGCATTCCGTCCTTGTAGCCTGAAGTCCAGCGACTCTCCGGAATCCTCTATGCCTCCGGGGCCAGGCCGGAACTGATGCAGCATCCTTCCTTGTGGACTGAGCAACTTCAGGGTTCTCAGCCTCTTCAGCAGAAGGCAGCCATTGTTGGGGGGAGGGTTCCCTAGATGGTATTATGTAAGCCAATTGAACACACTCCCTTAATACGACCTCATTTTACTGGCTAACACAGCTACATAGCAAGACTCTGATACCAAAACCCCAGGCAAGCAAACAAAAAGCCCTTCTCCCAAGGGTTGCTCATGTTCCTCAGACAGGAGCTTGCTTCCGGGTTTTGTCTCCATGTTTGCATTCTCCACTGTTTGATTGATCACTCTCTGGGTAAACAGCAGCCATGCTTGCTGGGGGGGGGGGGGGGACTTCCTAATGTACAGAGAGTTCACATGGGGTCTGTCACTCCTACATGCCCTGCCCTGGGTCACCCTGGAGGCCCTTCTCCATGCTCCCCCAGGATCCTTCCTGCTAAGCCCTCCCCTTCGCTCTCCAACCCCAGCTTGTCAATGGCTCAGTCAGTAAAGTGGACCTGAGTTCGTATCCCCAGCACCCATGTGAAAGCGGGGTTCACACATACCCAACCTGATCCTACCACCAAGAAACAGGCAAATACATGAGGCCCACTGGCCAGCCAGTGTAGCCAAATTCGTGGACTCCAGGTTCAGTGAGGGACTCTGGCTGAAAAGATAAGGGTGGAAAGCCAAGCCCAGTGGCACTCTCCTTTAATCCCAGCCCTCGGGCGGGCAGAGGCAGGAGGATCTCTGTGAATTCAAGGCCAGCCTGGTCTACGCTACAGAGTGAGTTCCAGGACAGCCAAGAATACACAGAGAAACCTTGTCTCAAAAATCAACCAAATCAGCCTGGCAGTGGCGGCACATGCCTTTAGTCCCAGCACTTGGGAGGCAGAGGCAGGCGGATTTCTGAGTTCGAGGCCAGCCTGGTCTACAGAGTGAGTTCCAGGACAGCCAGGGCTACACAGAGAAACCCTGTCTCAAAAAAACCAAAAAAAAAAAAAAAAAATCAACCAAATCGGGGCTGGAGAGATGGCTCAGTGGTTAAGAGCACCCACTGCTCTTCCAGAGGTCCTGAGTTCAATTCCCAGCAACCATGTGGTGGCTCACATCCATCTGTAATGGGATCTGGTGCCCTCTTCTGGTGTGTCTGAAGACAGTGACACTGTACTCATAAAAATAAATAAAATAAATCTTTAAAAAAAACCCAACCAAATCTTCCTGTATGTGCCCTGCATGTGTGCAGTACCTAGAGGGCATCAGCTCTCCTGGAGTTGGAGTTACCAGAAGCTGAGAACTGGCTGATATGGGTGCTGAAAACAAAAGCCCAGGGCCTGGGGAAGTAGCTAGGTGGTTAAGAACACTAACTGTTCTTCCAGAGATCCTGAGTTCAATTCCCATACAACCACTTCGTGGCTCACAAGCATCTGTGATGGGATCCGATGCCCTCTGCTGGGGTGTCTGAAGACAGCTGCAGAGCACTCATGTATCTTAAAATCTAAAAGAGAAAAGAAAACCAAACCCCAATCTCTTGCAAGAGCATTTTGACCACTAAGCCATTTCTCGAACCCTGTACATAAACACACACACACACACACACACACACACACACTTTTTTTTTTTTTTTTTGAGACTTGGCTCATGTGTCCCAGGCTACCCTCAAACTTACACTGTACCCATGAATGAATGTGAACTCCTGATCCTTTGACCTGTACTTCCCAGGTGCTGCGGTTACAGACCTTTACCCCCAGGCTCAGCTAACAGCTTCAGGTGTGTGTGTGTGTGTGTGTGTGTGTGTGTGTGTGTGTGTGTGTGTGTGTGTGTGTTATTTGTCAGCATGTATATCTGTGTATTACATGCATGCAGTACCCATGATGATCAGAAAAGAGCATAGGATCCCCTGGAACTGGAGTCACAGATGGTTGTGAGCTGCCATGTGGGTGACGGGACCCAAATTCCAACTGCCAGAGCTCTTAATAGAGGAGCCATACCTGCAACCCCAGCTTCAATTTTTGAGAAGAAAATCAAATGACTTTGCAGTTTCCTTTGCGGTTTTGTCAGATATTCCCTCTCAAGTAACTAGCGTTAGCTCCTGTATTCTGCTAGTTTGAATGTTTATTATTTCAAACTGGGGGAGGGGTGCGGGTTGAAAATTGTTTCCTTCTTGGTAAAATAACAATAAGAAGAAGTTAGCACAATTGTCAGAAGGGAGCTGTCACGAAAGAAGGGAAGGGACATTCTTAATAGATTCTTTTTTTTTTTTTCCGAGACAGGGTTTCTCTGTGTAGTCCTGGCTATTCTGGAACTCACTCTGTAGACCAGGCTGGCCTCGAACTCAGAAATCTGCCTGTCTCTGCCTCCCAAGTGCTGGGATTAAAGGCGTGTGCCGCCACTGCCCGGCTGGAAGGGACATTCTTTTGACTGCTTGTCTCAAAGCTCTTGCTGTAGGTCAAGGAAACCCCGTGCCTCTAATAAGTAGCTCATGCTGGGGGAGACGCCTACTGAAACAGGTGACCCCAGAGCTCTGGATGAAGTGCCAAAGGAGTGAGCAGTGAGCCAAGGAGCCCTAGCTGAAATAGTAGGGGATGGCATGTCATCTAAACATACCTTTCCTGGTGACAAATGGCACCACGGGGTGAGAAGGGACCATCGCCTTCTCCAAAGAAAGCTTGACACGTGACGATGTGACAACTGGGGGCCGGACACACTGCAAGTCAAAGCCTGGTCCAGAAATCTGAGATGCTTAAATGTGCCACCCCTGGATCAGTCTATGAGACCACTCTGGCCAGGTGCCCTTTGGAAGGGGCTGCTCCTGCCCCACCCCCACGCCATTCCTTGTGATGAGCATGTGATCTCTGGGCAGTCGAGCATGCAAATGTAAGGTGTTTTTCCTTCAATTCCAAAGGGAATAAACCAGATGATGTTGTGGCACATGCCTTTAATCCCAGCACTCTGAGTTCAAGGCCAGCCTGGTCTACATGGCAAGTTCCAGGACAGCCAGGGCTCTGTTACACAGAGAAACAGGGTTCTGTTTTGAAACAAACAAAACAAAAATCCACTAATCTGTGCCTTTTAAAATGATAAGGTTGACTCATTGGTTAAGAGCACTGGCTGTTCTTCCAGCAGACTAGGGTTCAATTCCCAGCACCCACATGTTGGCTCACAACCATCAGTAACTCCAGTTCTGGGCATCCAGTGCCCTCTCCTGGCCTCCACGGGTTCTGCATGCATATACTATATAGACATACATACAGGTAAAACACATAAAATATAAATTATATAAAGTGGTAGCACTTAGTCTGGGAGGTGTGGTTCACTGCTGAGTGCTTGTCTAACCTGCGCAAGGCCTTGGCTTTGAATTCCAGCACTGCAAAGAGAAAAGGAAAAAAAGAGTTACCTTTCACCTTTTATGTTTATTTCATGATGAGAAAACTAGAGTCCCAGGAGAGTTTCCCAGGGTGACAAGGGGACCCCCTCACAGCCTGATTCCCCACCAAGGAATCCCCAGCTGCTGGAGAAGGTTGTAGAGGCCCTTCCTCCTGGCCAGTGGGGGCGTGCTGGCCTCCACATCTACTTCCTCCCGGCCTGAAAGCTGGAAAGATCGCCAAAAAAAAAAAAAAAAAAAAGAAGACACTAAATCATCTCAAATCCCCATCTGCCCAAGATCCCCTCTGAGAAACACACCCATAAATATGCGTGGCTCGGTTGCCATTCACACCGGAAACAACCCTGCGGTTGCCTATTTTACTACCTATGGGCCAGAAAGACAGCCGCGGGGATTTTTGGAACACTCCCGGCAAAGCTCTGTGCTTCCTTCTCTCCCAAGGGAGAGGCAGCTCTCTCTGGGAACGCTTGCCAAAGGCAGCCACAGGACAGATCAGGGACAAGGCCACTGGGACAGGGCCCGAAGCATGGCCAGAAAGCCTGGCTGTGGCCGAGAAACCCGCCGATGGAATGAAAGCTTTGGGGACACAGCCTCCCTCCCCTCCCCCACTCAGGTTAGAAATATCAACAACATTCCTGCCCACTGTAATCAAATACTTACGCAAAAAGCTATGGAATGCGCAATCATTTGTCAGGCATCCTTTTAGCCCAGTCCACCGGAGCAAACTCCGCCTGAGCCCCTTGACCCTCGGAGAGGGTGCCCTTTGACCTTACTTGGACCTCTTTTATCCGGAGCTTCACTCTGACCAGATGGCTAAACTATCAAAGGATTTTATGAGTCAAAACTACGGCTCTCTCAATTCACGAGTTGCGTACTTCTATCCGTGTTTGTGTGACCGATCTACCAGAAGCTTTAAATTGAAAACACAAGAGGGGGCCCCCGCAGCTGGGGCCCGCCTCCCCGTATTTTGTGTGAGCACGGGGGTTAGGGCTGCTTGCAGAGAGAACAGCTGACACACAGATGAGGGCAATTTCAGCTAAATATTTAAAATAGCCATCAAGAAAGGAATGATTGATTATTTTTTTCCCTCCTCTGGTTCACCCATGATCTTTAGGCAAACACTGTTCTTTCGCAAATCAAAACTGCACCCTTTCTTCCTTTTAGCGGAGGCTGGTGGGCAGAATATAAAAATATTAAGATAGGGGCTGAGATGCGGCTCTGCAGATAAAGGAGCCTGCTGCCAAGATTGATGACCCAAGTTCGAATCCCAGAACCCACAGGGTGGAAGAAGAGAACCAATTCCTGAAAGTTGTCCTCTGAGACACACACACACACACACACACACACACTAAATAAATTTTGATATAAAAATATTTTGCAGCTGGAGAGATGGCTCATTGGACTTACTTGCTGCTTTTGTAGAGGACCTAGGTTTGAATCCCAGTCCCCACATGATGACTCAGAAGCATCGGTGACTCTAGTTCTAGGGGATCAGATGCACTCTTCTGGCCTCCATGGGCACCAGGCCTGCATGAGAGGAACAGACAAACACATTCGCGGAGGTGCATGTGCGCATGCGCGCGCGCGCACACACACATTAAATAAATACTTATGTGTGTGTGCGTGTGTGTGTGTGTGTGTGTGTGTGTGTGTGTGTGTGTGTGTGTGATCCTTAACCACTTCTCCATGTTATTACTACAGGCTCTCACTATGTAATCCTGGAGACGAGGCTGGCCTCAAACTCACAGGGGTCTGCCTCCCTCAGCCTCCCGAGTGTTGGGATCAAAGGTGTACACCACCATGTCTGGCCATCCACCTTGTGGTTTTGAGATGTGGTCTTTTTTTTTTTTTTTTTTTGCTTTTTCGAGACAGGGTTTTTCTGTGTAGCCCTGGCTGTCCTGGAACTCGCTCTGTAGACCAGGCTGGCCTCAAACTCAGAAATCCGCCTGCCTCTGCCTCCCAAGTGCTGGGATTAAAGGCGTGCGCCACCACTGCCCGGCGAGATGTGGTCTTTCACTAAGCCTGGAGCTCATTGACAGTGGTATCCAGTTTTAGATCAGCCTGACCCAAGCTGGAGCCCTTTGGGAAGAGGGAATCTCACCTGAGAAAATGCCCCTACCAGACCAGCCTGCAGGGGGAGCCTCCGGTGCATTTACTTGGTTAATGATTGCTTGGGAGGCCCAGGCCACTTGGGGGAGCCATCCCTGGGCAGGTGGTCCTGAATGAGCAAGCCAGGAGAAGCAAGCCAGGTAAGTAGTATCCTCTGCATCCGCGCCTGCCTCTCCATCTCTATTCCTCAGTTGCAAATGTCTTGGCTTCGCTGTAAACTTGAGGAACTATGGAAGCAGGGAACAGAGGTGACTACTTTCTGACACTTCTAATGCACCCAGGGTTTGTCTAGCCTTTGATTTCAGAGTTGACTCGGGCCCTCCTGTTCTCCTGACAGCATTAGAGAAGCCCTTTGGGGTCAGAGGGGATTCCCAGGTTCTGGAATCAGTTAGAAGCAGAGGATTCATACATGTGATGCTGTAGAGAAAGATGTCTTGGCCCGCTCTCAGCCTGTGACCAGGGGACCTAATAGTGCTAACTGCAGGGACACCCGCCCCATGGAGTTGTGGTTTCAGAAGGATTTATGATTGGCTCCTGCTCTGCTGTAACGGGCATGAGACGCTTCTCAGTAGGTTTTTGAGGGAGTTGTGGGGGGGAGAGGGGGAGGGGTTAGATTGTATGTGTCAGGAGGGTGAGTGTGGGGGGTGTGAGTGGGTGTGAATATGAGGGGTCGGGGTGGATGTGAGTGGGGGTGGGGTGTCACTATGAATGTGTGTGTGTGTGTGTGTGTGTGTGTGTGTGTGTGTGTGTGTTCCTGTTTGAGCATACATGAACCCATCTCAGAGGTAATAAAACTGAGATAGGAAAACACTAATAATTTATCTTTATCCTATATGCCAATCATATTTTTAAAGGAGGCTTCTTTTTTAAGATGTATTATTTATTTTATATGTATGTGGGTTTTGTCTGCATCTGTGTGTATCTGGGCACCATGTGCATGCCTATGACACCAGATGAGAGTGTCAGGTCCCCTGGGACTAGAGTTAGATCCATCATGAGCCACCACGGAGATGCTGGGACTCTAAAGTGCAGTCCTCGGGAAAAGCAGCCAGTGCTGTTAACCGTGCTAAAGCCAACCTCCAGCCCTCAGATCCTGTCTTTAAAAATGAGAGACAACAGGGCTGGAGAAATGGCTCAGCAGTTAAGAGAAGTTGTGGCTCTCCCAAAGGACCGGGGTTCAAGTCCCAGCACCTAAATGGCAGCTCCCAAACTATGAAACTCCAGTTCTGGGGGTTCCAACACCTTCACACAGACATATGTGCAGGTAAAAACCCACCAGTGGGAAGCAGGGCTGAGAAGATGACTCAGTTGGGAGAGAACTTGCTATGCATGAAGGCCTGACTCTCGTCCTCAGGACCCACATTAAGAACAAAACCAATCAAACAAAAAACCTGGGCACCTAATACAGGCAGGAATGACCTGCAGGGAATCTTGGTCCCCGACCTTAAACCTCTGGAGTGCTGTGTTAGGATCATAGGTGTGTGGTCTATGCTTTGCTGGGCATGGGACCCAGGGCTTCAAGGATGCTAGCCAGGCATTCTACCAACGGAGCCACGCCCAGCCCACCCTGGACTGTTTCTAGCCATGAGGAAGGATGTAGTTGTGTCACGTTCTGGAAAACGGATGTGACTGGGAAGGAGTAAACTGCGTAAGAGTCAGAAAACATGAATAACACCCAAGGTTCCTGGCTTTCACAGTCGTATACGTGGCTGTGACATGAAGTGGTAGTCAGAGTGCAGAGGGAATAAAGGGCCCTAAGAACACTGGGCAGAGGGGAGGGGGCTGGAGCAACCTTTAATCCCAGCACATAGGAGGCAGAGGCACAAAGATCTCTGAGTTCAAGGCCAGCCTGGTCTACAGAGCGAGTTCCAGGACAGCCAGGGCTACACAGAGAAAGCCATTGCAATTCTGATCTTGATTCCCCTTCTCAATGCATTCCTTGTTTTCTGGAGATGGAAAGATGACTCAGCAGTTAAGAGCACTGGCCTCTCTCACAGGGGATCCAGGCTTGGCTCCCAGAACCCACAAGCAGGCTTACAACCTCCTGTAACTCCAGGGGATCTGACACCCTCTTCTGACCTCCAAAGGCACCAGGCTCCAGCATGGTGCCCAGACATACATGAAGGCGAACATGAATACTTATGAAACAAATAAATATTTAAAAAATAAAATTTGCCAGGCAGTGGTGGCGCATGCCTTTAATCCCAGCACTTGGGAGGCAGAGGCAGGCAGATTTCTGAGTTCGAGGCCAGCCTGGTCTACAGAGTGAGTTCCAGGACAGCCAGGGCTATACAGAGAAACCCTGTCTTGAAAAAAAAAAAAAAAAAAAAAGAGAGAGAGAGAGAGAGAGAGAGGCATAAACTCCTAGAAACAATCCTCAGTTTTGCACCTCTGTGAGATCGAGTCCCCTCTGAGGCCTCCATTTCCATCTTCAGAGACACATGGGGATTCTGCCATGTTTTTTCTGAGAATGCCTGTAGGTCCCATTAAGTCTGCCTAATGGCTAAAGCTCTTTAGAAGGATCTGGTAAGGAGCCAGGCACAGGGCTGCACACCTGTCCCCCGAGGTTGGGCGATTAACACATAAGATCGAGGCAAGCAGATCAGTCACAGACAGATAAATGTCATTTATTTATTGATTATTCATTTATTCAATAACTATGATTTATTCATTTGTTCTCTTGTTTTGTTTTTGGTTTTGGTTTTTCGAGACAGGGTTTCTCTGTGTAGCCCTGGCTGTCCTGGAACTCACTCTGTAGACCAGGCTGGCCTCGAACTCAGAGATTCACCTGCCTCTGCCTCCCAAGTGCTGGGATTAAAGGCGTGCGCCACCACTGCCCGGCTTTTGTTTTGTATTTTTTGAGACAACGTTGCGTGTATCGCAGTGTGATGGTTTGTATATGCTCGTCCCCGGGAGTGGCACTATTAGTGGGTGTGGCCTTTTTGGAGTAGGTGTGTCACTGTGGGTGTGGGCTTTAAGACCCTCATCCTAGCTGCCTGGAAGCCAGTATTCTGCTAGCAGCCTTCAGATAAAGATGTAGAACTCTCAGCTCTGTTGCACCATGCCCGCCTGGATGCTGCCATGCTCCCACCTTGATGATAATGGACTAAGCCTCTGAACCTGTAAGCCAGCCTCAATTAAATATTGTTCTTTATAAGAGTTGCCTTGGTCATGGTGTCTGTTCACAGCAGTAAAACCCTAACTAAGACACCCAGGCTGAGCTGGGCAGTGGTGGCGCACACCTTTAATCCGAGCACTTGGGAGGCATTGGCAGGTGGATTTCTGAGTTCGAGGCCAGCCTGGTCTGCAGAATGAGTTCCAGGACAGCCAGGGCTACACAGAGAAACCCTGTCTCGAAAAAAAAACAAAACCAAAAAAAAAACAAAAAACCCCAAAAAATAAAAAACAAAACAAAACAACAAAGACAGCCAGGCTGGCCTAGAACTTGCCACGTAGCTGAAGATGACCTTGAACTCCCAATCCTCTTGCCCCAACAAGTACTAGGATGACAGGCATATATAACAATGCCCAGTTTATGCAGTGCTGGGTCTCGAATCTCTACTTTGAGCCGCAGCTGAGCCATATTCAGTATCATGTTGGAATTGTGCCACCCCCAACCCCCAAAATCTAATTTTTGGATTTTTGGATTGCATTAACAAAGAAATTGGTGTAATAAGATATATTATATATAACATGGAAAGTACCATAAAATTAAACCCTAAGCGTATTAGCCAGGTGTGGTGGTGCACGCCTGCGGCATCAGCACCAGGGAGCCAGATGAAGAAGGGTAATGGACCAGCCTGGCCTCTCACTACGTAACTCTGGCACTCACTTTGAGGACCTCTGCTCCCCGAAGCTGAGGTTCAAAACCTGTGCCATGATGCCCAACAAGATCTGCTAGTAGAGAACAGCTGTATGACTGCTTCTTCAGGGGCTGGGGCTGAGGTCAGGGATGGTAATCAGAAGTCAATAAAGGGGCTGGAGAGATGGCTCAACTATTAAGCCCCTTGCTGCTCTTGCAGAGGACTCAGGCTCAGCTCCCAGCACCCACAGGATCCAACACCTTCGGGATACTGAAGGCACTGCACTCAAGAACACGACCTTACCCTTAGACACACATATATACAACATAATTAAAATGTTTTAAATTAAAAGAGAGAGAGAATCAAGAAAGACTTTTATCTTTATATTAATATAATCACTAGACAAACTGAATTCCTTTGTTGGTTGTATACGTAATTAAGATTTGTTTTTCTGGCTCATCAGGTGAAGACACTGATACCCACTGATGCAAGCTTGCTCCCCAGGTAAAGATGGAAGAAGATATCCAACTCCACAAAGTTTTCTTGCATTCACATGTGTGCCATGGCACTGACCCTCTCCTTACCAAGCCCTCCCATGAGTCATAAGAATAATACACACAGCTTAATTTTTTAAAATTTTGCTTTTTAACTTGTAGACAAGTTAGATATGGTAGCACACACCTTTAATCTCAGCACTTGGGAGGCAGAGGCAGGCAAATTTCTGGGAATTCCAGGTCAGCCTGGTCTACATAGTGAGTTCCAAGCCAACCAGGGCTACATAATGAGACTCTATCTCAAAATAAAATTTAAAAAAATAAAATAAAAAGACTATCATATTAAAAACAAAAAAAGTATCAGTAGCCAGTAAAAATTTCAACCAAGCAGGCTAGAGAGATGGCTCAGCGGTTAAGAGCACTGACTGTTCTTCCAAAGGTCCTCAGTTTAATTCCCAGCAACCACATGGTGGCTCACAACCATCTGTAATGGGATACGATGCCCTCTTCTGGTGTGTCTGAAGACAGTGACAGTGTACTCATACAAATAAAATTAATCTTTAAGAGAAAAATTTCAACCAAGCACCTTAGTTTGATATTAACATTATTACATTTACGTTTATTGTACAACGGAATATGCCACGCTCAGGCTTCTGCCTTTGCATGAGTCTTGAAGGGTTGAGCATCAAAATTTAATCATGTGATCATTTTTTATCTTTAGCACATATTAGAAACCCTACTCATTCAGAATACCTTCTCCACCTTCCCCCGCCCTATACCCAAAAAATTAAACAAAACTAAGTCCTGGGTTGTTTGTTTGTTTGTTTAATTGCTTGATTTTGGTTTGGTTTGGGGTTTTTTTGTTGTTGTTGTTTTTTGTTTTTGTTTTTGTTTTTTGTTTTGTTTTGTTTTAGGAGAAGTGGTCACAAAGTCCCACTCTTTTTTTTTTAAGGTTTATTTTTTTTTTTTTATGCATGAGTGCACTGTAGCTGTCTTCAGACACACCAGAAGAGGGCATCGGATCCCACTATAGATGGTTGTGAGCCACCATGTGGCTGCTGGGAATTGAACTCACAACCTCTGGAAGGGCAGTCAGTGCTCTTAACCGCTGAGCCATCTCTCCAGCCCAAGTTCTGGGATTTGACCAGTGGGAAACTTACAGAGAAAATGAAGAGACCAGAATGCTTAGTGCTAGTAATTGCTGCTGCATCCAGGATTCCAGGTACTGTCTGTTTAAAATTTCCCTGACAAAGGGCTTATTGGATCAACAATGACGTCTGTCTAAGAAAAGAAAATTCCCCATTTCCCATCCAAACAAGGGGTGTCAGTCCTTGGTGGCTGGGACTGGGAGAGGGTCATGGGGTATTTGTGGGGATAAGGGAGATAAAATGTATCAAAGGGGCCTTGAGTCCTGGATGCTATGCCGGCGTGGCTCCCAGAACACCCCTGCCATGACTGACAGGGGATTAGGTCCCAGGGAGGGCAATAAACAATGAATAGAGAGACTTGGAGGCCCAGTACCTGGAGGCCAGGCCAAAATGAGGCTTTGGGTGCTATGAGGGCCCAGGCTCACCCCACCCTTCCCAATACCACTCCACAACTGTTCTCACAGGCCCTCTAGCTTTTTTCTTGAACGAACAGGATTGAAAAGTCGGTAAGGATTTTGTTTGTTTGTTTGTGTTTTATGCTTAGGGGCCAGGGATGCTGAAGACTGGGAATTCCACAGTCCACCACCCCTGTCAGCCCCATGGTGAGTTCTCACACTGAAAGCCTCAGATAACTAAACAAGCGAGTAACCTTCTCTGGACTTGATCCTAATAAATCCAGGGTAAGCAGACATCCTAGGCGATTGCTGTTGTTTGTTTTAGTATGTGTACCCTCTCCTGTAGGATGAGCTTTAAATACTTAGAGGAGAAAGGCATGATGTAGTGTGCATGGTTTGAGAGTCAAAGGCAAGAAGATTGTTACAAGTTCAAGGCCAGCCTGATCTACAGAGAAGGCTACCTACATAATGTGAGACTTTGTCTCAAGCCAAAAATAAAACATGAAACTAAATAAAATAATTAGTAGCAAGATGGCTCACAGTAGCAAGATGGCTCAGCTCAGTGGGTAAAAGCTCTGGCCACACAGGCACAAAGCCTGATGGGTAAAAGCCTTGCCACAGGAGCACAAAGCCCGATGGGTAAAAGCCTGAACAAACAGGCACAAAGCACGATGGGTAAAAGCCTGGACACACAGGCGCAAAGCACGATGGGTAAAAGTCTGGACACACAGGCGCAAAGCCCGATGGGTAAAAGCCTGAACACACAGGCGCAAAGCCCGATGGGTAAAAGCCTTGCCGCACAGGCACAAAGCCCGAAGACCTGAATTTCATCTCCAGAACTCACATGAACATAGTAGGAGAACATGGCCACCACAGAGTTGTCCTCTGACCTCCACACTTAGCCCTGGCACATATGTGTGTGGGTGAATGCATACGCACTACTAATAATAGGTGAAATAAATAATCTCATAAGGAAAGGGGCATAGGGAAACTGAAGCGGAGAGACCTATCTATAACTCGCCCACTAACACCTTGTCCACTGACACTGTTTTATCTCAAATTTTGAAATCTTATTCCTCGTGGGCTTCTTATTTCTTTTAGGTACTGAGTTTCATGGATATGACCTCATTCTTTCACTAAGGACTTAAGGTAACATCATCCTCACTTCCTAAATGAGACTCTACAGACACACACTCATATGTATACATACACACATATATACATACATACACACATACATATACATACACACACATTATACACAAACATATACATACATAAACATATACATACACACATGCATACATACACACATACACACACAATACATATACATACACATATATACATAAATACATATACATACATACACACATGCATATATACACACATACATACACACACACAATAAATACATATACATACACAAACATTATCTGTAACTCCGGCTCCAAGGAATCTGACCCTTTCTCTGGCTTTTAAAAGGTATCCATAAGCCGGGCAGTGGTAGCGCACGCCTTTAATCCCAGCACTTGGGAGGCAGAGACAGGCGGATTTCAGAGTTTGAGGCCAGCCTGGTCTACAGAGTGAGTTCCAGGACAGCCAGGACTACACAGAGAAACCCTGTCTCGAAAAACCAAAAAAAAAAAAAAAAAAAAAAGATACCCATACACACACATGAATGATAAATATAAGTAAACCTAAAAAAATATATTTATGCCACATGTGGTGCTGTACATCTTTTATACCACTCAGGAGGTTGAAGAAAGTGACTCTCCGTGAGTTCTAGGCCAGCCAGGGCTACGTAGTGAGACTCTGTCTCAAAGCAGGTGGGGAAGGGGGGAGGAAGAGAAAGAAGTTAAGTAGAATCAGAATAAACCGGGTGGCGGTAACTCGTGCCTTTAATCCTAATGCTTGGAAAGAATGTGATCAATATACATTATATTTATACATATATGTATAATAATGAAGCCCGTTATACTCTGCTACATAAAGCTAATACACATTAACGAAATTCGTAAAAGAGAAGCTTTTCGTAAAAAACATGTGTTTCTGCCCTCCCCTCTGGCTATCCCTGATGTTTAAACAGTAGAGCACGGTTTAGTGGGACCATGGAGCGTGCTCAGTTTTCCATATGGGCCAGCAAAAGTTTTGTGTCAGCTCCGTGAGGCCCCGGCGCACAATAGCCTGCGTGAGCCCTGTGTATCCGTGGAGAACCCCTTGAACTGCGCTGGAAGAAACAAAGGGTCTCCAGGACGCATCCGAGTCGCAGATGTTGAGTCATCTCAAGGGTCAGAATGCCAATTAGATATTGAACATGGCAGGGGGAGGGTGGAGCTCCCCAAACAGACGAAGGATGAATGCGAGCAGCCCCTGCGCCCGGGCTTAGGTCCCGCTGTTCTTTTATGCGATGATTTGTGACAAATTTGTTTTGGTCCTGAGGCACGGTCCCCCTGGGTCTTAGAGTGATTTGGGAATCGACCAAAGAATTTTTTTTCTTTAAATATTCTTTTCTTAATCAAAACTAGATACAGAACTCTCACCTAAAAAAAAAATAAACTAACAGCAGCCGTACGTGTAAAAATAAATAAATAAATAAAAATAAAGGGGTGGGGGTGGGGGAGAGAGGGAGGACCTTACAATTTCTTCTTAAATGGCTGGAAATCTGAAATTACAAGCTATCAAATTTAGCATATATATATTTTTTAAAGGAAAAGCTCATCATTTGGTTGAGCCAAGCGGAAGTGTTACTCCCAGATTTTCATTTTCTAAGATAAGGGTGTAATTGCCAACCCGAGGAAGCAGAGTATGAAGATTCAACGTCCAAAATACTTCCACACTTAGTTATGGGTCCGTTGTAAATGATTCCCGCGGCGCCGGTGCCGCCGTAGGACCACAGAGACGTTCTGTTTACATAATTATGTTTATGAAATACTCCTGAAATACTGCTGGCTATTTTTTTTTCCCTCTTGAAGCCAAGTACACGACATGAAGTTCTATGGCATACGGCCCACGCCTGTCCCCTGTCCCAAGCCTCCAGCACTCATCCTGGAATGCCAAGCGCACACCCTCAGAAAGGCAACTGAGGCTGTAGAGACTTAAATCAGTCACTGCCCGGACCCAGTTATTTAGTTCTCTCTGACCTTTAGAGGTCAGGCCTGACTATTTATGCTATCTGCTAATGCTTCGCTATTTTTCACTGCTTTGCCTGTTAACAATTCAGACCCACAGCCTTCCAGCCTGCGGGGTCCTTGTATTAAACAAGCACTAATTACTCCCGGAAACATATGCTCCTGTTTTAAAACGGCATTAGGATAAAAGCCAGGGTCTTGCTTCCAGGATGAAAGCCATAGGAAAAGGGTTTGCCTGAAGAGCAAGCCCAGGCTGGGGCCGAGGTGAGAAATAATCCATTTGACCCTGACTAGTAACTTGCAGATTGCTTAACTACTACTCCTAAAAAAAAACTAGTAGTAAAGGAGAGCCAGGCAAGACTGGATTTTTTAATCACAGTAGCGAAATGTTACCTAGCATCCTCTTATGCTTGCTCTGACATTTTGTTATTGTTCTTTGCTTACTGTTCTTTGCTTGTTTGGAGGTTTGTTTCACTTGGGTTTTAGAGACAGGGTGTTGACTGTGTTGCCCTGGCTGGTCTGGAACACACAGAGATCCTCCTGCCTCTGCCTCTCAAGCACTGAGACTAAAGTATAAAACCCCAGCCAGATTGGTTTTGTTTTTTGCTTGTTTGTTTGGTTTTTGTTGTTGTTGTTGTTGTTCTGCTTGTTCGTTTTAGACAGGAGCTCGTTTTATAGCCCTGGGTGGCCCAGAACTCACAAGCTAGACTAGTCTAATTTTGTATTTATGAGGATTTTCTTGCCTCTGCCTTCTGAGTGCTGGGATTACAGGTGTGTACCACCACTACTCCTGGCTTGTAAAAGGCGTGTGTGTGTGTGTGTGTGTGTGTGTGTGTGTGTGTGTGTACATTTGTGTGTATGTATATGTATGTACATAAGTGTATGTGTGTATATCTGTGTACATGTGTGTGCATGTATATATGTGTGTATGTGTGTTTCTGTATGAGTGTGTGTGTGTGTGTGTGTGTGAGAGAGAGAGAGAGAGAGAGAAAGAGAGAGAGAGAGAGAGAGAGAGAGAGAGAGAGAGAAGAGCTGTACCCAGGACCTCACATGTGCTAGAGTTTCACTGCCAAGCTAATATCTTCAGCCTTCTTGAGGATGGTTAAAACAAGAATACTAGATACAATTTCCTCCTTCTTCTTCTCTATAGACTACAAACATGAATCTCAATTGTGTGCCAGATTCTGAGTTCACTGATGAGATGAAGCAGACAGGAGATTCTCTGAAAGTTGAACTTTGGACTGTCGGCTCTAAACATGCTTCATTTGGGCTGGTGGGATGGCTCCGTGTGTAAAGGTGCTCGCTGCCAAAACTGACAACCCAAGTCTGATCCCTAGAACTACACGGAAGCAGAAAAGTGACTCCTGGAAATTGTCCTCTGACCTCTACACAGGAATGAGTCACATAGACATGAACACACACACACACCCTAAAGGTATAATCAAAATTTAAAAGAGAAAAGGCTCCAGTTTTTAGAGAACAAATACAACAAATACGAGACAAGTTGTTTACATTTTGCCAGGAAGAGAGATAAACACAAAGGGATTTCTCCCAGAGTGTATTTGAGCCATTTAAAGATATTGGGCAGAGGGGAGAGGGGGGAGCTGAATGTAGCCTCCTTGGTGAGATGCTTGCCTTCCATTCATGAATTTGTGGGTTTTAACTCTGGCACCACACAAAGCCGGGTTTGGCAGTTCTGGTCTGCATTCCACCGTTTGAGTAGTGAAGGCTGGAGGGTAAAGAAAGGCAAGGCTATCCTCAGCTACATTCAAGGCCAGCCTGAGCTACATGAGACCCTGCCTCAATAAAATAAAATAGCTCCCTTTTATTGAGTTATGGCATCTTGACTTCACATAGTCTCTTTTAGGACTGGAAAACACCCAGCTTGCATTATTTTGGCAAAATGAATTGAACTTATTTCCATCCCTTCTGGTCAGTGTGAATTGGCAGAACCGAAAAATATATGGACTTAAATATTATATACCCTTCAAGATGTTATTGTATGGTGTGGTTTTATTTATTTTTTATTTTTTATTTATTTTTTTATTTTGGTTTTTTGAGACAGGGTTTCTCTGTGTAGCCCTGGCTGTCCTGGAACTCACTCTGTAGACCAGGCTGGCCTCGAACTCAGAAATCCACCTGCCTCTGCCTCCAGAATAAGCATTTTTAAATAAAAAGGGACAGAGAAAAGCCAACCAGGGGTGTCTTGGTTAGGGTCTTACCGCTGTGAGCAGACACCATGACCAAGGCAAGTCTTATAAATAAATGACTACATTTAATTGGGACTGGCTTACAGGTTCAGAGGTTCAGTCTATTATCATCAAGGTGGGAACATGGCAGCATCCAGACAAGCATGGAGCAGGAGGAGCTGAGAGTTCTACATCTTCATCTGAAGGCTGCTAGCAGAAGATTGGCTTTGAGGCAGCTACACCCGCAGTGACACACCTACTCCAACAAGGCCACACCTACTCCAACAAGGCCACACCTACTCCAACAAGGCCACACCTACTCCAACAAGCCACACCTACTCCAACAAGGCCACACCTACTCTAACAGGACCACACCTTCTAATAGCGCCACTCGCTGGGCCGAGCGTATACAAACCATCACAAGGGGTAACAGTGCCTGTTTATGATCCCAGCAGTGGAGGCAGGTGGGAGATCGGGAATAGGAGGATTCCTACACAGCCAGATTGAGTCTAGCATGACTGGGTCCATGAAGCCCTGTCTCAAGACCAAAGCAATAGATGCCTGGATTTCCTACCAGCCTTATGTTTGCCAGCATCAAGGACCAGCCCCAGGTGTTATTGAGTTCCTCTAGGCTCTGCCCCACGGTTACCTAGCAACAGCTTGCTTCTCTGCCGGCCAGGTACCAGCCAGGAGCCAAGCATAAAAGAAAACTGCTCATTGCCTGCTCTCTCTCTCTCTCTCTCTCTCTCTCTCTCTCTCTCTCTCTCTCTCCCTCTCTCTCTTTCTGTCCTTCTCTGTCCCCCTCTTTCTCTGCTTTGACCCCTTTTCCAAGTCCCCTTTCCATCCCACCAATAAACCATCTTCATTTAGGTCTGTCACATGGCTGATTCCACAAGGGAACACCTTGGCAGGGCCCGCTGAGTGCGTGGCACTATACTGCCGAGTTTCATAAAACACACCACCAGGACCTCATTCATCCACACCGGTCAAGTCGTCCACACCTTTGAGCCACATCTTCAAAGGTACCAGACTTGCTTCTGACGGCTTCAGCAGAGTAAGTCCTGCAGGTGGATGTCCTTGTGCTGTAGGACTTTCAGGGACACTTTTGATCACACTTGTGGGGTTCTGGTGACACCTCCTACTGCTACATCCAGATGTGCCTACATCCAGATGTGCCTCGGGAATCAAAATGCCTTCACCCACACCACCTTTGAGACCCACTGGTCCAGTGTGAAGCACTGGCTGTTGAGTAGCACGGGCTTAAACCCTGCCTCTGTCCCCTGCCAGCTAGGGAGCCCGTGGCTTCTGCCCTCTATCCCCCCCCCCCCCCCGTCTGTGAGATAAGAACAGATACACCGTCTTCCAGGAGTGTGCACTGATGTTGGTAGATTTTAAAGACAAGTACTCCCTAGTTAGCCCAGGTTGGTCACCAGCTTACAATTCTCCTGCCTCCATCTCTCAAGGGCTGGTATAACCCAGCACCATCACACCTGGCTTCCGAACGGTCTATAAAGACAAAAGGAACCGTCGTATTGTGCTCAGGACAAGAGGTGACCCGTGAAAACCCTGGGTACAGGGCAATCATCATCCGTGTTGTCTCTCAATGTTGGGACTTCTCCACAGTCACCCTCTGCTGTCCAGGCCGTCCTTCACTCCAGTCTGCTGCCATCTTCAGGAGTTTAACCAAAAGATCACCACAACTGGGCCTGTCGATTGTTGGCCTTCTCTCATGGAAGGAGAGGGAAGGAAGGGTCACAGGCCCCTCACCTGTGTATCCAGCCACCACTCCCAACCAGTTGAATACAATTCTATAACTTCATGTGGTCTTTTGGGTGGGGCTGGGGATGAAAGAAAAGGAGAAGTGGGTCTATCTTTGGGATAGCCAGTCATGCCTGCTGGGTCTAGACCCTCCTCCGTGGCTGCTTGAAGGTCACCCATGTTCCTGCTCACAACCCTTCACCCATGTTCTATTAGTAAGCCCCATAAGTTCATGGTCATATCCCTGTGTCTTCCACCCTGTGTCATGTGTTGTCATGTTGTATGCTTGTCCATCTGTCTGTCAGTGTACCCCCCCACCTCCCCACCTGTACCCTCCCAACTCCCCACCCCTCCTACCCCTCCCACCCCCACCCCCACCCCAGTGGTCCACCTCTGTGACCATTGGCAGAATTGTATCCAGGTTTGTTGATGGAACCAAAGGAGGAGGGCAGAAGATGTTTATGTTTTCCTGAGGAGAAATTTTAGCAAAACCCTCTGTCCTCACTAAGCAGTTACTCAAGAGCCTGGCACCAGACACTGTACCTGAGATGGGTACACACACACACACATACTTACACAGACACACACAGACTGAGAGAGCCACTGGAATTCATTGCTGCGATCCGAATGGCAACAGTATACCAGTGTTGGATGCTTCCTGCACCCTTGAGTTATGACAGAAAGGCAGACTTATTCTCATTGAACATGGTCTCCTCAGCGGCGGCTGTTTGTCCTCCTAGAGCCTTCAGCGGCCTTCCCCACACAGGGAACCCACACAGCAAGTCCAAGGCTACATCATGGCTTTGGCTCTCTCTCCTCCTTCCCTGGCCCTGTTAATGAGAACACAAACACCATACATGCATAGCAACCATCACCTACTACTACACACACACACACACACACACACACACACACACACACACATCACAATCACACATACACTACACACACACACACATACACACACACATCACAATCACACATACACTACACACACACACACATACACACACACACACACACACACACACACACACACACGGTCCCCAGAACAAACCACATTCCTCTGTGTAGACAGCAGATCCCATCTGGTCTACGTTTTGCCTTGGTGGAAATCAGATACCACGTCACTGAGGCGTGGGTTTTGAATGGCCTCTTGTTTACCGTGCCCTTTGAATTTTTTCCTTGATTTTTAGACTGTCCCTGTCAGTGCTTTCAGACAGATAGACAGACAGACAGCTCTTTCCTCTGAGCTTCTGACTATTCTGTACAAAGCCTCTGTATGCTCCCCATTTCACATATTGTATATTTTGTTATATTTGTGTATATATATATCTTTATCCACAAATATACAGTATTTGTATCAATTAAAATGGTACCTTATCGTATGTACAAGCATAAATACATAACACTTACATTCTTGTATTATGCATATATGTATAATTATATAAATATAACTATATATTTTTTAAGATTTTTTAATTAATTAATTTATTTATTTATTATATGTAAGTACACTGTCGCTGTCTTCAGACACCCCAGAAGAGGGCATCAGATCTCATTACGGATGGTTGTGAGCCACCATGTGGTTGCTGGGATTTGAACTCATGACCTTCGGAAGAGCAGTCGGCGCTCTTAACCGCTGAGCCATCTCTCCAGCCCATAACTATATATTTTAATATGAATGTTAAGTGTCAGAAGTCTATATCAACTATGGCTGTTTGTTTTGTTTGAGATGAGTTTTCCCTGTGTGGTTCAGGTTGGCCTTGAGCTTGCAATCCCTCTGCCTCAGCCTCCCAGGTGTTAAGATAAGTGTGTGTCACTGTGCCTGGTCACCAGGTAAAACTGGCACCCACACAGTAGGACATACCATAGTGTCTGGAGACATTGCCCTGTCACGGGGAGGGAGAATGCTTCAGACTTCCCTCCCCTCTCAGACCAGCCCCAACTCAAAGACTCATGTGACTCCAAGGGTCGAGAAGGAGGAGGCGTTTGCCTGGCATACATGACTCTTTGGCTCTGCCTCCAGTACTACGTAACCTGGGTACAGCGGAGGACACTGGCCAGGCCAGCACTCCAGAGGTGGAAACAGGAAAGGGGATCAGAAGTTCAAGGCCATCCTCAGCTACAATAGTGACTTTGAGGCCAGCCTGGGTAACTTGAGTCCATAATGAAAAGGGGGGGGGGGGAGAGAGAGAGAGAGAGAAGACAACATGGTAAGTTTGTGAGTTTGGTAGTGGTAGCACACACCTTTAGTCCCAGCCCTCGAGAGACAGAGGCAAGCAGATCTCTGAGTTCAAGGCCAGCCTGGTCTACAGAACAAGTTCCAGGACAGCAGGGGCTACACAGAGAAACCCTGTCTCAAAAACCAAAAAGAAAAGACACAGCTGCTAAAACTAAAAACCCATCTCACGGTTGCTGGGTGCCAGCTTTCATACTCACTCTGTCCTGCCATCCCCCTGTGCCCTCAAGGAGCAGCTGCTGAGTCTGTCTGTCCGACCCTTGGGTGAGTACAAGCGGGGCACCCCCTCTGTGAGCAAACGGGGGTGGTGGTGGCTTGACAAGGTAAGCGAACACTTTTCCTTTACTGAGAGACATCCGTATGTGGCACAGGTAGTGGGTGGAGGTCAATGACGTTGCCAGCCCCGAGACAGAGTTCTTGAATGCCCTGTGTCTTTAGTCACTTTTCTGTTGCTGTGGTAAAACATCATGACCAAGGGAACATATAGCAAAAAAAGGTTTATTTGGGCTTACAGTTCTGAGGTATGAGAATGCGTGACGGAGTCAGGCTCTGTCGTGCACACCTTTAACCCGGCATTTAGGAGGGAGAGGAGGGCTGGAGAGATGGCTCAGTGGCTAAGAGCACTGACCGCCCTTGCAGAGGTCCTGAGTTCAAATCCCAGCAACCACATGGTAGTTCATAACCATCTGTAATGGGATCTGATTCCCTCTTCTGGTGTGTGTGAAGACAGCTGCAGTGCACTTACATAAAACAAATTTTTAAAAATCTTAAAAAAAAAAAAAAAAAAAAAAAAAAAAAAGAGGCAGAGGGATCTCTGTGAGTTCGAGGCCAGCCTGGTCTACATAGTGCATGGTGAGGCCCTGTCTCTGAAAAGAAGAAAAGAATGCCGGGCAGTGGTGGCACACGCCTTTAATCCCAGCACTTGGGAGGCAGAGGCAGGTGGATTTCTGAGTTCGAGGCCAGCCTGGTCTACAGAGTGAGTTCCAGGACAGCCAGGGCTACACAGAGAAACCCTGTCTCGAAAAACCAAAAAAAAAAAAAAAAAAGAAAAGAAAAGGAAAGAATGCATGAGAGCAGAGGCAGCGGAGGGCTTCTTGATCCACAAGCAAGCAGCGGAGAGTACGAACTCCAAATGACTCAAGTCTTTATTGATTTTTAAAAATAAACTTTATTTCTTAATTTATGTGCGTGAATATGTTGGCCGCATGCATGTCTGTGCACCTTGTGCTCCTGGAATGGAAGCCAGAAGAGGGTGTCAGATTCTCCCGGACCTGAACTCAGGTTCCTCTGGAGAAGCAGCAAGCACTCTTAGGCGCGGGGTCATCTCTCCAGCCTCTCCTTCTTCCCTTGTTTCTTGCTACCTCCACATAGATGTTGTCATCTTGAGCCTGTGACATTTGCAAACTGTGCAAAGAACTGACCGGAGACGTGGCTCAGTGGGGGAGAGTACTCCCAGCATACGTAAGGTCCTGGGTTCAATCGCCAGCACTGTAAAAACCAGGCAGGAAAATCATGAGTTCAAGATCACCCTCCGCTTCGTGGTGACTTAGAGGCCAGCAGATCCAGCCTCGAGGGGGCCGGAGTGGAGGGTGGGGCATCAGGAGAGAGGCTGGGATTGAAGGAAGACCACTCAGCCTGGGACCACCTACATAGCTTTTAATCAAAAGAAAATAAACTTTATCCTGTGGGAAATACTGGGGATGGGGGTGGGTCCTGGGTCCCTCTCAGCTGAGTGTATATTATAAGTGATCTCAGACAGGGATAAAAATTAAGCTAGGCTTCCATTTAATTTCCATGTGCAATGGGCAAGTGCCTCCCAGATATCACCCAACACAGCATCCTTCTGCTGCACAAGCCACCAGGGGCTCCCATTTCTGGGATCGTCGTCCTGTAGACTTCCTGGCGGTTGCTGTAAGACGTCATTGTGGTTTAAGAAGGAAATGTTTTTCTTGTGACATATCGCCTGATAGATTGTCAGAAAGAGCTGAGCGCGATACCCAGGGTTTGTATCGTCTTTGTTTGCCCTTTGCTCTGGGGACTGGTTTAAAATCTAACCAGCAGGGTGGGACTACCAGGAGTCGGGTTTGGCTGATGAAGCTTCTACACTTCTAGAAGGAACACTCTTTGAGGGGGAGGAAGGAAATAAATACTGTTTGCTGGCTTTCCTGGCTGGTGATGTAATTTACATAGCGGCAAAATTACAGCCCAGACATCTAAGTAGCAATTAAAACGTTGGGGAACAAAACAAACCTTGCTCTTCTTTAGACACTCGCAGAGGCGTGGAAATGGAGGTCAGGTGCTCTCGGGATCCAGCTCGTAGTCAATCCCTGGGCCGGGGGGGGGGGGGTGGGTGGGATTCCCTCACATTCTCCAGTCTTCCAGTGGAAATAGAGATGGCTCACACACAGTAAATTCAATTCCAAAAGCCCCCAAACAGGGAAACAGTTACGGAAGGATCCCGAAACTCACAGGAAGGAGGCAGATCATGACATTTCACCCAACCAAACCTGTTTAGTCCGGACAGTCCATTTTGTCCCGGAAGGGAAGCCAGTGGTGCAGAGATTTTATCATATCTCATTTGCTTCCAGATCCTGTGTTTGTTTTCTTCTTTCCATTTAAAAATTATTTTCTGCTCCTTTTTTTTTTTTAAGTCTCCTTTACATTTTTATTTTATTCCTTGTGTGTGTGTGTGTGAATGGAGTGTGGGCACATATATGTCATGACATGTTTGTAGAGGTCAGAGGGCAACTTGCAGGAATCAGCTCCCTCCTTTCAGCATTTGGGTCCTGGGAATCAAATTCACATGGTCAGGTCTGACAGCTCACGCCTTAGCCCACCGAGCCATCTCACAGGGTCTCCCATCTTGTCTTCTAAAGACACAGAACACAGACGCTAATTCCCATGTGCAGCTGAGTGTCAAGGTCCTGCCTGGTTTTGAGTCTCATTTGCTTGGTGACAATCCTGCTCAAATGGGAAAAAAACCACCATTTCTCCCAAATCGATTATTCAGAGATTGTCCCCGACTTAATACGTAAATGTACCTGAGTTATCATAACTTTCTTTTCCTTCTCGATCCAGCCCTCTCACTCCAGCCTTGCTTGTTCTGGCCCAGAGATGTATTTATTTATTACATGTAAGTACACCGTAGAACCAAGCAGTGGTGTCCCAGCACTTGGGAGGCAGAGGCAGGTGGATTTCTGAATTCGAGGCCAGCCTGGTCTACGGAGTGAGTTCCAGGACAGCCAGGGCTACACAGAGAAACCCTGTCTCAGAAGAAAAAAAAAATCTCAGTAAGTACACTGTAGCTGTCTTCAGATACACCAGAAAAGGGTATTGGATCCCTTTACCCATGGTTGTGAGCCACCATGTGGTTGCTGGGATTTGAACTCGGACCTCTGGAAAAGCAGTCAGTGCTCTTAACCACTGAGCCATCTCTCCAGCCCCCTGAGTTATCATAATTAAGAAATGATATGTAAACTGATAAAACAAGATTGGTTTAGCCCAGTAGCAACTGACCACAGAAAACACCCTTCTGGCTCAGATCAGCAACCCAAGGTGTTTTTTTTTTTTTTTTTTCTTTCTTTCTTTTTTTTTTTTTTTTTTTTTTTAATATATCATGCAAACAGTAACTTTATTTTAAATACGTAAGAGAAAAGGTAATCTTTAAAAGGTGCCATTTAAAATGCAAGCAAGACTTTAAATTTCTATTTGCCTGATTGCCTTAAGTAAAAAATACATAATAATATTTTGGGGGAGATGTGAAGACAAGCTGTTAGCCCAGGCTAGCCCAGAACTCCCTTGACCCTGTACCTTTGCTTTCTGAATGCAGGATTGCTGGCCAGCATCGAATCACTGCCTGGTCAGAGATGTGGTTTTGAACACTGACTAAGAATCTGCTCTCTGGAGTAGACTGTTTAGATTTGAACCCTGACTCCATCAGGACTTCAGGGCATGGATGGCCCTGTGCCTGGGATTCTCACCTGCAGAGTGTGAGACACTGCCATGTTTACCTCAACAGGGCGGAGGGAGAAAACGAATGAAAGAGAAAGGAGAAGAGAGAAAGAGTAGAAGGGAGACAGACAGTCAGCAAGCCCTCCCTGCAGCCCAAGGAAACGAGCACAGGTCCCGAGGGTAGAAGAGGGCTCAGCCAATAACCTGAGAGCAAGTGGCCCGAAATGACAGGATGGGACATCCCAGGCCAGGTACAAAGTCAGGCTCACAAATGGGGCTCTAAGAATACTGTCTCTGTGGATGTGAGTGAGTGTGTGAGCGAGTGAGGGTGTGTGTCAGTGAGTGTGTGTGAGTGTGTGTGATTGAATGGGTGAGTGTGAGTGGGTAAGTATGAGTAAGTGTATGAGTGTGAGTGAGTGTGAGTGAGTGTGTGAGTGTGTGAGAGTGTGAGTGAGTGTGAGTGAGTGTGAGTGAGTGTGAGTGAGTGTGAGTGAGTGTGTGAGTGTGTGAGAGTGTGAGTGAGTGTGTGAGAGTGAGTGAGTGTGTGAGTGTGAGTGAGTGAGTGAGTGTGTGAGTGTGTGTATGAGTGTGAGTGAGTGTGTGAGAGTGAGTGAGTGTGTGAGTGTGAGTGAGTGAGTGTGAGTGAGTGTGTGAGTGTGTGTGTGTACATACGAGTAAGCATATGAGTATGTGTGAGTGTGTGAGTGTGAGTGAGTGTGAGTGTGAGTGTACATATGAGTAAGCATATGAGTGAGTGTGAGTGTGTGAGTGTGTACATGTGAGTGAGAATATGAGTGAGCATATGAGTGTGTGAGTTTGTGAGTTAGTGAGTGTGTGAGTGAGTGAGTGTGAGTAAGTGAATCAATGTGTGTGTGAGTGTGTAGGAGTGAATGTATGTGAGTGTGTAAGTGTGAGTGTGAGTGCATGAGTGAGTGTGAGTTTGTGAGTTAGTGTGTGTGTGTGTGTGTGTGTGTGTGAGTGAGTGTAAGTTTGTGAGTGTGTGTGTGTGTGTGTGTGTGTGTGTGTGTGTGTGTGTGTGTGAGAGTGAGTGTTTGGGAAAATGTGTAGCTAGGCTATAATCTCAGCTCCTAGGACACAGATGAAGGAGAGTCAGGAGTTCAAGGCTAGCCTCACCATATTGTAAGTTCAAAGCAACCTGGGCTATAAGAGACTCCTAAATAAATCAATGCCTGAATAGCCAAGGTCAGTTTTGCATGCAGGTAAGTCGAGTCTCTGCAGTCACTGGAGCCATCTTTACCTTCTCACAAGGCGTTCACAGAGAGCCAGTGTAGACTGGCCTTGTTCAGGTCACTAAGCCATGTCTGGGCTTAGCGGAAAAGCCGTGCCTTGAGGGTGCCAAAAAGGCTGAAGCTCAGAAATACCACCGCTGCAGACAAGCCAAGAGAGCTTTGTGTCAAACTTGTCACATCCCCTAGGCCGGCATGTCACTTAGGTGCTGGTGGAAGCTGGGTGTGGTGGTACATGCAGGATACAGAGGCAGGTGGATCTCCATGAGTTCAGGCCAGCATGGTCTACAAGACGAGTTGGACAGTCAGGGCTGCACGGTCAGACCCTGGCCGTGAACATGGGGGGAATTCTATCTGCCGAGTACTCGGATCTTAGTGTGTGGGGAGCCAGAGCTGGGAGATGTTACCCCCGGAAGCCCTTCAGCACAGCGTCTCTGTGCCCTCCCAATCCTCACCACAGGGTCAGACACACTTCTGGTGTGAGGCCAGCTTGGTCAGAACAGTCAGACGCTACTCACTAAATGTCAGGAGTAATCCTTTTTTTTTTTTCCAAGACAGGGTTTCTCTGTGTAGCCCTGGCTATCCTGGAACTCACTCTGTAGACCAGGCTGGCCTCAAACTCAGAAATCCACCTGCCTCTGCCTCCCAAGTGCTGGGATTAAAGGTGTGCGCCACCACTGCCCGGCCTAGGAGCAATCTTATATCCCAATCCCAGCCAGTTACAAAACCAAAAACCAAAGGAAAGAAGGAAGAGACAGACAAAGAAGAGAGAGGGAGAGGGACAGGGACAGGGACAGGGACAGGGAGAGGGACAGGGAAGAAAGACTGACTCCAGGCCTTTGCCAAACAAGCATTCCCTGTTGAACACAGCACTCTATTTAGACCCCTTTGGTTTGCATACAGGCATTCAGTATGCACCCCCTCAGATGGTCGCAGGCACACAGGCACAGTCTCCTCAGAATTGCTGCTGTCATTCAAGCCTTAAGGGTTGAAGACGGTGGAAAGGGAGCCCCGGTGACACAGTCGCCAGTCACCAGTCGCCAGTAGCACCTGCTATCTCCTGAGCTGCTGTTATGATCTACCACAGACCCAGAGGCGGCTGGCTCAGAGAAACAGCTGTTTTCTCTCACACTTCTAGAGAACAGAGGTCTGCCTCTGAGGGTGGCACCAGAGCCTGTGCTTGCTCTGGTGCTCTAGGTCAAAAAAATCTTGCTTGGTCCATCTCCTGCTGGCTCCACACAGCCTGGGCCTGGAACCATGACTCAGTGGCTCTTCCAGATTCCGTCTCTTCCTCTCATGAATTTGGTTATTGCTGGATTGAGGGTCTGCTCCCCAAGAATCCAGGCTCTTTTCATTTCCTCACTTTATCACAGGTACTGCATCCTCCTTCCAACAAGCCCCCCCCCACACACACACAAGCCCCCCCACACACACACACACCGTGTGCAGCACAGTGTCGGAGTGGCAGGGGCCTTAGTCCCTTGGCTCCTGCTGAAATCCCTTAGCCTGCACAGAGGCTTCTGTGCTTGTAAAGGGGCCCTGGGAAGAGGTCTACTCTGTAGTATGATGGTCCGCAGCGCTAGTGTGTGTGTGTGTGTGTGTGTGTGTGTGTGTGTGTGTGTGTGTGTGTACTTGAATATGTGTGTATGCACGCATGTATGTGTATTTGAACATGTGTGTGTGCATGAAATGCTCACCAGGACACCAGCATGGCTGTATGGAGACCAGAGACTGGTGGTGGTGTCTCTTTAAACGTCTTTCACTTATGTTTTTTGAGATAGGGCCTCCCACTTAGCATGGAGTTCTTTTTGACTGAACTGACTGGCCAGAGAGCCCCTGGGATCCACCTGTCTCCAAGCCTCCGGCAGCAGGGGGAGGTACACACTGTCATGCTTAGCCTTTCCTCCGGTTGGTTGCTGGGTCTCCAAACTCAAGTCTTTACCCTTAAACAAAAAGCCCTCTGCGCACAGAAGTGTCTCTCAGCCCATTGTTTTGAGACAGTGTCTCATATAGCTGAGACTGGTCTCCAACTCCCTGTATAGCTGAGGCTGGTCTTGAACTCCTGATCCTCCTGCTTGCACCTCTCAAGTATTGGGGTAGCAGGGGTGCACCACCACAACCAAGTGTGACACGCATTTTATACAAGAAAGTACTTTGTGTGATGCTTTGCATGTTGCTACAGCAACCACACCACAGTCCTCAAACCCGTCCTCCATCCGTTATCAAAATCTCAACTGAAATTAAGTAGAAGGAAGTAGCCTGAGGGATAGAGACCCAGCTGGCTGCATGCCAGGAATTCTAGTCCTTAGAGGCCTGAGGGGTCAGAGGAGCTTGAGTTTTGGGCTAGCCTGGGTTACATGACATTGTCTTAAAAAAAAAAAAAAAAAAAGAGAGATGCAAAGAACTAAGAACTAGACACCACCTCCACAGTTCCCTTCTCTGTTGGAAAGGATTGTTTCTCCCACTGTGGGTGGTGGGTGGTGGGTGGTAGAGGCTATGCCCCCCTTTGAAATTGAGGGATGAGACCAGTGCACATTCTGTCCGTCTTTCTTCATTCTCTGCATAAAGAGAAGCAGCAGTTGTGTTGCAGAAATGGCTCAGGTGTTAGGAGTGCTCACTGCTCTCCTAGGTTTGGTTCTCAGCACCCACCCAATGTGTGGCTCCCATCCACTTATAACTCCAGCTCGGGGGACCTGACCTTGTCTCCCTCCGTGGGCACCTGCACATGGGTAGTGCAAATGCACACACACTCTCAGGCACACACACACACACACACACACACACACACACGCACACACACAAACACACACACACGCACACAAGTAAATAAATAAATCTTAAGGAAGCAAGCACCAGGAAGATAAGATGGCTCTGGACTTATTGCTCAGTAATCATTAGTTACTTTTTGCGTGTTCATTTATTTTGTAGGTAATCACAGAAATGCTGTAACACACATATGGAGGACAGAGGAAGCCGGTTCTCTTTATCCATCTTGTGGGCTCTGGTGATCAAACTCAGGTGCTCAGGCTTGGTCAGGCTTGGTCAGGCTTGGTGGCAAACACCTTCCCCAGAGAGTCATCTCCTCAGGACCAGTGTTCAGCTACTTTTAAGCAGAGAGAAAGGCTGAGGAAGAATTCTGTCCCAGAAGTTTGAGCGGAACCTGAAGCCTCTTCGGATTTCTCTGCTTTCGCCGTCCTTAGCTTGAATGTTCCCAGCTGTCTGCAGCTGGGTGCTTCTGTGCCAGGGGTGTTGCTGCAATGGAAGAGACCCCACCTTCCAGCAGAGCACCCCCTTTATCGAATCAACTGGGTCCTTTCAGGCTGGGATGTGAGCAAGCAGGCCGAGCAGCAGAGGGTCCAAAGACTTGGAAGTGACCTGAAACGGCTCTGCTTTGCCAGGAAAGTAACCGTGAAATGTGACTGTGGTCAGTGTTCCTGTCCCCCTCTCCACATACCACTTCTCCTGATAAGAGCCCATCACCCGCTACGGATCCTCGAACCAGAGATTGTTCCAGAAACAAGTATGTCATCCAGCTGTGACCACAAAAATAGAAGAGGAGGAAACTTTCAGGGCAGGAGAGAGGTGACCTGGAGGTTTGGAGCACTCTTTGCTTCTGCAGAGGACCCAGGTTCAATTCCCAGCACCCACATAGTGTCTCACGACCATGAATAACCCCAGTTCCAGGGGATCCCGTGTCCTCTTTTAAACTCTGAGGACATCAGGAATACTCCTGGTGCCCATTCATGCACGCAAACAAAACATTCATATACATAAAATAAATGCACCTTTTTTTTAAAAAAAACCCGACTTTCTGAAGTGTTCCCCCCCCCCCCCAGAAGATGGGTGTTCAATACAGATTTCTTCCTACTGCTTTGGACATTATTGGAAGGGTGCTAGGAGTCTTTGCAGGATACAAGCCTGGGTCCCAGGAGACCCAACAGGCAAGGGTTGGCCACCTGTCCCTAATACTCCAATGAGAGGCTGAGGGAGATATACTCAGTGCAACCAAACCACATAGAGACATAGCAATCCAGAGACCCCCTGAGTCCATCCTGGGGACCCCCTGAGTCCATCCTGGGGAACCGGATGACCTTTATGCAAAATGCAAGATGGAGTAAGGGTACGCGTAGCAAAGCCTTCCTGGGGTGGCTGCTCTTCTTAACCATTATCCTTATCCTGAGAGCTGGTCCCCCCCCCCCCCCCCCGCAGTCCTTCCCCTGTCATGAGCTTGAGGGGAAAAGTCAGGCAGTTTGTCCAGGGTGTGGCCTCACCCTCTTGGGTATTTATCCTCACTTGGGGGGGAGTGAGTTGTCCTTCTAGGTTCTGCTCTTCCTGGCCTGCTGTGTTAGGACAATAACTTATCTCTGCGCCTTCAGCCAAAGCACAGACACAAAATGAAGGCAGAGCTATCTGGCCTCCATCTGGCTCCTAGGTGGCTGTGGGCCTGTGATGATGCTTTTTTTTTTTTTTTTTTTTTTTTTTAACCCAAGTGTGTAGCACAATGCCGGTTTCATGAGTACATGTGGGCAGGCTGATGCAGCCATTTTGTGACTGTGAGACTGAGCAGGAATGCAGGGATGGGGAGGGCTGGTTTCTGTTTCGGTGATCTTCTGATGCCACCTTTTGGTGACCTTTGAGTTCTTGTTAAGGGAAGAAAACAGTGGCATCCGGTGCAAATTTTGTCCTTGGTTGGTACTTGCCTCTGAGAACTTGACAATAGAGAGACATGCATGGTGCAACTCCATCCCAGATGCCCCCTCTTGAGTTAGATGCCCACTGAGGTCAGGTCGGAGGCCCCGGAGCTGGGGTTACAGGTTGTTATGAGCTGTCCAACATGGATGCTGAGAACCAAACTCAGGTCCGCTGTAAGCACAGCTTCACCACTGGGCCATCCCTCCAACCTTGCCTCCCCTTTTGTCTTTTAAAGGCACCACAAAAACAAACAAACAAACACTCCATTACTCTGTGTGATAACCTAAAAACTAAATGAATAATGAAGTAACGACAGATAACGGCAACAATGTGCCGCTTAGAGCCCAGCCTTCTGACCTCACCGCTGCACTTTGAATCTAGGTATCTCCCCACAGGCTCACGCTCTGGTCATTCAGTCCCCGGCTCAGGGCGTGATTTTGAGGGTTAAGGTGATAGAAACAGACCACTAGGGGTGGATCTTTAAAGATGAAGCCCACCCTCTGTTCGGATCCTAAGTGTCCCGTGTACTGCCTGCTGCCAAGTGGACAAACGGCTACTCCAGTCGGCCAAGTGAGACTCCTCCTTCACCCCACCACAATGCACTCTGAAACCATGGGCCAAAATGTATCCTCCCTCCCTCCCTCTCTCCTTCCGTCCCTCCCTCCATTGCTTCTGCGGGGTATTTCAAGACGGTGGGGAGAAAAGCAACTCATTTTAAAGTTTTGTATTATGTGTATGTATGTACTCCACATGCACACATGTAATACCAGAGGGTGCCAGAAGAGGGCAGTGTAAGCTGCCCAACAGGGGTGATGGGAACCAAATTCGAGCCCTTTGAGCTTCTCCCCAACCCTGAAAAATAATTGGTTTACCCTTAGCTTCTTGGCCTTTTGGCTAAGATCAAGTGTACCCTTAGTTTTCTCTTAAAAACCTTTGTCTCCAACCACAGTCACTTTGTGGATTTGGAACGCACATGCGTCAGTCCCTCACCAATGTCCTCGGCGGACAACTTGCAAAACGGTTCTCTCTTCCCACCACGCGGGTCCTGGGGATCCAGCTCAGGTGATGAAGTTTGGCGGGTCCCAGCCTCTGACCCTCACTGGCTGACCCAATTTTCATAGTCAGAGAGAACTGGAGTTAGGTTTAAGAGCCAGATGCTGGTCTCAGGAAACGGTTGCTCTGGGGAGACGTCGTTCATGACCCGGAAGCTGGTCGGATCGGCGCCACCTTAGGTGTATCAGGGATTCTTGTATTTTTAAAGCCCCATATACTTCCATGTACTCGGGTTTTTTGTTTTGTTTTGTTTGTTTGTTTGTTTTTCCTGGCTGTTGAGAGACTTCCCTGACTGGTCTAATTTCTCGACTTTTGGAGCTTGAGTCGGAAAATCTGAAGCCAGTTCTCACTTTGTGAACTCACTGGGTGACAATTCTCGCACAGTGCAGGATGATATGGGATCCACTTTATTTTGGGGGATCATGTTGAGGTTTTCAAAAACCCATGGATGAGACTTAGGAAGAAAGAAGATTCGAACAGGAAAAGTTCCTTGGGAGAACTCTGTCCCCCACCCCCACAATTATGCCTTTCAGATTTCACATGAGCCCTTCTCGCCATCCCCAGGAGAGTCTGAGGGCCCCTGGGAAGGCTTCCCTCTTTTGAAGAGCAATAAATATGACTATGTAAAAAACAAAACCAGTGAGCCGCCCTTCCGGAAACTGAGCAGAATGAAAAATCTAGAATTGCGAATGTCAAAGTCTACCACCCCCTGGGACAAAGACTATGCTGATGTCACCTTGAAGCAGAAAACAAACAAAAAAGGAGCAAAAAAAAAAAAAAAAAAAAAAAAAAAATCACCGCTAGGATCTAGCAGGCTGGTCAACGCCCTTCCCCGAGAGCCATTGCAGGGCGAGGAGGCAGGCGTCTTCACGCCTAGCACCCATCGGTCCCTCCTGGCTAGGTTTCATCCTCCAAAGTCCTTTGGTCTTCTTCCCTCCCCCCAAGTAAATTCCTCCTTCCAGTCTGCAGTCTACTGGAGACGCCCTGCAGCCCCTGTATGCTTTATCTGGGAATTCAGGCCGTGGCTTTACCCAGGTGGCTTCTTGTAACTTTACAATTTGGGAAAACAAACAACTCCATCTGACCTTTCTGATTTCTTAGGTTCCTGCGTCCCCCTCCCAAGCCTGCATTGGTCAGGACCCCCTTATTACAGATTGAGGTTGCTAACTGGTGGCCCTGGCTTGGGGTGTTTTGTTGGTTTTCCTGTTTTCCTGCTTCCCCACCTTAAAATGCTAACTTTGCTGTTGACTGATGGCAATTATATAGATGGTCTTTGTTTGTACTTATCTGATCTTTTCCTATCAAGGGATTTAATCTCAGCCTTCCTGGTAAGCCTCAGTTTGGCCATGAGGATGGTAGCAATCTCCCACAGCTGTTTCTGAGCCCCTGCTGTGAACTGTTTACCCATGTGCGCCCACAAGTGTGATTAAGAATTGCTGGGTTTAAAATTCTATTTTTTTAAAAATATGCGTTTATCGCCGGGCAGTGGTGGTGCACGCCTTTAATCCCAGCACGGGGGAGGCAGAGGCAGGCAGATTTCTGAGTTCGAGGCCAGCCTGGTCTACAGAGTGAGTTCCAGGACAGCCAGGGCTACACAGAGAAACCCTGTCTCGAAAACAAACAAATATCTAGAAAGAGTGTGTGCATTCCTGCGTGCACACTCGGAGACCAGAGGACAACTTTTGGAAGTAAGTTCTCTTCCAATGTGAGTGGGTTTCTGGAGTTGAACTCAGGTCCTTAGTCTTGGCAACAAGCACCATTACCCACTGAGCCATCTGGCCGGTCCAAGTCACTTACTGTTAAGAAAAAATATATATATATATATATATTTATTTATATATACACACACATACATATATACATATATTCGGCAAGGAATCTCCTCCTCCAGGTAATATGTTTGGGGCAATATGGAAGTTTTATATCAGTGTTGGGAGCCCTAAATACCAGTTTCTACAGTCCTCCTATTCGAAACATTTCATTGCTATGTGACCGCTTGATAAAAATTTGGGAAGGAGCCTCAGAAGGAAGAAAATAAAAGCCACCTCTCCGGCTGGAATCCCTCCAGTGAGCAAGGCCGGGGATCTGCGGGGGAGGGGCGAGCCCTTCCCGCCCTTCAGTGACCATTTCAAACCTTCCGCTGCACCTGTGTTTACAAACCATCGCCAGCCACGCTCTCCGGATCTGCGGTGCCGGTGACGAGGACGACGACAAGCCCTCTCAAATGGCATTTTTAGAAAAATCCCAAATCCGTTTTAAAGAAGGGAAAGGAAGGTAACTGGCCTTACAGGCCCCTCCCTCCCTGCCCTGCTCCCCACACCCACCTTTGCCCAGAGAGCCAAGCTTCTCACACCTGGAGCGATGGGGTGGGGTGGGGAGCTTTCAGCCCTAGGTGGAAATGTCGGGGGGACTCTTCCTTCAGAACTGGGGCTGCGCTCCCTTAATTCCTAGGCGAGGCTTTAGCCAGGCAGCGGCGGCTTCATCACGATAATACAATTTTGTATGTTAAACAACAGATGTCAAACAGAAAAAAAGAGGCAGGCCTTGGCTTTTCTTTCCCTGTGGCCCTCTTTCCCTCCAAAGCAGCCATTTTTTCAGTTGCCATGACAGTGGCGTAGGAGTCTATCATTTTCCCATGCCTGCTGTATGTTAATGTGGAATCAATGCAGGCGTTATCTGGTTAGGCTGGGGGTGGGGGGCAGCCTGCCCTCCGGGTCCCCTCCCTCACCCCATCCTCAGTTTCCACTCTAACGAGTGATGTATAGAAAGCCCCAAGTTTCATATGCTTATTAACATATCAGTTACAATCAGCCACAGAGTAACTGAAGCCCCCAGCGCCTGTTTACAACGCTTTGAAATGAACAAGAGAAAGCTAGACTCATATTTGTGTGTCACCTTAGACAGTTCTGCCCTTCCACCCTAACTCGGAAAACATCAGACCCGTCCATGGAGGAGGGAACCGAAGCTCCTTCAAAATGTCCCCAAGCGGAGATAATCATAAGGTTTTCATAAGAACTCTAACAAGGGTGGTGAAGAAATCAAGAAAAAAAATGGTATGGAAGGAATCAGAATAAAGAAAAACTTATTCTTTAAAACGAGAGAGAGAGTGGGAAGTTAGCCTCACCCGAGGGTCACTCTTTTTGGTGGTTTTGGTCTGTGTGAAATCCTTTGTCATTCCTGAAAGAATTTGCGAGTCAGAATCATTGAGTCAGGGCCTCAGAGTTAACTGTGCTTAAACAGAGAGCGACAAAGAAAAGGGAAGTTTTTTTCTTTTTTTTAAGCTTCAGAAACAGGCCAGGACAGAAGCAAAATTAACCCCCAACGTGATTGATAGCATGCTCGGCGGTGTTATTCCCCCTTCATTTCCAACAGAATACAGCCGTGCCTGTCAGCCGAGGCTGGCATCCCCCTTTTCTCTTCTTCCTAATCCCTTAAAAAAAAAAATCTTGAGCCAGTAGGCCTCTAAAATGATTGCTTCAATTGTCAATAGTTGCTTTCTTTCACATTGTCGGGCTTTTCGGGGGCATCTGGCACATTTTATTCCGTTTTTGTTATTTTGAGTTGTTCTTTTATCATTTACCCACAGGAAGCAGTCTTAGCTGGCTGCAGATAAGACCCCCGCATCCAGATGTGCATATCAAAGCAGGAGCAGCTACTTATTAAGGAAAACTTTCTTCTTAAGCCCAGCTCTGGTTCAAAGGACTGAGAGAGCCCATGGCGTCAGTGACAGGCTGGTAATTCAATGCCTCCTTCCCACTCCGCCCCGGGATGGGAGGGGGAACGGAGGTCAGAGTTTTTTGGTGAAGGTCCATCCACATTTTACAACAGAAAAGGGTCTAACGTAGCAACAGTGCATCTTCCCCGATGCGGGCATCAACATGCTGCAGGGTTTATCCTCGGCAAAACGAATGCGGCCCAAGTAGACGAGCAGCCATGCCAAGGAACGGATTTTGAAAGCCTGAAATTATTTTTTTAGAAGTGTGATATGCATTTGTATGGAAATCCTGGATGTCAACAGCCATCAACCTGCATTTCCTCTGGCTTTGAAAATATATATTCAATAGCTAAAGACACGTATAGAGCCCAAGACTGTTCTCACTGCCTTCCCCCGCCCATCTAAAGTGAGATTGAGCTGTGCTAGTTAGCCTCTTTTACAGCATTTTAAATGCACAAATGCAAATATCAAACACATTGTGGGGGAATGGTGGGATGGCACAGTGGATAAAGGCACCACTTTTGATGCTAACATTGGCTGCTAAACCTAATGACCTGTGTCTGATTCTCCAGACCCACGAGGTGGAAGCAGAGAACAGACTTTCAGAGGTTGTCCTCTGACCTCTACATATTTGTGCCAACTCCCACAATAATTATAAAATATTTATTTATAATTTATAGTATGAAAGAATTTTTAAAACACATTATACTTCCTTTATCTCATTTAGCGTTACTGACTGTGTGAGTCTGCAAAGGCCTGAGCCTAATTAAGGTGATTATTCTGAGACGCTATAAACCTCAGTGAATTTTTCTACTCCATGTGCTGGATACTCCCTGGCTATGATTTGTAAAAGAACAGCAACTTTGTATGGCTGTGACAAATACCTGAAGGACTAGGGAGATAGCTCAGTACAGGAAGTGCTTGCTACACAAGGCTGACGTGGCCCTGAGTTCAATCCCCAAAACCCACCTAAATAGCTGAACATACTATTGGCCACTTGTAATCCTGGAGCCAGGGAGACTAGAGTACCCCTGGGGCTCCCTGGCTAGCCAGTCAGTCACTGATGAGCTCCATGTTCAGGGAGAGCCCTAGTCTCAAAAAAATAAAAATAAAAATAAAAATGATGCAACTTGGCCCACACCTTTGATCCTAGCACTGGAATAGAGACAGATCTCAGTGAGTTCAAGGCCAGCCTGGTCTTTATATGCAGTTGTAGAACAACTAGGACTACGTAATGAGAGCCTATCTAAAATAATAATAATTGATTAAATTTCAAGGAAGAGGAAGAAAAGTAGATAATGTCTAAAGTAACCTAGATTTGAGTCTCAACTTCAAGGCTCCGTGCTGTTGGCTCTGGCCCTCGGTCCCCTGTGTGTGGAGCAGACACCGCGTTCTTCCTCTGTAATCCACCACACGTTGAAGAAACAGTAGTCACTGTCATGCCTGCTGGCATTCTGATCACCATGACTTTTCCTGGACTTTTATCTTGGTTTACATAAAGCCTGTTTCGTGGGGTGCTCGGTCTGGTTCAGAGTCAGAATCCCAACGTGATGAATCTCCATCCTTTGACTACGCAGAGCATGGGCCATCCTCTCGGTCTCCGCGTGGGTAAGTGGTCACGTGTTCCCGCGCTCCAGGGTTTGGAGCTGCTACGTCTGTCTCCTTGAGTGGAAGAGGCCAAATGACCTCCAGATTTCGTTTCAGTTTCCTATTATCCAGTTCTGAAAGGGACAACGAAGCTCTTGTTTGAGCGGCTTCGTGAGCCCAGAGGGAAAATTGTTCATTCTGACGCGTACAAAGGACTCGCTTCCCTTACACTGGGTTGTCAATTGCGTTCTGAATACAAAGGTGGGTTCGAGAGTACAGACAGGAGCAGAGAAAGAAAGATTATCTGGCGACCACAGTGAGTTGTCAATAATTGACAGGAATACAGGCTTCCTCTTCCCTCTTTGCAAGTGAGAAAACTTGCCAGACCCCACAGCCTCCCTTTCCTTAAGCCTTGCCACTCTGGGCTTGTTTGTTGGGTCAACAGAAAGACAATGAGGGAGAAACACAAGTTGACTTTGCTGAAATTTTAGCTACTCCCAGTCCTCTCAAAAATCACACACAGGCAAATAAAAACTGGCCCCAAACTTAAACGCATCGTCCATGTTCTGGGAGCGACTTTTCTGTACTTTAAAAAAAAAAAAGATACACCAAATTGTGGTTTTATGGTGGTGTTTAAAAAAAAAAAAAAGAACCGGGCAGTGGTGGCACACACCTTTAATCCCAGCACTTGGGAGGCAAAGGCAGGCAGATTTCTGAATTCGAGGTCACCCTGGTCTACAGAGTGAGTTCCAGGACAGCCAGGGTGTCTGTCACACTACACAGAGAAACCCTGTCTCGAAAAATCCAAAAAAAAAAAAGAAAGAAAGAAAACATAGATCAAAGATTCATGAAAAATATAGGTCTTTCTATTCTGGAGAACAATTTTTTAAAATTAATCTCCTTTTAGCAGTAACTAAAATTCTACAAATTCTAGGGAGTCAGGGAGTTGGATTTGGTTTTATCCTAAACAGTGAAAACCAAAGCTACAAACAGAAACTTACTTTGTGTTGGTTTTAACCAAACAAAGGTCATAACTAGAGTTCCAACATCTCATTAACTCCCAGGGTGCTGTTAAGCCCTTTTGTCCTTGCGTATGTGACAGTGTGAGTGTCTGTGAGTGTGTCTATGAGTGTCTGTGTGTCTGTGAGTGTGTGTATGTCAGTGTGTGTGTCTGAGTGTGTATGAGAGTGTATCTATGCGTGTGAGTGTGTGTCAGTGTGTATGGATGTGTCAGTGTGTGAGTGTGTGTGTCAGTGTGAGTCTGTGTGTGTGAGTCTGTGTATGTGAATGCATGTGAATGTATATAACAGTGTGTGTCTGTGAGTGTGTGCATGAGTGTGTGTGTGTGTGTGTGTGTAAGTGTGTGGTGGGTTAGGCAGGAGGGGTGTCCTGACACAGCTGAAAGCCCCAGAACAGAATTCATCTCCCTTTACAGTCAACTTGAGCTGATCAGACATAAAGTCAGTTTTTGAGGAAAAAAAAAATTTTTTAACGGTTTCTTTCTTTCTTTCTTTCTTTCTTTCTTTCTTTCTTTCTTTCTTTCGTCTGCATGTACATCTGGGTGACATTGGCTATCTCCTGGAACTGGAGTTACAGACAGTTGTGAGCTGTCATGTGTGTGCTGGGACTTGAACCTCGGTCCTCTGGAAGAACAACCAGTGTTCTTAACCTCTGAGCCATCGCTCCAGCCCCAAAAATATTTTCTTGAAAATATGCTATCATTTCCCCCAAGAAAGTTGTGTAATCTTTTTGTGTCCTGCCTTTCTTTCTCTCCTTCTTTTAAAAAAATAATTTATGTGTATATGTGTTTGCCTCTGTGAATTTGTGCACCACGTACACGCAGTGCCCATAGCAGCCAGAAGAGGGCATTAGGTCCCCTAAAACTGAAATTACAGGTGGTTGTGAGCCGCCACATAGGTGCTAGGAACAGAACCAGGATACTACAAGAGCAGCGAGTGTTCTTAACTCAGCCATGGAGCTGTCTCCCCAGACCCTCCTTTTTAGCTGTACTATGGAAATTTTCAAATCTAAACAGAGACAACAGCAGGAACCAGTATCATTCCCTCATTACCCAGCTGGTTGTGTTTGTTTGCTCGTTTTGTTGACAATGATTTTTGAGATAAATTATCACTGTGTAGACCAGGCTGCCCTGGAACTCACTGTGTAGACCAGGCTGACCTTAAAACTCTTAGCCATCCATTTGCCTCAACCTCCTAAGTGTTAGGACTAAAGGCATGCACCACTGCTACCACACCCAGCTATGGGGACCCCTGTGACTACCGTCCTGCCTGCTGTGGTCCCTGGGGTCTTCAGCTTTAATTGGTCCAGAGGGAAGTGGGAGCCCCACAGCACTTTCGAAGCTTCCTAGGTTCTCGGCACTGTGTTTTTTGTTTGTTTAGTTTGGTTTTTCAAGACAGGGTTTCTCTGTGTAGCCTTGGCTATCCTGGAACTCACTCTGTAGACCAGGCTGGCCTCGAACTCAGAAATCCACCTGCCTCTGCTTCCCAAGTGCTGGGATTAAAGACGTGTGCCACCACTGCCCGGCTCAGCACTGTGTTTTAATCCAGCATTTCCCAAGGGCTTTTCATTGTGGAAAGTTCTAAATTCCATGAATAACGAACGAAGTGACCCTGTGCCTTTCACCTGAGAATGGCTGACCTGCCCGCACACTCACAAATGATTCCAGGCAATTATTCACTGTGTGTCTTTGTCACATACTTCCAACAATGGCAGTGAGTCACTGAAAATGAACTAAAACGTGTATAGTGTGTTCCTTTCTTTCCTCCCCAGACCCATTTACTTATTTGTCATTCTGTGTTGTGTTCTTTCTTGGGGTAGGGGTTTGTGCAAATGTGTACACTGGTGTGCACCTCTGTGTGTGCAGCTCTGTGTGTGCACAGGGAGGCTAGAGGAGGACTCTGTGTCCGTGTCTCATGGTCTGCCTTATTCTCTTGAGACAGTCTCTCACTGAACCTGAGGGCAAGATGTCCAGGCAGATGGAACCTAGCACTAAGCTCAATAATATGGAGTGCTTGCCGGCCACACACTGAGGCCCAGGTTCCATGTCCCCATGTCCCCAATGACAACAACAAGCATCTAGTAACTGTAGCCTGGGGTGGTGCAAACATCTCTAATCCATGCCCTTTAGAGGTAAAGGCAGGGGCATCAGAATTCAAGGCTAGCCTGGACTATCTAAAGCCTGCCTTAAAACTAGATAGATAGATAGATAGATAGATAGATCTCTAAAGCCTGCCTTAAAACTAGATAGATAGATAGATAGATAGATAGATAGATAGATAGATAGATAGAAAGAAAGAAAGAAAGAAAGAAAGAAAGAAAGAAAGAAAGAAAGAAAGAATGAAACGAGCTAGTTTGGTGGCTCAGTGTGTAAGTGTGCTTGCCACCAACCCTGATGACCTGAGTTCAATCCCTGGAACCCACACAGTAGAAGGAGAGAAATTATTCCCACAAATTTTCTTGATCTCTACACAATGCTATGGCAAACATCTGCCTCCTACACGCACACATACACACACACAAATATTTAGAGGGGAGGCAGAAAGAGTTGACTCAGCAGATAGAAGCATTTTTGAGAAGGCCCTGACAATCTGCGTTTGATTCCCTGATCTCTAACACGTGAGGAGAAAAATCAAACCCTGTGGGTCATCCGCAGGCATTTACAGACACATGTGCACACACACATAAGTAAATACATACATACATACATTTTAAAACAATCTAGGTTGGTGCGATGGCTCCTTAGGTGAATTGAACTGCTTGCGCCATGGCTTCCATGGCCCCACTGGGTGGAGGAACACACAGACTCCTGAAAACTTACCTCTACATGTGCACAATGAAACAACTGCACAAATTCACAAATAAAATGTAACAAACATTTTAAAATATGCTAAGTCTTAAATGTTGGACAACTAGAAAGAAGGAAAGAGGAAAAGAAGGAAGAGGAGAAGGAAGGGTGGACCTCTTTGCAGATCAGAACAAATCTAGACCCAGCACTGAGGTGCGACAGTCCCTGGGGTGACATTCTGCGTCTGTCGGTCTACCACTTTCCAGCTAGCTGATGTTCAGATTCAGAAGCCATGGGTTAGCAATGGTGGCTGCTGGAAGATTCTTCTGATATCCCTTTCCCAGTTTTCTTGCCCTAGGCTGTCCCATGATCCTCTCTGGCCGCAAAGGAGAAAGTGAGCCCTCAAGAGCCAGGCTCCAGTTCTAACAACCAGCCTGGTAGTGTCCCCACACCTGCCCAGGCCCAGACCCCTGTGACCACTTAGTAAACATCTTTATGAGACACACACCCCTTAACGACTTCCAGGGCAGCCGAAGGGGCTAGGGGTGGGTCTCTGGCCCCTGCGTCCCCACTCCGTCCCCACCCCTGAGCGCTCTGCTCCTTCCAGATGGGACTCCGTTGATTTCATTTGCCATCCGTGTTTTTTGCAGCCCATAAACACCTTGACCATTTTTACCAGTGTCTAAAAGATATTTATGACCCAGATATGAAAAACGTGTGGGAATTAACACTCGGGCAAGTAGACTGCGTTATTCTTGGAGAGAAAAATCTTCTGAGCAGAACGCCAAAACAGACCCAGCCTGACATGCAAATATGTCCCTGCCCTAGTTACTGGTTTGATTCGAACTATTTACTGTCGCTCACCCGGTAAGGGGTGGCCCTGCAGGAGTTTAATGGTCATCAGCTTCCTGTTTGCATGTTTTTTATAGCATTCTTATGCTGGAGAGTGAAGGAAGCAAAATAAAGAGACGTTGAACCCCGGTTAATCAAAATCCATTTTGACACTCTTGATGGCCTCCCCCAGACTGAGGCTCTCACTGGCTTTGTATTGACAGACGCCATTTGCTCGTTTACGATGTGACAATAAAACCCTTCAGCCTTGCTCAGTCTTTAGTCCCTTCCCTCTGCTGACAGGAAAGGACCAAATGGCTCAGAGGTTCTCCCCCACAGCGAGCATATTTTCATTAAAGATGATAACTTTACGACGCATGGAGAAGACGCTCAGAGGAGCGATCCGAGGCAAGAACTAACCACGCTCACTGAGGCTGCTCACTCAAAACTAGTTTCATTTGCTAAGCGACCCAGATTTTAGGTTGTTACACAAGATGGAATAAGCAACCAGCAAAATCGTGCACACAAAAATGAATAAAAACAGTATATTATCGGTTAGGGATTTAGCTCTGTGGTAGAGCGCTTGCCTAGCAAGCGCAAGGCCCTGGGTTCGGTACTCAGCTCCGGAAAAAAAAAAAAAAAAAAAAAAAGTATATTAAAAAAAAAATCCCTTTTTAGCCCTAACAAAGGAATCCTGTAGAATAAATACCAAGCACAAGGCTCCTCCTTCTGGCTATTGTGTCATTTCCATAAAATGACTCTAAGGACTGGCAGCTAACTCAAAGGAGGCCTGCTGCTCCTAAAAGTCATGTGACTCTGGGGATTCTGGCTGCTGCCTTGTGGATTCATTCATTGGATTCCGCCCCACCCCCACTCCCACCCCCACTCCCACCCCCGGTTCAGGCCAGCCTGGTCTACAGTAAGTTCCAGAATAGCCAAGGCTACAGGGATACGGGGTTTCCCTGGGCAGCCCTGGTTGTCCTGGAACGCGCTCTGTAGACCAGACTGGCCTGGAACTCAAAAATGAGACTGCCTATGCTTCCGGAGTGCTGGGATCAAAGGCGTGCACCACCATACTGGACAGGATCAATTTTTAATCAATTCTAGAGCATTTTATATAAAAATCTCTCCTTTAGCTTTCTGTCTTGAATCTGCACTTGCATTTATCTAGAGATAATTTTGTGAAGATTTATCTCCATTTTGTGTGTGGAGTATTTTAACTACACACATCTATGGACATCATATTCATGCCTGGTGCTTGAAAGGCCAAACGTGGGCGTGGCATCCCTGGAGCTGGAGTTAAAACGACCTCCAGTTGCCATGTGGATGGATGCTGGGAACAGAGCCTGGGTCCTTGCAAGGCAGACAGAGCCCGTTACCCCTCAGTCGCCTTCCAGAGAACTGTACCCACATCACCTACACAACCACGCAGTGCTAATCCAAACACTCCACTAATCCAGTTAATCTGTTTTCTAGTCATCTCGTCAGAAACCTTCATTCCGTCTGAAGTTTTAAACCCTCCTTGCCATGAAACAGCATATTCATGGGCTCTGGGCATCAGGACACGGGCTCCTGTAGAGCCTATGACTCTGTCTGTTGGAGGGAGGTGCTATCAATGTGCCCATTGTATAGATGGGGAAGGTAAGGCAGAGAGCTAGAGCCACTCATTCTAAATCAGAGAGATGGAGTCAGGCATCAAACAAAGGAACCTGGGAACCCGGCTCTAAGCCAAGTTCCTGCCTCTCCATTAAAGACACGTCTTAGATAGAGGGATAATGATGGGGGGAAGGAAGGTAGGAAAATGGGTGGGTGGATGGATGGATGGATGATGGATAGATAGGTAGATAGAAAGATAAATACATACATCATATATCATACATACACAGGAACGATGGATGGATGAATGATAGATGGCTGATGGGTGAATAAGGATAGATTGATGATGGCTGGCTGGATGACATAATGGAGGATGGATGGATAGATAGATACATAGATAGGAAAGATGGGTGGGGGAATGAATGGAGAATGGGTGGATAGATGGATATGTAGGTAGGTAGATGATACACACATAGAGAGGGAGAGAGAGATACAGAGATAGATACAGAGATACAGAGAGAGATACATACAGAGATAGATACAGAGATACAGAGATAGATAGAGATACATAGAGAGAGAGATACAGAGATACATAGAGAGATACATAGAGAGATAGATCCAGAGATAGATCCAGAGATAGATACATAGATACATAGAGAGATACATACAGAGATAGATACAGAAATACAGAGATAGATAGAGAGATACATACAGAGACAGATACAGAGATACAGAGAGATACATAGAGAGATAGATACAGAGATAGATACAGAGATACATAGAGATAGATACAGAGATAGATACAGAGATAGATACAGAGATACATAGAGAGATAGATACAGAGATAGAGATACATACACACACACACACACATATACATATATATATATATATATATATATATATATATATATATATATATATATATAGAGAGAGAGAGAGAGAGAGAGAGAGAGAGAGAGAGAGAGCGAATGGATGGATAACTGAGGGTGGATGAGGATAAACTGATGAAGGCTGCCTGGATGGACGGACGATATATTGGATGAGGGATGACAGATGGATGACGAAGGAGCGGACCAACGGGTAGTGGATGGTACACTTTCAGTTGTCTGCATAACCTCTGGTGGGGGACACTGTTACTGGTGATCCAGCCTGGAGCTCAGGCACACTAACACACTCTACCTCTGAACTACGTCCTTAGCCCCTTTTCTTGTTCTTACAAGAGACAAGGCCTCATTAAGTTGTCTAGGCTAGCCTAGACCTGTTTCCCACACCGACCTGGAACTCTAGATTCCCCTGCCTCAGTTTCCCAAGCAGCTAAGATAACAGGATCTGTACCACCATCCCAGTTTCATTTCCTGTTTACTTGATTCATTTTGTTATCGAGACAGGGTCTCATGTAGCCCAGGCTGGCCCCAAACTCACTATGTAGCTGAGTGTGACCTTGAACTCTTGACCCTCCTGCCTCTTCCTCTAGAATGCTAAGATTATAGGTGAGTACCAACCATCATGTCTGGCCTACTAAGTAACAATTTTAAGTGGCAAACTGTGATCACCTGGATACATCTAGGCTCATAATTTCTGTCACTTCTATCATTATTCCCTCAGATTTTAGCCAGCCTCCTGCTTTTCTATTTGATTTTTGGTTTTTCGAGACAGGGTTTCTCTGTGTAGCCCTGGCTGTCCTGGAACTCACTCTGTAGACCAGGCTGGCCTCGAACTCAGAATTCCACCTGCCTCTGCCTCCCGAGTGCTGGGATTAAAGGCGTGCGCCACCACTGCCCGGCTCAGCCTCCTGCTTTTAAGCATCACTGGTTGAATGAAGCCAGGTGGTGGTGGCACATACCTTTAATCCGAGCACTCAGGAGGCAGAGGCAGGTGGATTTCTCTGAGTTGGAGGCCAGTCTGGTCTACAGAGCGAGTTCCAGGACAGCCAGGGCTACAGGAGGAAACCTTGTTTCAGAAACAAAAACAAACAACAAACAAACACCACTGGTTGAAGATTCCAGCGCCACCACACTGGGGGGGAGGGGGGGTCTACCTTCTTACTCTGTACCCTGGCTGGAGACCCACACACACACATACACATTGTATCATTTAGTCCGTTCTCATGGTCTGAGGTATAACCTGCACAGTCACATAGACTCAGAATCAGCAAAGAAGTAAATAGCAAGAGAACAAATGCCCAGAATCCTCCAGGAAGTGTCCTGACGGTGGGGGAGGGGGGGTCTGTCTCCTTAATCTAGACCCACCTCTCCTTCTTTCCCTCCCCTCCTTGCTTCTCTTCTCCTCCTCTTCCTCTTTCTTGTTCTTCTTCTTCTTCTTCTCTCTCTCTCTCTCTCTCTCTCTCTCTCTCTCTCTCTCTCTCTCTCTGTCTCCCTCCCCCCCTCCTGTCTCCCCCCCCCCTGTATTTACCTGGTTTGTTACTAACAAGAAAGCAAGTCTTGCAACTAAACATTTTGAAGAGGACTCCTCGGCCTCCCTCCGCCCTCTTTCCTCTCTCCTCCCCCCCCCCCCATCCAGAGAGTCTTTACTTCTAGACCTTGAATGTCCTCTTCCTCCCGCCCACCCCCCCAGCTAGAATCAATGCCAGTAGCCTGTTTTCAGTGCCACCTACACCTTTGCTCCACATAAGCACAGTGATCAGGTTGACCATTTGTTTGGCTTATGTGACAAATGGTTGATGAGAATTTCCCCTTGAATCAGTTGATGGTTGGCCCGGGATCTTCCAGGCTTGTTTTTCCTGCTGAAAGGACAACTTGCTTGAAATCTTTTTTTGGCTTTTCCAGACAGGGTTTCTCTGTGTAGCCCTGGCTGTCCTGGAACTCACTCTGTAGACCAGGCTGGCCTCGAACTCAGAAATCCACCTGCCTCTGCCTCCCAAGTGCTGGGATTAAAGGCGTGTGCCACCATTGCTTGAAATCTTGTGAGCATCATTGGTGAGAGAGAGAGAGAGAGAGAGAGAGAGAGAGAGAGAGAGAGAGACCGCTCAGGTATAGAGAGATAGCACCAGTAACTCATACTTACTAGAGACCAAGAGTTTCAGCTTTGCTAACACATAGGTTCCCCACTGAGGGGAGAAAAGGAAGAGCCATCCTGGGTGGACTGAGGTTCGAGGTGCTATCACTTATTAAATGTTTTACACTGTGATCCACAGAAGTAATTCCCACCACTGTGAAAAAACTGACAAAACTGAACTGAAAGCGGAGTCGGAGCCCAGCCTGCTAAAGATGCAGTGGCGGATCGCTCTCCATCACAGACTGAGTTCCAGCTGGCCTGTTGGTGCTCCCTCACCAGAGGGGGGAGGGAGGGCCACTGGACCCTCACCAAGATTCCAGTTTCTGGCCCCTGCGCCTCTCAGCCACATGCATGTAATTCTGCCCTACCTGCAAGTGGCCTTGTGGCCTCATGGCGTCAAGAGGTACTAGAGTAGATACGGGTGGGTGTCTTAGTCAGGGTTTCTATTCCTGCACAAACACCATGACCAAGAAGCTAGTTGGGGAGGAAAGGGTTTATTGAGCTTACACTTCCACACTGCTGTTCATCACCAAAGGAAGTCAGGACTGGAATTCAAGCGGGGCAGGAAGCAGGAGCTGATGAAGAGGCCATGGAGGGATGTAACTTACTGGCTTGCTTTCCCTGGCTTGCTCAGCCTGCTTTCTTATAGAGCCCAAGACTACCAGCCCAGGGATGGCCCCACCCACAAGGGGCCTTCCCCCCTTGATCACTAATTGAGAAAATGCCTTACAGCTGGATCTCATGGAGACATTTCCTCAAGAGAGGCTCCTTTCTCTGTGATAACTCCAGCTTGTGTCAAGTTGACACACAAAACCAGCCAGTACAACAGGGTAGAAAGTTCCAGAGCTGGGAATTCCATCTACGCAGCTTTGGGGAAGCCATCATCCGTGCTGGGTGAGATGGCTACGGTGAGGCTGCCTTGTGGTCCCCCATGCTCCCGTAAGTAACCCCTCACCTGTGGGAGTAAACCCAATCAACTCACCGCCCAGCCGAGTTGGAGTCCGGTGGGACCACACTGCCGCTTGCCCTGAGTGCCCATGAGGAGGATGGACGAGGTCTGCATCTCCAGAGGGACGGAGCGACTGCAGCCACGACTCTTTCACGGTGATACCGAGAGATGGTCACTCTTCTCTCCCTTGCTTATCAGGTGTACGTGGGGGGAAGGGTGGTAATTGTGAGTTCAGAGGTCACGTGGGTCCGTTCGTTTTTTGGGGACTTTTGTTGTGGTTTGTGTGTGACCCAGCTTACTCGTCAGAAAAGGGCAACTATGGAATGCACAGTCTTCCCCCTGCGAGGGACTGGGTTCTCTCTCTCTCTCTCTCTCTCTCCATTTATTTATTTATTTATTTATTTATTTATTTGTTTGTTTGTTTGTTTGTTTGTTTTTCAAGACAGGGTTTCTCTGTGTAGCCCTGGCTGTCCTGGAACTCACTCTGTAGACCAGGCTGGCCTTGAACTCAGAAATCTGCCTGCCTCTGCCTCCCAAGTGCTGGGATTAAAGGCATGTGCCACCACTGCCCGGCCTTTTTTATTTACATAGACAGGGTGTCACCTAGCCCCCACTCCACTCAAATATACTATGTAACCCAGGCTGGCCATGAACCCCATGGTCCACCTCCACACACCCCCCCTTCTTTCTCCTTCTCGTCCTTTCTCTCTTTCTTTTCTTCTTACATTGTCGACGTCCATTCTTCCTCCGAGATTTTACTATGAAAATCCTGACAACAGTCCAATAGCCCCGCACACTCTGTCGCTGTCCCCAGAGCAACAAACGCTCTTTGACACCTTTGACATGGGAACAGCCCTGTCACTTTAGCAGACATTTCATCCATGAGGGGTCAGCTCAGATAGCAACGAATTTGTTAATTTGTGAGAGCTTGGGTTCTGAATTAATAATAGTAACTGCTATATTTTTGTTGTTGCTGTTGGGGTTTTTTGTTTTTGTTTTTTTTCTTCTGTGTAGCCCTGGCTATCCTGGAACTAGCTCTGCAGACTAGGCTGGCCTCCAACTCACAGACATCCCCCTGGCTCAGCCTCCAAAGTTCTGGGATTAAAGGCATGCACTACCACCACCTGGTTACTGCTATAATTTTTTGAGAGCTGCTAACTTCTGGGACTAGAGATCTTAACTCACAGTCATGACGTGCGTGGTCTTAGGGCTCCACCAGCTGCAAATACTCACATGCTTAACCTCTCATACATAGAATTAAAAATAATAAAAAGAAATCTTTAAAAAAAAAAAAAAAAAAGATTGGGGCTGGAGAGGTGGCTCAGTGGTTAAGAGCATTGACTGCTTTTCCAGAGGTTCCAAGTTCAATTCCCAGCAACCCCATGGCGGCTCACAGCCATCTGTAATGGGATCCGATGCCCTCTTCTGGGGTGTCTGAAGACTGTGACAGTGTACTTGCATACATAAAATAAATACATCTTTTTAAAAAATCATTAAGCCGGGCGGTGGTGGCACACGCCTTTAATCCCAGCACTTCGGAGGCAGAGGCAGGCGGATTTCTGAGTTCGAGGCCAGCCTGGTCTACAGAGTGAGTTCTAGGACAGCCAGGGCTACACAGAGAAACCCTGTCTCAAAACAAACAAACAAACAAACAAACAATCATTAAAAACAAAAAGACTATAGTTCTGGGCTGTCAAAATGCTTCAACAGGTTAAGGGCCCTCATCACCAAGGATCATATCTGGGCCCCACATAGCAGAAAGAAAGATCCATTGGCCTCTGGTCTTCCATATGTGTTATAACACAAGACACACACACACACACACACAAATACACACAAATAATGTCCAAAACCCTGTGTTGCTATGCTAAGCACTGCTAGCTTAATTAATAGTTACCTTGCCCAGTTGCAACCAGATAACAGCACATAGATTCCATACTTGGATTATCAGTCAAAATTTTACTCTTTAGATTCATTTATTTAGAAACAAGTTTAAGCTAGGTGTGGTGTCTTACATCTTTAATCCCAGAATTTGGGAGACAGAGGCAAGCAGATCTCTGTGAGTTCAAGGCCAGCCTGGTCTAAAGAGAGAATTTCAGGACAACTGGGGCTACACAGAGAAACTCTGCCTTGGGAGGAAAAAAAAAAAACCCAGAAAAGATACGAAGCTTCCGTTGTGAAATCCCAGTGCTGGGTCCTGCCGCTGAGTGACAGCCGCTGAGTGACAGCCGCTGAGTGACACACTGTAATTTGGATTCTAGCCCAAGGCGTTCACTGCATAAAGAGGGGTGGGGTCTGTGGACTTTGAATCTTCCAAAATCCCTTTATCGATACCAACAGTGTATCTGCTGAGCCCTGTTGTGTGTTTATCAACAGTGCTGTCTTCTAAGGGTCACAGATTAAAGTCAGAGTGCAATCAGGAATCTCTAATGAAAGTTGGCATTCTGATGTTGAGTTCGGGAACCCACTGTGTATTCTCCTCCTTTGAAATAGACTCCCAGCCGGGCAGTGGTGGCACACGCCTTTAATCCCAGCACTTGGGAGGCAGAGGCAGGTGGATTACTGAGTTCGAGGCCAGCCTGGTCTACAGAGTGAGTTCCAGGACAGCCAGGGCTACACAGAGAAACCCTGTCTCGAAAAACCAAAAAAAAAAAAAGAAAAAAGAAATAGACTCTGGAGCAGTCCAGGCTAGCCTCAAAGTCTTCATGTACCTAAGGATGGCCCTGAATGGCTAAGCTTCCTGCCTTTGCCTCCAATGAGCTGGGATCGGAGGAGTGTGCCTCCACATGGGGTCTATGTGGTTTTAGGACCTGAACTCAGAGCTTCCGGTGCGCTAGGACCTGAGCTGTTAATACATTACCCACCCCACCCCCACTCCCCACCCCCACCCCCGCCACTGTTTCCAGTCCACACTCTCAACTCCCTTTCATAGCTGCCTCTCCCTGGAAAGTTAACTGATCACTTCACGGAATGACATTTGATCTCTGTCATTAACAGAAATGGTCCAACAGCTACCGGCTTCTCACCTCACCTCCACCTGACCGATTGGCTCACCCTCTCCCATTCCAGAGAATAAGCGGAATTTCTGAAAAGTTGGGTGAGTCCACGGGACAGAATGATATCTGAGTTCAGGCAGAATCTTGGAGGGTTAAATAAAAGGCAAAGCAGACTGCAGCCCGGTCCAATCGAAGTCTCAGGCAGCTCCACGTGCCTCGAGAGCAGGCTCCATCCGATCGGGCTCCGGGAGTGGGGCTGGAAGACTGTCTTCAAGTGCAGGCAGGCCCACAGAATCACAGGGAACATGGGACACAAGAGAGGAAACACTGGCCCAAGGACAATTTTTTTTCTCAATATATTACTGTGTATTTACACTGCTCTCAAATAAAATAAATAATAAAATCACCCTCAATGAGCCAGGCGCGGGGACACAGGCTTATAATCCCAATACCAGGGAGGTAGAGTCGTTAGGGACAGGAATTCAAGGTCATCATTGACTGCATAGTGAGTTTGAGGCTAGCCTGAGCTACACGAAGCCTTGCTTCAAAAATTTTTAAAAAATCTAATTAATTAATTAAAATCACTTTCCTCACACAGTGCCAGCACTGGCACAGATGAAAGAAGATGACTATGCCAAGTCTGAAGCCCACCTGAGTCCTTATCGAAAAACAACGAATATATGAATAAATAATCAGGCCTGTTTGTAATATGATGCATATGCTAAACATATGCTAAGTGGACATTCTGTCACCTGGCGTTTGCCTGAGGCATCTCAGAAGCTCCGCCGGTTTCTAGACCTCTCTTTAGCTTTCCTTCTGAAAACTCTGAGACTCGCAGGAAGGCCAGCGTAGACCCTGGCTCCCAGGCCCTGGTGGCTGAATCACCGCTGAGGATGACTTACCGCATTTGCTTTCAGGTCCCGGGTCTGACCGGGCCCACCCCTGCCTGGTTTCTGAGATGGAACAGAGATTGCGTATGTTCAGGGCTGATCATAAACACCACGTGTCATTTATGTTTCCTTAGGAATCTGAAATTATAGCCTGTGAATTGTCACGAAACCCCTTAGGTTATGTAGCTAAAACTGAAGGATTTTTATGCAACCACATCGATTCCCAAATATTGTCGTCCTCTTCCTCATCCTTCTCCTCCTCTTCCTCATCCTCCTCTTCCTCCTCCTCCTCTTCCTCATTCTCCTCTTCCTCTTTTTTGTTTTATAAGATTTATTTTATGTATATGAGCGCACTGTCGCCGTCTTCAGACACACCAGAAGAGGGCATCTGATCCCATTACAGATGGTTGTTGAGTCACCATGTGGGTGCTAGGAATTGAACTCAGGACCTCTGGAAGAGCAGCCAGTGCTCTTAACCTCTGAGCCAACTCTTTAGCCCCCCCTGCCCTCTCCCCCCACTATGTAGTCGAGGCTAGCCTCACAGTCACTCACACTCATAGCTGCACCTCCTGAGACCCAGGCTGACAGGCACGCACCACCACAGCTGGTTTGCCTCAAGTGTCTTTTCCATATGGTTAGTTCAGTCCACATTTGATCTTCCTTCGAAGACTGAAAATGGACTAATTATTCAACCCCGAACATCTCCCTTTACCTGTGGACTTGTTTGCCCTGTTTCAAATTGAATTTATTTATTCGTGTATGTGTGTTGTGCATGTGTATGTGTGCTTTGTGTACATGTGTGAGCAGGTATGTGTATATAATGTGTGCTATAGAGGTGTGGAAGATGGAGGGTGTGGGGGAGGGGGAGGGAGGGGGAGGGGAGGGGGAAGGGAGGGGTGGGAAGGATGGAGGGGTGGGGGGTGTATACTCCTACCTGTGTATGAGGCCAGAGAATGTCCTGGAAGCTGCTTCTCTCCTCCTTCCACCATGTGGGCCCTGAAGATGACCTCGGAGGCCAGCGCCTGCCTCTGTGCCCTCAGCAGCCTCCCCAGCCCCCTCTCGGGGTTTCTGATCAGTGAGGTAATTCTGCGGATCTCCGGGATGCGGTGTGCTGTTTCAACACGGGGGCACAGATGTGGTTGTGTTTCAGGGAGTTAGCTGTTGGGTTTCTCCCTGTTTGTAGGAACTGAGTGAACTTTTTGTTGTGTGTCTGTGTGTGTGAATGCGCGTGAGTACACAGATGTGCACACTCACGTATGCGTGTTCAGAGACCAGAATGTTCCCCAGTCAACTTTGTCTTCATTGTCTTTTTTTGGTTTGTTTGTTTTTGTTTTTTGTTTTTTGTTTTTGTTTTTTTCGAGACAGGGTTTCTCTGTGTAGCCCTGGCTGTCCTGGAACTCACTCTGTAGACCAGGCTGGCCTCGAACTCAGAAATCCACCTGCCTCTGCCTCTCAAGTGCTGAGATTAAAGGCGTGCACCACCACTGCCCGGCTCCTGAACTCTTGTGTGCGAGCCACACACATAAAATAAATACACACATAAATGGATGAATGTCCTGCCCAGCACAGTTCTGTTATTACATGTGTTCCATTCCTTGTGAGGAATCTTGTTTTTGACCTTTTAACAGTTATCATGTATGAGCGGGGCCGTGGGAAGCTGAGGTCGGAGGATGGCAAGAAGTAAGAAGCCAACCTGGGGTATTAGTGAGACCCTGTCTCAAAATAGAAAAGGACAAAGAAAATGTATTCTCAAATCCAAGGCTACCTGACTGCACCATGAGTTCACAGCTTGCCAGTTAATTTAGGGGCATTCTGTCCCAAAATAAAAAGTAAAATTAAAATATGGGGTAAATCTCAGTTGTAGAGCACTTTTTTAAAATAAATATTTATTTATTTTATGTATGTAAATACACTGTAGCTGTCTTCAGACACACCAGAAGAGGGCATCAGATCCCATTACAGATGGTTGTGAGCCACCATGTGGTTGCTGGGAATTGAACTCAGGACCTCTGGAAGAGCGGTCAGTGCTCTTAACCGCTGAGCCTCCTCTCCAGCCCCAGTAGAGCACTTTGTTTTTAAGATTTTTTTTTTTTAATGTGCAGGAGTGTTTTGCCTACTTGCTTCCAAGCCCTCGGAGGTCCATATCACTGGACCTGGAGTTACAGACTGCTGTAAGCTGGTACGTGGGTGATGGACAATGAACGCAGGTCCTCTGCAAGAGCTGCTATGCTCTTAACTAAGTCTCTGCAGGCCCAGCATTTTCTTCTTTCTTTTTATCTTATGTGCTTTGGCATTTTGCCTGCATTTATGTCTGTGTGAGGGTATTAAGTCTTAGAGTTACAGACAGTTGTGAGCTGCCACGTGGGTGCCGGGAATTGAACCTGGGTCCTCTGGAAGAACAGTCAATGCTCTTAACCACTGAACCATCTCTTGAGGACCAGCATTTTCTTTTTTTTCTTTGATTTGTTTTTCGAGACAGGGTTTCTCTGTGTAGCCCTGGCTGTCCTGGAACTCACTCTGTAGACCAGACTCAGAAATCTGCCTGCCTCTGCCTCCCAAGTGCTGGGATTACCAGCATTTTCTTAATATACAGGGAATTGCACAAGAATGGGAGAGATTGGGCTATTCTTTTATTTATTTATCTATCTATCTATCTATCTATCTATCTATCTATTTATTTAATGTATATGAGTACACTGTAGCTGTCTTCAGACACCCCAGAAGAGAGCATTGGATCCCATTAGAGATGGTTGTGAGCCACCATGTGGTTGCTGGGAATTGAACTCAGGATCTCTGGAAGAGCAGTTAGTGCTCCTAACCGCTGAGCCATCTGTCCAGCCCGAGATTGGGCTACTCTTGCCTTGTGGCCCAATGGTGATGCTTTTAAAAGCATAAGGAGATTCATCTGCTGTCTTTTGCACACCCAAAATAGTCACTTATCCCCTACCTGTTCCCACACCAGAGGTGGCTTATCAGGCCTGTCACCTGCAGAATGTATTAGCTGCCAGCCCCACAGGACCTTCCAGGTGCTGTGGACAATCGCACAGTGAGCACAGCTTTCTTTTCCTCTTGTCTTAATGTCATGGCCACCTTTGCGGAGCAGTAGAGTTTGTGTTCTTTGATACCAAGCCCCCTGAATGCTAAGGTAGAGGTTCTAGTCTGTAATCACCAGAAGGATGTTTGACTTGAAGACGTCAGGAGAACTGCGTCTGACCAGAAGTCCTGGCCAGTGATCTACAGAATTCTGACCAGCTCCGTGGGGTTTGTATAAAGTCATTAACTGTTGGGGTGGTTGGCTCTAAACAGGCAGAGCGGATTAAACTCAATTACTAATATTTAAGAACCAAGCATGTTCACATACACAGAATGTTCAAGACTAACCTGGGTACATGAGAGCCTGTCTAAAATGTCAGGAACAGAAGGCCAGAATCAATGGGCAGGAACGGCATCTTCCCTTTGTGGATCAGCAAGGGCCAGGGAAGTTTCATTTGAAGAAAGAACAGATCCAAGAAGAAGGGGAGGCTTGGAGAGATGGGGAGAGCCGGGCAGTTGTGGCGCACGCCTTTAATCCCAGCACTTGGGAGGCAGAGGCAGGCGGATTTCTGAGTTCGAGGCCAGCCTGGTCTACAGAGTGAGTTCCAGGACAGCCAGGGCTACACAGAGAAACCCTGTCTCAAAATACCAAAAAAAAAAAAAAAAAAAGAGAGAGAGAGAGAGTTGGGGAGAGCATGCCAGTCTGAGGTAGCCACAGTGCCAAGGTTCAAAGGTGAATCAATGTCTTCATGGCCTGGAGGACCTGGAGGGAGGCTCTGCAGCTGTAACACAGCCAGCAAGAGGGGAAAGGGAAAGCCAAGGAAGGTACTCACTTTTACTAATATTATTGTTTTTTGAGACAATATCTCACTCTGTAGCCCAGGTTAGCCTCGAGGCCTTAGTGAGATTATAAATTTGTGCCGCCATTCCCGACTTCCCACCTTCATTTTATGGGTCCCACTGTTACTCCGTGGAGAATCTCAGCAAGGCAGCTTCATGGCTGTGTGCAGGAGGTAGCCAAAGCGATAGAGGCCAGCTCTTCAGAGATCTCCAGGCAGAGCAGGTTGGACCAGGAGGATGGGGATGGGAGAGAAAGAGTTGACATGATCTTAGCAGTCCTCAGGGGCCAGGGCAGGGTCTGTGAGCACAGCCAGGAGACTCCCAAGCACAGTGAGGCTGTGGATGGGGCAAGGGCACAAGACGTTTGAGAGCCTAAAAACCTGGGCTATCTGAACCCTGACCACTGTAACAGTGGCTGTCTGAAGGCCTGTGTGGCATAGCCAGCTGTGGTGGCGGTATACACCTTCAGTCCCACCCTTCAGAGGCAGAGATGGGAGGGTGTCCTCAGGTTTGAGTGAGTTATAGAATGAGACTCGTCTCCAGAAATTGGTGAACGAATGTTGAATCTGGGCATGAATCAAATGAGCACACGGGGATGAAGTAAAGGCATCCAGGGCTCAGCTCTAAAGTCAGCAGAAATAGAGAGCTGCCTACAAATCTGGAGAAAACTAAGCAAGTGCCTTATCCTGGGAGCTCAGAAGATGTTTCCAGACATTTCTGAACTAGGTCAATAGGTTAAGAAAGATCTTGCTGGGCATGGTGGCACACACCTGTAATCTCAGCACTCAGGAGCTGAGGCTGGGAGATTGCTCTGCGTTTCAGGGCAGCCTGGGTTACAAAGTTATTTCCAGGCTAGCCTATGCTGCAGAGGGAGTTCTAGGTCATCGTGGGATAGGAACCAACACTATATCAGAGAAAGGGGTGGGGGGAAGGGAAGGAAGGAGGGAAAAACCAAAAGCAGAGAAAGAGAAAAAAGAAAACTAATCTTTGAGAATTAACGAATGGATATGATAAGCTGTGGATTGTGGGGTCCATATCTTCATTCCCCTTCAATTGACATTGTCATAGAGTCTACAACCAAAATGCCATGGTCACTCCAGCAAGGGTGTGCAGAGGGTCCCAGAGATTGCCTTTCCACAGTGAACAAACTATCCCGCTCTCCAACGGGTCAGGACTGAAGAGATATGTTTGACTTCCTAGTGTTGGTCGTAAAGAACCAGGGCAGTGATGACCACCTGCTTTGCAAACACAGTAAAAGAAAACACATCCCCGAACGAAGGCGCTCGCCTTTAGTCCCAGCATTATGGAGGCAGAAGCAAGCAGAGCTCTGAGAGTTCGAGGCCAGCTAAGGCAACATAGTGAGACATGTTAATTGTCTTACATGAGTCAGATACTTCGGCTTTACGATACAGATAAATTATTTTCCTGCAGCAGTGGGGTGGAAGCCAGGGCTTTGCACACAGCAAGCAGACACCCCACCAGCAAGCTCTGTCACTAGCAATAAATGTAAAGGAAGGTGACTTTCCTTTCCTTCCAAAGGCACCATGGCTGCCGCCACACCCTCGCTCCGCCGATCCAGTTCAGTGTTTAGTTATGAAGATACTGCCCGGGTTCCTCGAATGCCTTCTAGAAAATGGCTTCTCATGGCTGGGTGGGGCTTCCAGTGTCTGTACCTGGCAGATCTCTTTCCCCTGGCGTCAGGTAATGGGACCTGGCGACATCCTGACTGCCACTTTAAGGCAGACTCCACTCCAGACCCTGGTCCCTGCACCACTCCCAGATTCCAGGCCTGCCGAAACTCTGAGATAGCGGATGGTTATCATCTGAAGACTGCTAGGTTTGGGGTAATTTGTCACGTAACAATCAATAAACAATAGAAGCAGAAACACTGCTGCAGGCTGCGGCGCTGGCTCTGAGAAATGTAACAGGCAGGATATGGCCCTCGGGGACCTGGGGAACCACAGGTCGGTTCTCACCCCAGTCACATCCCCACGAACCCTCGCAGGCAAGGAAACGGAGACCAGGGAGCCAGTCCACATGTGGCCCTCTGAGCAGTTTGTAGCACAGAGGGACAACTAGTCCGAATGCTGTGTAGAACCAAGAGGAAGTGTCCCACTCTGCCTGAAGCTGGGTGACTATAACCTGGAGGCACTGGGGAGAGAAGAAGGCCAGCCGGAGACTTAGCGCCTTAGAAGGACCTCTGCAGAACGCCCCGCCATTGTCGGGCACACCTTTTCCTCTCACTCTCCACTCCAGTGCCCCGCCCCCTGCAGACACTCTCAGTGTTCACGACCTGTTCATCTAGAGATGTAGACTAGACATGTGCAAGGAATGGAGACTGCCTGGTGCCTAAGAGCCACCCAGATGCTCGGAGTCCGAAACGCCCATCTTCCCAGACTTCGCAGCTTCCGGGGATGTTCTGCAGCTTCCTGGGATGCTCTGTCTCTGCCTCCCACCTTGACGTAGGAGGGTTGCTGGGCTTACAGACTTGTCCTAGGACACTCTGGGTTCTGGGGATCCCACCTCAGGTCCTGAGGTTGCAACCCACTGAGCCATTTCCCCAGTTATGGTCTGTTTGTTTATTTGTTTGTTTATTTTTTTTAAGATTTATTTATTTATTACATGTAAGTAAGTACACTGTAGCTGTCTTCAGACACACCAGAAGAGGGCATCAGATCTCATTACAGATGGTTGTGAGCCACCATGTGGTTGCTGGGATTTGAACTCATGACCTCTGGAAGAGCAGCCAGTGCTCTTAACCGCTGAGCCATCTCTCCAGCCCTTGTTTGTTTATTTTTAAGACAGTCTCTTGGGCATTCATACCTTTATTCCTTGAGGGATTAACTTTACACCTTAACAGTGTACACCTTAACACATGAGAGACAGGAAAGTGGCTATCTGGGAGTTTAAGAACAGCCTGGTCTACATAGTAAGTCCCAGCCAGGACTATGCAGTGAGCCCCTACCTCCCAAACAAGCCAGAGTCTCTTTCTAGCCCTGGTTACTCTGGAATGCACACAGATGCCTCTGCCTCAGTCTCTCCAATGCTGGGGTTGTGGTGAGTCACCACTGCTTGAGCTTCTAGTTTTCTTTTAAATCACCAAACACACCAGCAGCCTGGCTGTGGTGGCACACACCTTTAGTCCCAGCACTTGAGAGGCAGAGGCAGGTAGATCTCTGAGTTTGAGGCCGGCCTGGTCTACGGAGTGAGTTCCGGGACAGCCAGAGCTGCACAGAGAAAAACCCTGTCTTGAGAAAACAAACAAATCAAAACCAACAAAATATATCATAATCACGGCTCTGAATACCCGAACAAGGGTGTCCACACCTCAGGAGTGGCTTTGTGGTGAGCAATGCTAGTCACAAGTCAGATGTATGAGCACTCCTTGAGGGACGTTGTCCTAGACACGGAGCATAGAGAGAGGGCTGGGATTCCACAGACCTCCAGCATGGCTCTGCAAGAGCCAAGAGCCACTGTGGCTACTTCCCTGTCCTGTCTGTTGTCCTCCTGCTAACTGTCTCCCCTGTTCTTACTGGGCAGGCCCCTGGCCACAAAAGGCAGGGTGTCTAGAGCATATTTAAATTTCAAATGCATGCCTAATAAAACTGAGCCCAGCGGCTGCTTCAAGTGTCCACACAACTCCTGGGTGATTCCATTGGATTCAGCCTCTTCAGAGGTCTGCAACTAAGTGGCATCCTCCTGCCCCAGCCCCCCAAGACAGCTTCCCCTTCTCTGTGCAGATAGCTCCTGGTAAGGAGCTCCGAGTTCTGGTTGGATCTAAAAGGCATTGCTTTGGCTGTGCTGCTGACAACTAACCCCTCGAACTTGAGTTTTCTTTTCAGTGGCTCTGACTGGTCTACTCTTCCCTCTGTTTCTTCCTACAGCTCTGCTCGGCAAGGGACAGGGGACACATCCTCTGCTTGAGACAGCTCTCCTCAGCTGTCTGCTCCCTCAGCCACCGGAATGCGATGGGCCTTGGCTGCCTCGCTGCCGGTGGGTCTTCAGTCTCGTCTCAACGGCCTGAGGAGCTGGGATTGCAGACCTGTGGCACCAGGGCCAACTTAAATATCCTCCCTTCCCCCCTCTCCCACCTTCTCTCCTTCCCTCCTCTCCCCTCCTCTCTCTTCTCTCTCCCCTTCCCCTCCTTTCTTCTCCTCTTCTCCAGTCTTCCCTTCCCTCCCCTTCCCCCCTTCTCCCATCCCCTCCTCTCCTCTCCCCTCCTCTTCCTACTTCCCCTCCCCTCTCATTTCTCTCCCCTCCCCCTCCCATTCCCCCTCCTCTCTCTCCCCTCCCCACCCCTCTCCTCTCCCCCCATTCCTTTCTTCCCTGGCACCCATTCATTTCTTCTTCTACCCTTCCCCCCTTCTTTCCCCAGCTTACTCTAGCTTTGCCTGGCTTGGCACTCACTGTGTGACCCAGACCGGCCTCTGCCTGCCTCAGCCTTCCAAATCCTAGGATCAAAAGCAGATATTACCATAACCAGGAAAAAAGTTATTTATACCTATAACAGTTGCTTGCTTTATTTATTTGTTTATTTATTTTTATATCTCCTACCTCCCAGTACTTGGGATTGACCCTAGGGCCTCCTATTTGCTAGGAAAGGGCTGTACCCGGAGCTGTACTTCAGCCTAAGTCTCATAGATTTTTTTTTTGTTCTTAATTTTATGTGTGTGTGTGTGTGTGTGTGTGTGTGTGTGTGTGTGTGTTGGCTGTATATATGTCTGTGTACCGTGTACATGCAGTGCTTCTGAAGGCCAGAAGAGGATGTCCGATCCCCTGGACCTGGGACAGCTGTTAACAACCATGGGCTGCTGGGAACAGCAAGAATAGGTGTTCTTAACTACTGACCTCCCTCCCCAGCCCTACACGGATGCACTCATTAAAGAGACCCCCCCACACACACACAAACTGCATCAGGTGGACTATGTAAAAATATAAACAAAATAAAAAGGCTCTCACTATGTAGCCCTGGCTGTCCTGGAGCTCACTATGTTGTCCAGGCCGGCCTTGAACGCACAGAGATCTGCCTGCCTCTGCCTCCCAAGTGCTGGGACTAAAGGCGTGCGCCACAGTGCTTGACTAAAAACTTTAAAAACATTTATGTATTCGTGTGTGCGCACATGTGTGTCCTAGTGTACACGTGGAGGTCAGAGAACAACGAGCAGAAATAGATTCTCTCTCCATCATGTGGGTCCCAGGGAAAGAATTCATGTTCTCAGCCAACCCCAGCATGCACTTATTTTATAAGAAGTCAAAGAACACCAAACTATGTGGTAAGACAGTGTTATTGAATACAACACACTTGGTTGCAGGAAATAAAGGAATCAGGGTGGAAATGCTCTATATTTATTTGTTTATTGTGTGTGGACCACCACCACGTGTGGAGAACGCCTTTGGGAGTCTGTCTTTCCTTTGAGCGTGTGGGTCCTGGGGCTTGAACTCGGGTGGTCAGACTTGGTGGCAAGCACCTTTAGCTGCTGAGCGGCCTCCCCAGCCCATGCTATACTGTTCCCAATCTGAGTCCATCCTTATCTTCTCCTGATAGGCAATCCACACTCCTGCGCACACAGGATACTTTTCTAACTAGCCTGTGTCCAAGGCAGACATCATCAATCAATCACCATACCTTCAATCAAACTCTGAGGCAGAGTCGCAACCCTGACTTCTCCACCACTGGCGTTGACTCTGGAGAGGAAATGTGTCTGCTGCTCGGATTCTGCCCTAGGTTGGCAATTTAACCACAAAGAGTGGGGAGCCTGTCTTCACCTGAGGTTCTTCAGCTAAGGAGGCAAATCAGCAACACGTCAGGAAGTTGGTGAATTTCTCTCAGGTGACTGGAGGCTAGAGGTTGTCAGCAGGAACCAAACCCATTTTGAACTTGTTTCCAGAGAGGTGTCAAGTAGCCCAGGCTGGCCTAGGGCTCAGTCTTTCTTCCACCGTGGGAACATTTATTTGTTACTGGTAGACTGCCCCAGGGTTCTCTGCATGGTGGGCAAATGCTCAGTACTGAGCGATACTTCAGACCTGTTTCAGTCTCTCACTCTCTCTGTGTCTCTGTGTCTCTCTTGTTTTGAGACCATTTCTTCTTTACATAACCCTGGCTATCCTGAAACTCACTATGCAGACCAAGTTGGCTGTGAACTCATAGAGATCCACCTGCCTCTGCCTCCCCAAGTGCTGGGAGCATGTACGCCACCATTCACCACACCAGACTTGCCTTTTCAGTTTCTTGTGGTGTTTTTTTGTTTGTTTTGTTTTGCAGGGGGTTGGGAGAGGTTGATTTTGATTCAAATTTTAAGACAAAAATCTCTTTCAGTTGTCCAGGCTGGCCTTGAACTCACTCTGTAGCCCTCTCGGGCCTTTAGTTTTTGGTACTCCTGCCGCGGATTCCCTGTGCAAGGATGACAACCTGGAGGTGGGGGGTATTCCTAATGTGTATAAGGTCTACACAGTCCTCCACACCAGCCTCCAGTCAGGCCTCCACACCGGCCTGGTTATGGAGGCCTGTCCAGGTGCTTCATACCTGCATCATGTCACAGCCGAGAGCCATCCCAGACCCACGGTCCTCACAGTCCCAAGCACTCCGTCTTTGCTAGAGAAGAGTTCCTCGGCCCTGCAGGCCGCTGGCATGCAGGGTTTCCAGCCACAGAGACACACAGCCTGGAGCTTCTAAACTCCCCTTCTCCGCCTGCCCTGCCTTCTAAAAAGGTCAGCTCCAGGCTCTAACCTGACTGGAGAGTGCTCACCCAGCATGCTGGAGGCCCTGTCTCCATCCCACAGCCTGGGCTCACAAGTGCTAAGCATTGCTCTTCACCAGTGAGCTACTTCAGTCCTAGAGCTTGCACCTCAAATGCTGAAATAGGAATTTTGTAATTTTCTTTTCTTTCTTTCTTTTCTTTTTTTTTTTTTTTTTTTTTTTGGTTTTTCGAGACAGGGTTTCTCTGTGTAGCCCTGGCTGTCCTGGAACTCACTCTGTAGACCAGGCTGGCCTCGAACTCAGAAATCCGCCTGCCTCTGCCTCCCAAGTGCTGGGATTAAAGGCGTGTGCCACCACCGTTGCTGCCGCCACCACCACCGCCGCCACCGCCACTACCGTCTTAAAACGCTCTTCTTGAGTTTTTCTTTTCTTTATTCACTCAGCCGTCTAACCAGAGCAAACTGTTTCTTTTCGTCTCTTCGAATCCGAGTGCACACAGACATTATTCCTAACTCTCAAAGATTTTTTTTTTAACGGCCTCATGCGCCCATCCTTACACGGCTGAACACAATACCTTCTCTGTGAGAGGAAATCCCATGACTGCAGCACCGTGCATATCCCTGGGGTAGAAAGATCTCACTTAGGAGTGGGAAGGCTCTGGGTGGAGACGCTCTCCGGTGCATCTCAGTCTCCTGGGAGGATCCGAGCTATCTGATTGCTTAGATCAGATGATTAGCTGTGTGCAGGAGGAAGCCACTTCAGCATCCTAGTTTAGGGCGCTGATAACAAGCTGGGTCCTGGCCCGGCAGGCCTTTGTTCGCTTTGGAAGCAGGTTCTTTGACTCGTAGCACAGGTTGGGGTTTTCCATAGAAAGGACTGGAAACTTCTGCTCATGGCTGGAGTCACTCTCCAAAGTCATCCACTTCCTATTCTTTTCTACTTTGCTTAGATTTATTTTCATTTTTATTTTTGCATGTCAGGTAATGTACGGTTGGTGCCTTGGGAAGCCAGAAGAGGGTGTCAGATGCCCTGGAGCTGGAGTTACAGGTCCTTGTGAGCCAATTCCCCAAGAGCAGTCAGTGCTCTAACCACTGAGCCACCTCTCCACCCCCCCTCATTTACTTCCTCAGATTCGTGACATGAGTTGAGCGCAACAGGAAATGCATCCCATTTTACACCTACACTTCCTGTCACTGACAGATGCTCGCTCATTCAGTCCCTGGAGATCCTACAAGGACTGAACTATTTGCCATCGTGAAAGAAGATTCAAAAGTCAGATGCTGCCAGACACGATGGTGCTGGCTTTTAATCTCAGCGTCCAGAACTTTGTGGGTTTGAGGCCAGCCTGGTCTACATGGCACATTCTAGGCCAACCAGAGTTGCACAGTGAGTTGTTGTCTCAAAAATAATAAAAATGCCGGGCAGTGGTGGCACACGCCTTTAATCCCAGCACTTGGGAGGCAGAGGCAGGCGGATTTCTGAGTTCGAGGCCAGCCTGGTCTACAGAGTGAGTTCCAGGACAGCCAGGGCTACACAGAGAAACCCTGTCTCGAAAAACCAATAGTAATAATAATAATAATAATAATAATAATAATAATAATAATAAATAGGGTAGGGCTGGAACAGAGTGCTTCCAAAGTGTATCTGAAATACTAATTGTAATCCCCAGCACTGCGCAAACCAGGTATAGTAGTGAGAGGCAGGAAGATTAGATATTCAAGGTCACCCTCCTTAGATAAATTGGGATATTGTGGCCGGTTTGTAAAAGATATAGGAGACTCTGTCTAAATGAATAAACAAATAAGAATACAACTTGTTAGTCCTCCAGTTTGGGGGAAGCAGAGCCAAGCAGACTCTTGTGAGTTTGAGTCTAGCCTGGTCTACATCGTAAGTTCCAGGTCAGCCTGAGCTACACAGTGAGCTCCTGTCTCAGAAAATTAAAAAAATAAAAAGTCCGTTTTCCCGGGCCCACCTGTCTTTATATCCTCTCTGTCCACCTGTCTATCTGTCACAGAACAGTGTGGCTGTCAGTCAGATTCACAGTCAGCAAATAAAGACAGAGAGCTGAGTGATTTGCCCGGGACACAGTGATTCCTGTGAGATCGTGAAGTTAAGCATTAAGCAAGCAGAGAGGCTGGTTCAGTCACCGTAGGGTCTGTGCTGAAAAACGGACAGAGGACCCGACGCTCTTCACCTTTTATGTTCAGAGTCCCTGAAATCAGTGGCCGTGGGACTTCCTTCCCTACGTTCCCTGAAGTGGGAGGCTTTCTCATGAGCTCCCAGCGTTACGGCTGATCCCACTAGCCCAGGCTTCCCCCAAGAATACCCACTGACCAGTCCACTTCAGTCTATACATGGAAATTATTCAGATAATGATGATCTTTAAAAAGGGGGGGGATACCTGGGCCTGGTAGCACAGGCCTTTAGTCCCAGCACTCAGGAGGCAGAGGCAGGCAGCTCTCTGTGAGTTCAAGGCCAGCCTGTGCTGTCTCCTTCTTCTAACCCCCCAAGTTCTACTGGCTGGACTTGCCCAGGTCTCATGCAGGGAACTGTGGCTGGAAGGAGTTTGTGAGGTCGACCGCCCTGCTTGTACAGAACAGAGCAGTTCACAGCTTCAATCACATTCTCCGGCTCTTAAGTTCTCTGCGCCGGCCGCCTCCGTGTTTGCTGTGCCTTGCGGAGCCTTGGGGAGGCTCCTACGGATGGTGCCACTTAGGGCTGAGCTCGCCAGTCTCAGCACTCCGACTAGTTATTATTACTATTATTATTATATCTATTGTTTATTTATTTGGGGGGCAGGGGCATGCTAAGGCCATGACAATTTGTAGTGGTTGATTTTCGACTTCCATCATGTAGGTTCCAAAGATCAAACTCAGGTCGTCGGGTTTGGTGGTAAGAGTTTTTACCTAGTGGGCTCCCTGGGTGGGTTGACTCTGCAGTGCTCCACTGGAGAAAGAGGCTTCTCTGGACCAGGCTGAGAACATGTCTGCTGTTTCTTAAACGATGTTTTTTGTTTTTTTTTGGGGGGGGGTGTTTCGAGACAGGGTTTCTCTGTGTAGCCCTGGCTGTCCTGGAACTCACTCTGTAGACCAGGCTGGCCTCGAACTCAGAAATCCGCCTGCCTCTGCCTCCCAAGTGCTGGGAATAAAGGCGTGCGCCACCACTGCCCGGCAGCACACAGATGTTTTATGAAACAGTAACAGGGACATTGAAAGAGCAGATGTATCACTAGGAAAATAAATCTGGCAAGCCCCGTGGTTCACACCCCTGTAATCCCAGCATTAGGAGACTGAGGGAGAAGGATCAGGAGTTCAGGGCAGCCTGGGATACCTAGTGAGACCCTGTCAAAGGGAAGGGAAGAGAAATAACATGGCGAGGTGAAGGGGACACTTCACACATGGATTTCTTCCTATGTTCACTTCATCCACCCAAAACCACCCTTTCCAGGTGTGGCGGCAGCAGCAGCCGGGCCCATGATCCTTTCGGAAGTCACCCGTGCCAAGCACCATTCAGCGTGTCCTGTCTTAAGCTAATCCTTCTGAAAGCACCCTCGCCCCTTCCACTGTGGAGGGATGGCGCTCAGACAGGCACAAGCTTCTGGCTCTTGAGTCTGAGTGATTGACCACACACTACGGGGACCTTGGGAGCAGCTGGGGGCCTTTCTTCTCATCCGAAATCTCTTTGCTGGTTTATGACCCGAGCTGGGCTCTCAGCCTCATCACGCTCAAATCGGGTTGTTTAATTAGCCAATTCCCAGGGTCTTTTTCTGCTAAAAAAAAAAATCTCTGCTGTTTTGGCCACGTCCCCTCCCCCGGCTTTTCAAGACAATTTTACAACCTACGGTCACCTTCACTTATGCCATCTCGGAAGGCCGCTTGAGCTTTGGGGGATTTAGAGCCGGGTTTGTATCAGATGTTCCCTAATTCAAATCTCTGCTCTGCTCTTTACAGGCTCTGTGGCCCTAGGGAGTCATTTACCCTATCTGAGTGAACCTCGGGCTTCTTGCCCATTCACCGATGTGCTGTGAACCTGCTCTACACATGATGTCATATGCAAAACGACATTTACTTCACTGTCTTTTGATTTGTTTGTGAGACAGGGTCTCTCTGTGTAGCTTTGTCTGTCCTAGAACTTACTCTATAGGCCAGGCTGACCTCAAATTCAGAGAGATCCCCCTGCCTCTGCCTCCCACATGCGTGTGGAGCTTAAAGCTGTGCTCCACCTCTGCCTATCTTGGTAAACTATTTTTGCATTACTCAAGTAGAGTGAAAGTAAATAAGAATGTAACAACCTGGGCCTTGGGGATGACTGTCTTCATTGTAGATATTAGGAGTCACTGACGGACAAATGAGAGGTCAGAATCACACAATGCAAGCCTTCTGGGGGATCTCTCAAGACTCTGCAGAGGATCTATGAACCAAACATACGGTTTAGTTATGTATCAGTGAGTGCAGAACTACCTAGATTCTAAAATCTTACAGGACAAAAATATATAATTCTTAAACTATTTTTTTGGTCCTCAAAGATGTTTGTTTCACCGCAGAGAAACATAAATATCTGTTTTCAAGTTACTTAAAAAGCAGTCCAAAAGACCCAGGAAAATCAAATAGGGTCTGCGGCCGGCAATCCCAGCACTCGAGAGGTGGAGGGAGAAGGATCAGGGTTCAAGGTTATCCTTGGCTACATAGAGAGTTCCAGTGCTAGGAACTCAAGGCAAGCCTTAGGTACATAACAAGTATGAGGCCAGCCTGGTCTACATGAGTGCCCATCTCAAAAGCAACGACAAAAATTGAATAGCCATGAAAAAACACCCATCCAATATTTCACTATGAGGCTTGAGAATAATATAGTTGAGGTCATAAATGCTATACTTTAGTTTTTTTCTTTATTGGTTTATTTTGTGTGTGGGTGCAGGTACGTACCACCATCTTTGCGCAGAGGTCAAGGGACAACTTTCTGGAGGCAGTTCTCACTGTCACCAAATGGAGCCAGGGCCCAAATTCAGGCCCTCCGGCTTGGCAGCAATCGCCTTTACACTCTGAGCCATCTTGTCTGCCCTTCTTCAAATCCTAAAAGTTGCATTTGTTGACTTATCAATTAATTGTGTGTATGTGTATGTGTGTACAAGTCCCGTGGTGCGCATGTGGAGGTCAGAGGACAACTTGCAGAAGTTGGTTCTATCCTTCCAAGATGTGGGTTCAGAGATGACGCTGAGGTCACCAGGTGTGGCAACAGGCGGGCCTTGCTAGAAAGAGTCAGAGACCAGAATGGTGGTCAGATAATGTCATGAAGGAGTGGATAGTTTTCTTGCAAGCTACATGTTTTAATGAGACCGGAGGTTCTTGCTGCCAGTCCCAGGGTGGATTTATACCAACTGCATTCGTTATTCTTTCTGAAGCAGCCAGTGCAGAGGGAACTGCCACACACACAGCTGAATCTGAAAGCATAGGAGGGCACACTCCTGACCTCCTCCCCTCAACTGAAACTTTGTGTCTGAAGATTTGTTCCTTAGCAACCTCTACTTTCTCAGCACGCACCCCTTGTCCCCCCTGAACCCCCAATCTCTGCAGAGCCAGACTTCAGGAGGCGAGTTTAGCTGTGTTGGATACATACTATCCTTAGAGCCTGCCTGACTTCAATTCATCTCTGATGAGTGGGCAATCTTACATGCCCCAACCTTCCCATGGGTCTGGTTCAGGAGGGTCACTGAACCCTCAGAAAAAATATCACAATATTTGTTCGGGAACACAGCAGCTCCCTGCCGAGCAGACCAAGTGGCCGGCTTCTTGCTTTGTTTTGGTTTCTTTGGGTTGTTTTTCCCCCACTGTTAAATTCCTTACCAGTCAGGAAAAGAAAGGCAAACAACTTGTAAGGGTCAGACTTCTCTGGGAACTCTCGGGAAGGGGAGTGGGTGGGGGCACAATGGCTACAGTTCTCAGGGGAAAGCAGAGAGCCTGTGCAGACCTCTCTAAGGTTCCAGGAAGATGAGGCCTGGAGCGGGGTGGGCTTGTAAATTGCAGGAAGTACCCTTCTGAAGATGGTCCTGCAAGCCGCATCAGGAGCGTCAGGAAGAGGTGCCATCCAGAATCACAAATTGCCCTGTGGCTTTTCAGGACTTTATGATCTCTCATGCTTCCTCCACAGTGGGGTGTAGGATGCCTCTTAACACCTCATTAAGGATGTTTTTAACCAAATGCTAATAATAAAAAGCATTTTTATTCTAAATCCTCTCCCCCTGGAGTATAAAAAGATGTCATAAAATGGAAATACCACTGAAGCCACAGCCTTGGTGAATTCATTAAAACGTCCATGATGACAGGTTGCTGGGTTCCCTGGTGGGACACCATCTCTCTCCTGCTAAGGAATCTTTAGTCTCCATGGGGGAGGAAACACACATACACACACACACACACACACACACACACACCCTGTGAGACCCATTGTCCTTGTCCCGTGGTGTTGCCATATAGAACTTTCTTTCTCTGGTCATAACTGGGCATTCCAGGATGTTGCTTATTACAGTGTCGGCTATGACATCTAAAGGGACCAAATGGATTTATTTGTTAACGTTTGAGGCAGGATCTCTGACTGGCCTGTCTATAGCAATCCTCCTGCCTCATCGGGCTGGATTTTTGTCGTTACTGTTTTTATATTTATTGGTGTGTGTGTTTGTGTGTGCACACCCACAGAGGTCAGAGGGCAACCTTCAGAAGTCCTGTTCTTTCCTTCCACCGTGTGGGCTCCAGGGATCGAACTTGGGTTGTCGTGCTTGGAGGTACGCTCCATTTCCTGATGAACCATCTTGCCAGCACTGGCTTTTTGTTTATTCTCCTTCCTCTTCCTCCTCCTCACTAGTAGTCCTGAAAGAGAGCACATTTGTAAAGCCCCGTGCAGTTGGGGAACGCTTCCTTGTGCCTCAGAGGCTGTCTTTGCTTCCAGAGGCTCTGGTACGGTAGCAACACAGGTCTATGGTTCTAGAAGGTTGAAGGATGAGCCTCAAACTCTGTAGCCAAGGAAGAAGACCTTGGAGCACACCCTCCACTCATGACCTCCCCGGGACTGTAGGCCTGTGTGATCAACCCTAGTTGATGTGGTGCTAGGATTGAACCCATGGCCTTGCTCACTCGGCAAGCACTGTACCAACTGAGCTGCACCCCATACCCAGACCTTTAAAAAAAAAGACTTTTGAGACAGGGTCTCACTGTGTAGACACAGGCTGGGCTCAAACTTACCAGCAATCCTCCTGCCTCTGTCTCTCCAATTCTGTTACTCACATGTACCCTAAAGCCAATGGGGCCTGAACCCACTTACAGTCATCCTACTCATTATCATGCCTGGTGCATGATGGGACAGGGGGCACACCAGAGCAAACATATGGATCCCCAGAGCCAATAGCTTTTGGAATGATACCATTCCTCTCTAAAGGGAAGGGAACAGTTTGATGTGACATAGGCCATGTCACAGAATCCCTGGCCCTCCACAGAGAGGCCAGGATCACCCTTATATTGTGGTAGAACCTTAACTACGTCCAGGCATTGCCAGCTACCAGTGACTAGGGCCCTGAGCGGGCCACGTTCTAAATGAAGCCCTGCGGCTCTCCATGCCTTGGTATGCAGTAGAACGGTGCCTGTTCCACAGGCAACTGTAAATACGTACTCCTGTCACCCAGTAGGGCCTCAATAAAAGTGAACTGTTAGCTGAGCCAGTGGTTAGTGCCAAACCTCCCCAAATCTCAAATCTGCAAATTCTCTGGACAGAACTTTGGTGGAAGTAGGTTGGGGTAGGGGTGAGGTGGGCTAGCATATGTTTTTCTGGGTTCACCCTCTGAACTGAAGGTATCCTGAGTTCGGTGGGGAAAATCCGAACTGCTTTCTGTTTCTGGCGGTCCCAGTAGTCAGGCACGCAGTGCTGGGTTTGACCAGTCACTGCTGTGGGTTCCCGAGGCCAGGCAAAGAAGGGGTCCAGAGACTTAGAGAAAATCAGTCTTGGCTTCTCAGTGGGCAAGTGAAGTTGAGCTGCAGTCAGATTCCCTGGAGTCTTTTTTTTTTAAACGACTTATTTATTTATTTCATGTATGTGGGTACACTGCCACTGTCTTCAGACACACCAGAAGAGAGCATAGGATCTCATTACAGATGGTTGTGAGCCACCATGTGGTTGCTGGGAATTGAACTCAGGGCCTCTGGAAGAGCAGTCAGTGCTGCTCTTAACCACTGAGCCATCTTTCTAGCCCTTCCCTGGAGTCTTGTATCGCCAATGTCAACAAACACATCTACTCATTACTGGACCCAAAGCCCCCCTCCACCCCTCAGTATGTTTTTTTTTTTCTTTTGGTGACAGTGCCTCACACTATGGCTCATGGGAGCCTAGAACTCACAGAAATCCTCCTGCCTCAACCTTCCAGGAGATTACAGGCATAAGCTACCCTGCCTAGTTCCAAAGTCCCTTTTCGTGGGGGAGTTTCTCAGAAGCTCCCCCAAATTCTGATTTCAGTAGAAGACAGAAAGGAGGAAGAGTGTGGCCTGGTGGCCAGTGATTGACTGGTGGGCTTGAGGACCTAGGCTCCATCGCTAGCACTGCAGAAAGGAGAGAGAGAGAGAGGAGAACCTCAGTGCTCAGGCCACACAATGCAGAGGAGAGCTAAGGAGTAGCCTTCTCTTTGTCAGCTATGGCTTCTTCACCTGTCAAGTGTGAGTTAATGCTAGCTAGCAAGGCGAGGCCCCATCTAATCCCCAACATATATGGGCACCAAGCCCAGTAGGTTGTGAGAATTAAACCAGAAAGATAACAGGCTGACTTTGAGCTGGCAAGGTGGCTCAGTGGGTAGGGTACTTGCTGCTAAGCCAGGACATCTGGGTTATCCCTGGAATTCACTCAGTGGAGAGAGAGCCCAGGCTTGCACCAATGCATGTCCTGGCCCAGAGATGGAGTCAAGGTCTCTCTAGAAAGATATGGGCTCCTGGAACTCACTATTTAGACCAGGCTGGCCTTGAACTCACAGAGATCCACCTATCTCTGCCTCTCAAGTACGGGGGTTAAAGTTGTACGCACCACATCTGGCCCTAAATCAATGCAATTTTAAAATTTAAAAAAGGGAGAGCTGTCCTTGGCTGGTGCCTGGCACACAGTAGGCCTTGATAAATGGTACTGAATATAAACAGACCACTATGAAACCCTATTCCATCCAAGGTGCAGAGGAAAACAGTGAACGTGGTCTTGCCTGATTATATTTGGGGTCCTCTCTGTTAGCATCCTGTCTAAACTCCACCCCACAGTTACCTGGCAACAACCAGGTAAGCTCCGCCCCACAGTTGCCTGGCAACAGTCAGGTGGGCCTGGCCCACTATAAAAGGGGCTGCTTGCCCCTCCTCTCTCTCTTATCTCTTTCTATTGCCTCTCTCTTACATCTCTTATCTCTCACCTCTCCATTCCCTTCCCCTCTCTCTCCAAGTGTTCATGGCCGGCCTCCACCTCTCTACTTCTCTAGTCTCTCCCTCTCTCACCCTCTCTCTGCCTCTACTACCCTCTTAACTCCCCTCCCCATGCCCTAAATAAACTCTATTCTATACTATACCTTCGCGCGTGGCTGGTCCCTCAGGGGGAAGGGATGCCCGGGCTCGGGCCCGCTGAGGCACACCCCTCCCCCACACCTACCTCCCCATAACCCCATATAACAGATATCTTATATTTTTATAAAGACATTACTCTCCATCTCCTGTCCCGGAAAACTCGTCCATTCTGGGCAAACAGGAACAGCTGTCCACCAAAACTGATGGCTTTGGAAGTGATTTTCTGGTTCAGTTTCCCAGGCCAGGGCCCCAGGAGGGTGAGACTGTGCCGAGCTGGTGGCTGGGGCAAGGCCATGAGCCCCTGCACCACATGGGGACTAGGGAGACAGTGCGCTCCCTGAGAGTCAAGGGAGGTTTACAAGCATTCTTCTGAAGGTTTAATGGTCCAGGGTGATTTATCTTCTGTGGAGAGTCGCTGCTATAGAGAAACCTGCCCCTCCAAACCCCTGCTTCCCTTTACAGCCCAACCTTTCATCCACCCAGTGTTGTCTCTGTCCTCCATAAATAACTTTCTTAAGGCCACACAAAGGCAGGGTCTGTCCATCTGCAAGACTGGACACCTCAAAGAGCTGAGAGCGCTCTACTAACTGGCTTGCCCAGAACATGGGGGTGCGTATACTTAGCAGGGTCCACGGGGGACAGTGATCTTCTTCGCACTGTGGGCTTTACTCCTGGAGCGTGAGTGTTCGCTGCTAGGCTACAAACTGCCTCCCGGTGGAACAGAGTGTTCTAGTTCACCAGAACCTGTTTCATTTCTATTCCTGTGAGGGTCAACAGGAAAGTTGGATATTTAGAATACACTGAATTTTAGAATTCAAAAACAAAACAAGATGAAAACAGTAACACGGGGCAGGTGAGATCGCTCAGCAGGTAAAGGCATTTACCTGGGGACCTGGGTTCAATCCCCGAGACCCACATGATGGAAGGAAAGAACCAACTGCCAAAAGCGATCCTTTACTTGTCACACCTGTGCCTCAGCATGTACATGTACACACACGTGTAAGCACACACACACAAATGTAATAAACATTTAAAACTGTAAGAATGTTCAATTGTAGGTGGGGATTCATGTCTGCAGTCCTAGCATTCAAAGGTTAAAGCAGGAGGCTCATAAGTCCATAAGATCGAGGCCAGCCTGCCTATACAGCAAAAGTGTGTCTCAACCCCTGCCCCCAAAATGTTAAATTGCAGAATCAATGCATCCCACATAAAGACTGACGAGAGGGCTGGGATGTAACTCAGGAGCAGAGCACGTGCTGAGCATGTGAGAGGCAGAGGTTTGTTACCGGCTCTGCAAAATACAATCATCAATGGACATGAAGACAACGTTTTTTTGTTTGTTTGTTTGTTTGTTTGTTTTTCGAGACAGGGTTTCTCTGTGTAGCCCTGGCTGTCCTGGAACTCACTCTATAGACCAGGCTGGCCTCGAACTCAGAAATCCGCCTTCCTCTGCCTCCCAAGTGCTGGGATTAAAGGTGTGCGCCACCACTGCCCGGCTGACAACGTTCAAATAACTAAAACTGTGTGAAACCCCACTGGGTGTGGGAGCTGTCACCTATAATGCCAGCCCTCAGGAGGCTGAGGCAGGAGGACCACTCTGAGGCCAGACTGGAATAAAGACTGGGTTCCAGGTCAGCCATGGCTACACAGAGAGACCTTGTCTTAGGAAAAAAAGAGAATAAAATTAAAGGCGAGTGGCTGGTGAGAGGACCCAGCAGATAAAGGCTCTGCTGCCAAACCTGATGATCTGTGTTCAGTCCCTAAATACTGTGAGACAGAAGGAGGGAGCCGACTTCCACAAGTGTGTACACGCTCACATACACAGATAACATAATTAAAGGTGACTAGCATATGTGGCCTCTCTGTGGGCTCTCAGTGCTGGCACTCCGTCGAGTCCCTTCCTCACAGACAGCTACACTAGTATTTCTATAAGCTATCCCCAGCCGCCTTCTGCAGGAAAGCGTGTGCGTTTGTGTGTTTGTTTGTGCATATATGTGTGTATGTCCATATATATATATATATATATATAATATGTGTTATGTGTGTGTGTGTGCTTGTGTGTATGTATGTGTGTATTCATGTGCACACATGGATGTGTGTGCGTGTGTGTGTGTGTGTGTGTCTTGAAGGCATGGCTCAGAGGTAGACCATTTGTCTAGTATGCAGGAGACCTTGGGTTTCATCCCCAGCACTACCAAATGAAGGGGAAAAAGTACATAAAACTTTTTAAAAAATAGAAATGGCTCCCTGGTAGTGATGGCGCACACCTTTACAGATCTCTGTAAGTTTGAGGTCAGCCTGGTCTACAGAGTGCATTCCAGAACAGTTAGGGCCACACAGAGAAACCCCATCTTGAAAAACCAAAGGGGGGGGGCACAGATATAGACACTACGGTACATCTCGTGAGTTTTTACTTTAAGTTCAAAGTTGTGCCATTTTGTGTCTTACATTTATTTATTCACAAGGGATGAAACTCTTGAGTAAATTTAGACTTTGTTCCCAACTCAACAGTAATTAGCACGTGATAAGACTGGATGGGACTGGCTGTCAAGCAGGATTTAGCTGGAAATTCTGTGAACACAGTCAAGAAGAATAAGGCCTGGAAACTGTTACAGAAAAAAAAAAAACCAAAAACCAAAAACCACCAACAACAACAACAAAAAAAAAAAACAGCAGCAGATTACAAAGCTGGAGACAGAAGAAAAGGCTCTCCCACAGAGCCGGACAGGAAGGAGTACGAGCATGGTTAACCACAGCCAACCTCTGGCCTCACTCACTGTCTTGTTTTGTTTGAGACAGGGTTTCCCTGTGAATCCCAGGCTGTCCTAGAACTCACTCTGTAGACCAGGCTGGCCTCAGACTCAGGGACCTGCCTGCCTCTGTCTCCTGAGCTGGAATTAAAGGTGTTTGTTACCACCAGCCAGCCAGAGTGGGCTTTTTAGAAAAGAATCAAACAGGGCCTGGAGAGACAGCTCATCAGTTAAAAGCACCAGTTGCTAGAGGTCCCCCATCCAATTCCCAGCACCCACATGGCAGCTTGCAACAATCTGAAACTCCAGCTCCAGGTGACCCAATGCCTGCTTCTGGCCTCTGTGGTATTAGACACACATGTGCTACGCAGCCATGCATGGAACAAAAACACCGGTGCACTACGATTAAAAATAAAGAAATCTTAAGATAATTTAGCAATTAATCTGAGAGTGACGGGCCACAGCTTTAATCCCAATGCACTGCAGAAAGAGGCAGGTGGGTCTTCTTTCTGAGTTTACCCTCGGGTTTCACTTCTTAGGTAATGTCTAATGGCTTTTTTTTTTTTTTTAAGTCAGGATCTCATTGTGTAGCCTTGGCTGTCCTGGAACTTACTATGTAGAACAGGCTAGGTTTAAATTCACAGGGATCCACCTGCCTCAGCCTCCTGAGTGCTGGGATTAAACAAATGTGCACCAAACTCAGTTTTGTTTTATCTTTTTATTTATTTATTTTATGTATATGAGTACACTGTAGCTGTCTTCAGACACCAGAAGAGGGCATCGAATCCCATTACAGATGGCTGTGAGCCACCATGTGGTTGCTGGGAATTGAACTCAGGACCTCTGGAAGAGCAGTCAGTGTTCTTAACCACTGAGCCATCTCTCCAGCCCGTTTTATCTTTTTGAAAGACTTACTTTATGCTTGTGTGAGTGAGTGTGTGTGTGTGTTTATGTGACAGAATGTCTCTGTGTGTTTGCTCGAGGCCAGGAGACATCAGATCCCCTGGGGCTGGAGTGGGAGGGGGCTGGGAGCTGCCAGATACAGATGCTGGGAGGTGACCTTAGTATGGCAGCAGGCACTCTCTACCCTGAGCCATCTCTCCAGCCCCAACCTTGTTATTTTGTTTTGTTTTGTTTTGTTTTGTTTTGTTTTTGAGACACGGTCCTCACTGGCCTGGAGCTTACCTGGTAGGTTGGGCTGACCACCAGTGAGCCCCAGGAATCCCTCCACCCCCACCTCCCCTGCGCTGGATCACATGTATGTACCATTACACCTGGCTTGTTTGTTTGTTTCTGAGACAGGGTCTTCTCACTATGTAGCTCTGGCTGTTCTGGAACTCACTCTGTAGACCAGGCTGGCCTACAACTCACAGAGACCCACCTGCCCCTGCCTTCCTAGTGCTGGGATTAAAGGCGTGTGCCACCACTGTCCGGCTTCACACCTGGCTTTTCACCTGAGTTCAACTCTGGGCCTCATGCTTGCCAAGAAAGCACCTTACTGACTGAGCATCCCCTGCCTCTGACTTCTCAAAGGTCCAACAGCTAAATGGTATTCATGGGTACAGCTCAACAAGTTTGGACACTTGCAATCAGCAACAAGACAGGCTGTAGGCCATCTCCATTCTTCTAGAATGTTCCTCAGTTAACTCCTTCCAGTCTGTTTCCTTTCCCAATCTGGGACTGCCCCGCTGAAAACCTCCATCTGACGGCCTTTACCAGCGATTTACTTTGCACTTTCCGGAAGCTACTTTGCTGAATCACACAGGGTGGCTTGTTCTTTTTATCCAGATGGCAGCCACCAACCACCCCAGGGTTTGTGTCCCTAAATAATTTCCTCTTTTCTTTCATGTAGATGTGTTTGTTTGTTTGCTTGTTTCTCTAGTCAGATAGGTCTCATTATGTAGCCCAGGCTACCCTCAGTTCTCCTTTTCCCGCTGCAGCCTCCCAAATGCTGGGGTTATATGCCTAGCTATTTTCTTACATTTTAATGAATTAAATGTTCTTGTATGTGTGATCATGAGCATGTGGGGGGTGGAAGACACCCTCAGGGGTCATCTTCAGAAGTGCCACATCCTTTGATGTGGTATTTCGGTCTCTTATTGGCCTGGAGCTACCAATTAATCTAAGGTGGCCAGCGAGTGAGACCTACTGATCCCCCTGTCTCCACATCCCCAGCAGTTGCCACACAAGTGGGTTTTGTGGCATAGACAGGTCCTGGGAACCAACTGGGCTTCTTAAGCTTGTATGGCAGGTGACTCACCAACTGAGCCGGATCTCCCCGGCCCCACTTTAAATTTATTTATTTTTTTTGGTTTGGTTTTTTTTTTTTTTTTTTTTTTTTGGTTTGGTTTTTCAAGACAGGGTTTCTCTGTGTAGCCCTGGCTGTCCTGGAACTCACTCTGTAGACCAGGCTGGCCTCGAACTCAGAAATCCACCTGCCTCTGCCTCTCAAGTGCTGGGATTAAAGGCGTGCGCCACCACCGCCCGGCTAAATATTTTTTTTGAGACTTTTTTTTTCCCCCCACAAAGTAGCATTCATAGAGACCCACCTGCCTCTGCCTTCTGGGTGCTGGGATTAAAGGTGTGGCCACTAGAGGAAGTATATGGTTAAAATGTTAATGTCACAAATAACACTCAAATACATTATCCTTCAAAACTTAAAATAAAACAAAAAACCAGGTCAGGCTGGGTCTGATGGCACACACCTCTAATCCAGCACTTGAGAGACAGATAGTGCCTCAGAACAGCCCTCAGCTGTCAATCTGGGACCTGGGGGTCACCGTTTCAAGCCTTCCCGAAGCAGGTCCAGCGGGCAGCAGCCTGAAGAGAGCCCGGGTGGCTGGTGTTCGCCGCCGGTCTCTCAGCCGTCTGTGTGTGCAGCTCCAGCTCAGGGTACGCCGGTGGCAGCGGTCTTGGTGCAGCGTGATCTCACTGTGGTTTGGGAACACGCGGAAGCTCACGCCGATGAAGGATGGACGTGTGGGCGGCTTCCCTTTTCACGTCCTCGCATGAGTGCCTCTGCCCCGTGCCCATCTAAAAGCACGGGGACACTTAGTCCGTCTTCAGATATCTGAAAGCTAAGTGCATGATGGGACAATCTAGACCTCGTGCTGTCAGGTTGGAAGCTGAGGCGTCCTTAGAGTCTCTACTGGGCTCGGTTTAACAGAAGTTACCAGTCCCAGCCGCTGGCTGCAGCTCAGAACCTTGGGCAGAACCTCTCCCCCACTCTCTACAGGATGTAAGGGTTTGGCTTAGACAGCTCATGCTGCCTACTTACAAAAACTAACTCTGGTGCTTGCTTCTGCAGCACAGATACTGAACTTGGACAGATACAAAGAAGATTAGCATGACCCCGTGCTTGCGCAAGAATGATGTGCAAATCCGTGAAGTGTTCCATATTTAAAAATAAATAAATAACTCTGGGGCAGGGATGAAGTTCTGTTGGTAGGATGGCTCACAGGCATGCAGGAAGCCCCGGGTCTGACCAGCACCAAAGAACCAGCGCAGCACACACCTGAGATGCCAGTATGTAGAAGGTGGGAGACTAGGATTTAGGTCATCCTCAGCAACATAGTGAATTTGGGGCCAGCCTGGGCTACATAAGACCCTGAAGGAAAAATAGAAATGAGTTAATTCTGTGAAAGGGGATGATGGAGCTGGATGGTAGAGTCCTTGCCTGGCACAGAGACCCTAACACTTAGGTGAATGATAGGTGAACCCTCGCACCGAGGTGGCTCAGCAGGTAAAGGTATCCACCACTAAGGCTGGTGACTTAGTCCAATCCCTGGGTCCCACATGGTAGAAAAAGACTCTCTCAAACTGTCCTCTGATTGACACACACACACGGTGGCACCCATGCATGCACGCACAAAATGTCATTAAAACAATGAGATCCATTCTAGTCACTGTCCTCTCCTGGGGCTTCAGAGTAACAAGCTGAGTCGTAAGAAGCGTCTCTGAGAACATCTTGGGGGGTGTTCTCAGAGAGGAGCCCTCCAGGAGGCTCCTTCTGGCCAGATTCCAGTCCTGCCCACTCTACCCTACCCAGTCATTACGGGGGTCTGGGGGAGGCAGGAAGAAGCCTCTGTATTTGTAAGTGCTGAAGCCTCTTCCCAGGCCCTCCAAACATCTGAAGGAAAAGTAGTTTGTTAATTGCTGTCTAGACAGTTTATTGCAGCAATAAGATCAAAACACAGAATCCTGAGGTCTGTGGTATGAGCCATGCAGACTAAACAGTTGTTTTATTGCGTTTGCAGAGGGCTTGATTTACACTGGGCTGGGCAATAAAATTTCTTCAGGGTTTATCCAAAATGATTTTGCTCCTTTTACACCGCCCTGTGAGGGTGCCACCTCCCCAGACTATTAAAACGGGGACTCTGCCTCATCTGCTCCCCATTCTTATTGGATGTCTTAGAGTCATTGAGGGAAATTCAGGGCCATGCAGGGCCCTGGTAGGGAGCAGGGGCCTGAATAGGAGGATCTTTGTGGCCCAGCTGTCATAACTGGCCCATCAGGTGAGAAGCACTCGGACAGTTCCTGAATCTGGCTTGGTGGCAAAGGTCTGCTTTCATGGTGATGGCTTTTCTTCTGCATGTAACAAACAGCCGAAGCCAGGTGCTTGGGTTTTGTTTGTTTTGACCCCTCTGAGCCTCCCGAAAGTTTGCTGTATATCCAAGGCTGCCCTCCCCCCCAGCTGTGTATCCAAGGCTGGCCTGGAACCTCCAATTCCCCTGCCTCTGTTTCATGGTGCTGGGGTCTGTCTCTGATGCCTCTGAGACTCAGGACACCTGAAACCCTGATCCTGTGTACGCAGGAGAAAAGGAAGGACACATTTGCATACTGTCACTCCATTCCCCAGTCCAGGGGAGCAGGGCTACCCTCTGCCAAGGGGTGGCCTGCAAAGCTCAGAACATCTATGTGTGCCAAGGAAGGCTAAGGCAAGAAGATCAGGGGTTGGAGGCCAGAGCCAGGGAAAAGAACGGCTCAATGGGTAACGGTGCTTGATGATCGGGGTTCAGTCCCCAGAACCCACACAGTGAAAGCAAAGAATTGATTCTTGCAGGTCGTCCTCTGAGTACACAGGCCACAGTGTACACACACACACACACACACACACACACACACACACACACACACACACACACCTTCACCACCATCATCGTCACTGAGCTGCAGGCCAGCTTCACCCACATAATGAGATACTGTCTCAAAAACCCAAGGACTGGAGATGCAGCTCAGTGGTGGAGCGTTTGCCTTGTATGCACTTTAAAAAAAAAAAAAGATTTATATTATTCTTACCTATGCACACGTGTGTGTGTCTGTGTCTCTGTGTGAGTGAGGTGTGCTGCTGTCTGCAGAGCTCAGAAGAGGGCATCAGATCCTCTGGAGCTGAAAGCTCAGGAGGCTCAGTCTGCTGACACAGATGCTGAGCACTGAATTTGGTCCTTTGGAAGAGCAGTAAGTGCTCTTAACCCCCGAGCTATCTCTCCAGCCCCTAGGATACAGTTCTTATACGCCTGGTTTGCTCTCCAGCACTGGGGGAAAGGGACCCCAAAAGTGAAATGTTGAGAAATAATGAATCTTCACACTCAGGGCCACTGCTATTTGGAGAAAGTTCCTCCTTCCGCTGCCTTCTTTCTCTCCTCCTCCTCCTCCTCCTCCTCCTCTGCGGGGGATAAAATTCAGGGCAAGGCCAGGTGGCAGTGGCGCATGCCTTTATTCCCCGCACTCAGGGGACAGAGGTAGGCAGATCTCTGAGTTCAAGGCCAGCCTGGTCCAGGGCAAGCACTCTGCCACTGAACTCAGCCCAACTCTTTCTCCTCTGCACCCCCTGTATTAACATAATCCATGCTGACTGGAAGACTGCAGAAGATTCCCACACCTCTGGAACTAAAAGCTAATTCTAAAAAACTGACAGGAAAGATTGCAGGGATGGCTGTATGGACAACAGGCCCAATGGACATGCATGAGGGCCTGGGCTCAGCTCCTGCACCCACAGAAAAGACACAGAGACACATGCCTGTAACCCAGCACTTGGACAGCAGAGGCCGGGGAATCACACACATAAGTTCCAGGGCCAGGATGACATCATAGTTCCAGGGCCAGGATGACATCATAGTTCCAGGGCCAGGATGACATCATAGTTCCAGAACCAGGATGACATCATAGTTCCAGGGCCAGGATGAGATCATAGTTCCAGAACCAGGATGACATCATAGTTCTAGGGCCAGGATGACATCATAGTTCTAGGGCCAGGATGACATCATAGTTCTAGGGCCAGGATGACATCATAGACCATGTCTCAAAGCAGAATAAAACGCACGGAATGAGCAACTTCTTGTGTCTGGCTTTTGTTACTTTCCAGAATGTTCTCAAAATTCGACCACATTCTACTGCATATCAACACTCCATTCCTTCTGAGAGGCAAATAATATTCTATAGCATCAGTTGACTTCATGCGATCCGTCCTTTTGGCTACTCGGTATGAACGACACCAATCTCAACACTGTGTGTGTGGGTGTATTTGAGAGTGTGTTTAGGGTTGTTTGTTTGGGGTTGCTGTTTGTTTGTGAGATGGTCTGGCCAAGTACCTAAGGCTGGCTTAGAACTCACAGCAAGTCCTGGCAACCCTTTGTGGTGTCCGCCTGAGGACTTGGATTACAGATGTAAGCAGGACATACCCAGCTTTCTTTTTTTTTTTTTTTTTTTCCCGAAACAGGGTTTCTCTGTATAGCCCTGGCTGTCCCGGAACTCACTCTGTAGACCAGGCTGGCCTCGAACTCAGAAATCCACCTGCCTCTGCCTCCCAAGTTCTGGGATTAAAGGCGTGCGCCACCACTGCCCAGCCAGTCCAGGTTTTAAGAGCGTGTTTTCCATCCTTTGGGGCACATACCTGGAGAAGCAACTGTCAGGTCATATAGTCCATCTATTTTAGGGTTTTTGGGAAACTAGGCGATTTTCTTCACAATGGCTCATTTTCCATTCTTATCAGCTATAAATGTTTCTCCTTCTTCCGTGTTCCCACCCATGTTTTAAAGTCTGTGTTGTGTTTTTGTTTGGTGTGTATGTGTGGGTGCATGGGTGTGGACGTGTGTGCATGTGTTTCAGTGTTGTGAACTGAATCTTTGTCTCTGTGCGTGCAAGCCCTCTACCACTGAGCTGCATGCCTGTTCGTCTCTCGTAACAGCTGACCCAAAGGATGTGAGATCTGCCCTCAGTGGAGTGTGACTTTGGTCTGATTCTGGCCATTTGTGAACTGTCTTTCAAAACAGACACGATTCAGATCCACGGCTTACACTTTGATGGAGTTGTTTGTCTTTTTGTCGTGAGGTGGTAAGGGTTTGTTCTTGGGGCCGGTCAGATGGCTCAGTGGGTGAAGGTGCCAAGGCTGAGGAGCGGAACTCAATCCTCAGCCTCCACATGATGCAAGGAGAACACTGACCCCCACCAGTTGTCCACTGACTTCTACATATGTGACATGATTGTGAGCATGCACACACACACACTCACATGCACGCACGCACACAAACATACACATACACACAAACATGCACATATAAACACAAACACAAACACATACACACACATACATACATACACATATAAACACACACATATATACACACATACACAAACACACACACATATACACACAGAAACATATACACACACATATACATATACACACATATAAACACATACATATACACACATCTATCTACTAATCATACACACATACACATATAAATGCACACATATACACACATACACATATAAACACACATGCATATATACACACATATACAAACACACACACATACAAACATATACACACATATAAACACAAACACATACATAGACACACACATACACATATACACACACTATCTCCTAATCTCACACACACACACACACACACACACACACACACACACACACACACACACATTTAAATTTATCCCAGCACCCAAGAGGTAGAGACAGGTGGATCTCTGAGTTCAGGGCCCTTTTCCTGTAAGTTGCTTTTGTGGGTTGTTTTATCTTAACACCATGAATAGAAACCAATACAATTAATTAGCCATTGGGGAATACAAACACAGATGACAACCACACAGAGGCTCCTAAAATGATAACTAGCAAATGAGAGCCAGAAACAAGTGAGCCAGGTCCACCTCAAAGCCAAGCAGGGTTTCCCTAACCTTTGGTGGCTACTTCAGAGGTTGCCAGGATATGCCTGAATTCAAGAGCTTAGCAAGAGTGCAAATAAATACAGGAGCCACAACTGAACCCCAAAGACAGCGGCACGCAAAATGGTGGTGTGCCGGCTCCCTTTCACGGCTCTGTTAATATTATTTTTTACAGTGCCAGTGGTAAGAACCCAGAGCTCCACATACCCTGGGTGAGTGCTTTACTTCTCAGCCATGTGCCTTGCCCTTGTTACTTTGTAGTTTGAAATAATGTCTAACTACGTTGCCCAGGCTGCCTTGGATGGGATCTGTAGCCCAGGCTAACCTCCTCTTCTTGGCCTCGGGTTTTTATTTATGTTGTGACATGAAATGGAATTTGTTCCCTTTTTCTTTCCTTCTTTCACACACACACACACACACACACACACACACACACACACACACACACACACACATATAATTGTTACTCGTGTGTGTGTGATACTTCTGTGAATGTATGGCACATGACTGACGCAGAACTCCCTGAGCTGGAGTCACAGGCCATTGTGAGCAGCTAGCTGTGGGTGCTGGGAACCTAACTGGAGTCTTGTGCAGGAGCAGCAAGAACACAACTGTTGGACCATCTCTCCAGTCTCTGCCTCTCTCCTAACTCCCCCCTCTATTTTAAGATTTATTTTGGGGCTTGTAGAGATGGCTTAGTTGTTAAGAGCACCGTTGCTCTTGTAGAGGACCTTGGTTCGATTCCTGGCATCCACACAGCAGCTCCCAACTACCTGCAGCTCCAGCTCCAGGGGATCGGTTGCCTTCTTCAGGGGATTGGATGCCTTCCTCTGATTTCCACAGGCATCAGGCACCCACATGGTACATCGGGACATATGGAAGCAAAACATTCATACCCATAAAATAAATCTAAATAAAAATCTAAAAATAGATTTCTAAAAATCATTATTTATGTGTTAGTGTGAATATATACCACATGTACTCTGGTGCCCACATAATCCAGAAGAGGGCATCGGATCCCCTGAGGCTGGAGTTATGGGCAGTTTCCAGATACCTAACATGGGTGTTGAGAAATGAACTTTAGTCCTCTGCAAGACAGCAAGCACTCTTAACCATTGAGCCATCACTCCAGCCCCGCCCTCCCTCTGTCCGTCTGTCCCTCCCTTCTGTCCTGAATGTACCCTAATTTTTAAGACCACTGAGTGTGTCTGTTTGTAGTGTGCCCTAGTTGAGTTTGTTAGGCACTAAGGCAGTTCCCAGCTACCAGGGCCCTTGAGTGCTGTTCCCTGGAGGGTGGGTAACCATGGCTGCTGAGTACCAGACACTGGCTTTATCTCTTCTAAGCTTTCTGTCTCAGAACCTCTCTGAGCGGACACTTCCTGTCTGGTACAATCTAAAGATACCAAGTGAGTATACAACCTTGCGCCTTCCCTAAAGGTCTGACGGAGTTAACAGAAGCCCAAATCACAGAGGCAGGTGCACACATCTCTGTGTCATGCAATGTAACACCTCACATTTGATAGACAGTGCTGAAACAAACAATTCCCTTGGGTTAGCAACTCATTGTATACCCCTTACTGACCTCAAACTCACCGACAAAGGCTGTCCCCTGTCACCTGAGTGCTAGGATTAGAGGTGAGCTGATCCAAGCAACTTCTTTAAAGGGACACTTATTGGACTCAGTCATTTGGGAGAAACAAGATGGGGGGAGGGGGAGAGTATTTGGAGAAGTGTTTATGTTTCCAGATCATCTGGACCCCAGGTGGACCCTCCAGGTGGAGACCCCACCTCCCCAGGTGGAGACCCCAGGTGGTCTTTCCAGGTGGAGACCCCAGGTGGACCCCCCAGGTGGAGACCCCAGGTGGATTCCCCAGGTGGAGACCCCAGGTGGTTTCCTCAGGTGGAGACCCCAGGTGGACTCTCCAGGTGGAGACCCCAGGTGGATTCCCCAGGTGGAGACCCCAGGTGGATTCCCCAGGTGGAGACCCCAGGTGGATTCCTCAGGTGGAGACCCCACATCCCCAGGTGGAGACCCCAGGTGGACTCCCCAGGTGGAGACCCCACCTCCCCAGGTGAAGACCCCAGGTGGACTCTCCAGGTGAAGACCCCAGGTGGATTCCCCAGGTGGAGACCCCAGGTGGATTCCCCAGGTGGAGACCCCAGGTGGACTCTCCAGGTGGAGACCCCAGGTGGATTCCCCAGGTGGAGACCCCAGGTGGATTCCCCAGGTGGAGACCCCAGGTGGACCCCCCAGGTGGAGACCCCAGGTGGATTCCCCAGGTGGAGACCCCAGGTGGATTCCTCAGGTGGAGACCCCAGGTGGACTCTCCAGGTGGAGACCCCAGGTGGATTCCCCAGGTGGAGACCCCAGGTGGAGACACCAAACAGAGACCTCAGATTGAGAGACCCAAATGGAGAGCCCTGGTTCAACCACACCCAGGTATAAAGGGAAGCAATGGGCAGAGCACATCACAGAGCCATCCTGTCTGCCTGGGTGCTAATTCCCAAGATAGTTGGCTCCTTCTCCCAGATGTTTATTCCAACTGTCCCTCCTGGGGGGTCCTTGATGACATATGGCCTTTGGAGCCTCCAGAACCAAGGGGCCACTGTATGCTAAGTTAGAGGCAGCTGATCCCAGCACAAAGGCCCTTTGTTTGAGCCTCTCTGTATAAACTGAGGCTCTGTGAATTGTGGTCCTAGGGAGTCGGTGCTGTTTACCTAAGTAACCTTGGATTTTCTTTCTCATTGTTTGAGGTGGAAACTTCTGGAAAGTGGGAGAAAGACAAAGAGACAAGCCAGGGACTTCAGCCTTCCTTGAAGTTGTCTTAAATGATTAAGGGCTTTTGCTTGTTTTTGTCATTTGTAACTGGACTAGCTACAAAGCCTGAGCTCTCTCCCAGCCTTGGAGCTGTGGGGAGAAGTTCTGGATTGGACCAGTGTCTCTCCATCTGCCCCTTTCTCTGCTCACTTTCCTTGTTTGGTTTTATTTCAGTCAGGTGTGACAACACACACCCTTGATCCCAGCACTCAGGAGGCAGAGGCAAGTGGATCTCTATGGATTTGAGGCAGCCTGGTCTACATATCGAGTTCCATTCCAACACAGTGAGACCCTGTCTCAAAGGAAGACAATTAGATGTACATGAGGAATTAGATTAAAAAATAAAATAAAAAATAAAATGCTAGTATTTGGGGAAGGCAGGGATCTGTGAGTGGACTTACTAACAAACACTATGGAGTTAGAACCAAAGCTAAATAAATAAATGAATGAAAAGACAGCTAACCTTGGGCGGTCTCCTTGTTCAGAACTGAGATGAGAAAGAATGGGTCTCCTGTCCACCACCCTGACAGCCAGCTGCTCCAGTGACCAAACTGTGCCCTAATAGGGTGAGATAATAAAGGGGTGGACGCAGGCTGAGCGCCCAGAGAACATAAAAGTGGGGTGGGATGTGCTCCTGTTTCTCTTTTGGTTTGGTTTGTTTTTTTCTGAGACAGGGTTTTTCTGCATAGCTCTGCCTGTCCTGGAACTCACTCTGTAGATCAGGCTGGCCTCGAACTCAGAGATCTGCTGCCTCTAGCCTGCCTCCCATTCCCCAGTGCTGGGATTAAAAGCATGTGTCTGGCTATGATTTTTAAGAGAGATACTAAATATTAGTACCTTCTGATTTCTAGGTTTGTTTAATTTTTGCATTGGTTTGTTTTCTTGGGGCCCAGAATACAACCAGGGCCATAAGCACAGGAATTAGCAGCTTGGCTGAGCACAGAGCCACCTCCCTCCCTACTCCAGCCAAACCATTATTTTTTTAAATTACCCAAGATTTAAATTCAAGCTACCCAAGTAATACATTAACAGTTTTTCCCTGTAGACTAAATCAGTTAATCCGGAAGTGTATCTGGTAAAACATGGCCACCCTCTTTGAATCCCTGACCCAAGGTTTCCCAGTCTGCTGTCCTATGCATCCACAATTCTTCTCAAGGTAGCTAGCCAAAAACGGTTCGTTAGTGAGTGTCAGTACACTTTTCTTTTTTATATTAATTAATTAATTTACGTAAGTGGGTGTTTTGCCAGCATATGTGTGTGCAGTGTGTACATAGGCCACAGGAAGGTCCTGGATCGCCTTAGAACTACAGGTACAAACAGTCGTTAGCCACCATGTGGGTGCTGGGGATTGAACCCTGCTTCTCTGGAAGAGCAGCCAGTGTTCTTTTTTTTTTTTTTTTTTTTTGATTTTTCGAGACACGGTTTCTCCGTGTAGCCCTGGCTGTCCTGGAACTCACTCTGTAGACCAGGCTGGCCTCGAACTCAGAAATCCACCTGCCTCTGCCTCTCAAGTGCTGGGATTAAAGGCGTGCGCCACCGCTGCTCGGCCAGCCAGTGTTCTTAACTGCTGAGCCATCTCTCCTGCAAGATTTATTTTCATTTTTAAGTGTGTGTGTGTGGGGGGAGGAGGTATGTACACACGGGTTCTAGTGCCTTCAAAGGCCAGTGCATAGACGCATAGCTGAGTAGAAGAATTGCCAATGATAGACAGATAATAGATAGATAGATAGATAGATAGACAGATAGATAGATAGACAGATAGATAGATCGATAGATAGATATAATCTGTGCATCCATACCTATTATACACATCATACCTATTATGTGGAAATGGAAACTTACCACAGCTCGTGTCAACTTCAATGTGCTTTGATGGGTCTCTCCTGGGATCTCCTCTTACTCAGTATGTCTCGAGTAGGTCCTGAGGGTCTCCATTAATTTATTTATTTGGTTGGTTTGATCTGTGTGCCACTCCAGAGGCTGAGACAGGAGGAGGACAAGTTCAGAACCTGCCTGAATAGCTCAGCAAGATCCCACTTCAAAACAAATAAACAAAACAAAAACAAAAACAAAAAAATGGACTGTGGTAAAGCTCATGGCAGATCACCTGCCCCTAGTTCAGTTTTCAGTTCAACAAAAATAAACAGAACTTTATTTCATCTTATTTTTGGTTTTTTGAGATAAATTTTCTCTGTGTAGCCCTGGCTATCCTAGAACTTACTCTGTACACTGGCTAACCTTGAACTCAGAGATCCACCTGTCTATGCCTCCCCTAAGATTAAAGGTGTGTGCTACTACCATCAGACAGCTCGCTTATTTATTTATTTATTTATTTATTTATTTATTTATTTATTTATTTATTTATCTTGAGACAGGGTTTCTCTGTGTAGCCCTGACTGTCCTGGAACTCACTCTGTAGACCAGGCTGGCCTTGAACTCAGAAATCCGCCTGCCTCTGCCTCCCGAGTGCTGGGATTAAAAGCTTGCGCCACCACTGCCCGGCTAGAGGTGGTTCTTAACAGAATCTCCTCTTGTTGGGCACAGGGCCTGGACTGCGAATCCCCATGGGTTGTGCTGTTTCTGTCTACTGTCTGGCGCTATGGGCTGGCACCTGGCACTGTGAGGCACCAGGAGGAGGCTTCAAGCCCAGGATGGTGCCCACTTACATCTTGTACCATGAACTCCCTAGCCTCACACTAGTGCCTGGGGACCTGATGCATCCCCAATATCCTACAAGTAGCTGTTGGTGAATAATTCTGGATCTGTGGGAACAAGCAGAGCCTTGAGCTAATCCGTCTCCCTACCCCTGAGAAGTAAAGTCTAAGATGCTGTGGCCTGGGACAGTTACTGTAGTCACCAAAAATGTTTGTCTGGTGTCTGTTCCCCTCACTTCTTGCCAGAACATTTTCCAGGTCAGGACTAGGAAAAAGGAAAGAGCGGCACAGAGCGGGACATCGGGGAAGAGAAGGAAGGAGAGAGATGGGTCTCAGAAAGCTGAAACACTCACGTATCCAAAACGTGAAGAAAATGGGTGAGAAAGTCTCCCCAGCATTCCAGCATTTTCTCTTGCATCTCCTTCCCTGCTCTCAATGAGAGCCGTGGCTTCTCAGAGATATAAACACAAGATAAACTGGGCGGGCTGGTGAGGCACTCTGTTAATCTCAGCACTCAGGAGGCAGAGGCAGGCAGGTCTCTGTGAGTTTGAGAACAACCTGGTCTACATAGTCAGTTCTAGGCTATCCAGGGCTACATAGAGAGACCATGTCCTAAACAAACCAAACCAAACCAACCAACCAACCAAACAATCCAGGGTCTGGAGAGATGGCTCTGTGGTTAAGAACTTGCGGTTCTCCGAAGAAGATCCAGATTTGTTTCCCCAGCTGCCACGTGGCTGCTCAGAGTCCTCCGTAACTCCAGCTCTAGGGCAGCCAGCACCTTCTAGACTCTGTGGGCGCCAGGCACGCGTGTGGTACACAGGACAAATGCAAGCAAAACACTCATATACAGAAAATAGATGTAGTAATTAATTAATTAATAATATAATATAATATAATATAATATAATATAATATAAGCCAAGGTAGGTGTGGATCCAAACCTCTGCCTGCTTTGTTTTGTGAGGCAGGGTCTTCTGTAGCTCAGGTTGCCCTCAACTTGCTGTGTGTAGCCAAAGGTGACCTTGAACTGCTGATTCTCTTGTCCTCACAGTACTGAACTTCTAGGTCTGCACTGCCAGGCACCGGTGCTGGGGAAGGAGCGCAGGACTTCAAGCAAGAGAAGTAACTACGCCATAAACCACTGAGTTATGGCCCCGGCCTCCCTCTGCTCTTCTTTCCCTTTCTTTTTCTTTTTCTCTTTCTTTTCTTTTCTCTTTTTGTTTTGGTGATGGTGGTAGTGGGTTTTTTTGTTTTTGTTTCTTTTTAAAGGGTTTCCTCTGTGTAGCCCCAGCTGTCCTGGAACCCACTCTGTAGACCAGGCTGGCCTCAAATCCAGAGATTAGCCTGACTCTGTCTCTTGAGTGCTGGGACAAAAGGCCTGTGCTACCACCACCCGGCTAACTCTGCTTTTTAACTTGCTTTTTTTCTCTAAAGAAAACTCAAGTTGCATAAGACCCTAAACATTTTTTTTGATTTTTTTTTTCCATTTTGTTTGTTTGTTTGCTTGTTTTGAGACTAGGGTATCCTGTAGGTCAAGCTGGCTTCAAACTCACTCTGTAGCTAAGGACGACCTTGAACTCCTGACCCTATGCCATCACCTCCCAAATGCTCAGATTGCAGATGTGTGCCACCGTGCCCAGCTTCGATGTCTATGAAATGTTAATGCAGCATTAATTTTAAAACACTTTTAGTTTTGATCTTACCAAAAACTTTCAATAATCTACTTCTACTATAATGAAATTCTGAGAGCTGGAGAGAGGACTCAGTAGAGTGATTATCTCGTAAGTCTGGCTACCTGTGCATGGTCCCACTCCTGCAGTGAGACAGGAGGCAGACACAGAGGAATTGCCCACACAGGGACCAGCTAGCCCAGAGTGCTGTGCCACAGCTGGAGATAGAAGTGACAAGAGAGATTCTGCCTCAGCCTCAGAGATGAGGCAGAAGGTAAGAGCCAACTCCTGAAAGTTGTCTACTGATGGCCACTGTCTGCTGATGGCCACTGTCTGCTGATGACCACTGTCTGCTGATGGTCACTGTCTGCTGATGGCCACTGTCTGCTGATGGCCACTGTCTGCTGATGGCCACTGTCTGCTGATGGCCACTGTCTGCTGTGGCCACTGTCTGCTGATGGCCACTGTCTACTGTGACCACTGTCTGCTGATGACCACTCTCTGCTGATGGCCACTGTCTGCTGATGGCCACTGTCTGCTGTGGCCACTGTCTGCTGATGGCCACTGTCTGCTGATGGCCACTGTCCACTGTGACCACTGTCTGCTGATGACCACTGTCTGCTGTGGCCACTGTCAGCTGATGGCCACTGTCTGCTGATGGCCACTGTCTGCTGATGACCACTGTCTGCTGATGGCCACTGTCTGCTGATGGCCACTGTCTGCTGATGGCCACTGTCCACTGTGACCACTGTCTGCTGTGACCACTGTCCACTGTGGCCACTGTCCTCCAAAAAGGAAACAAAACAACAACCGGGAATGGGAAGGATATGAAAGTCTCTACTATCTTCCAGGAACAAATATGAAATGCAAACCGTGTGCACGTGTATACATTTAACATATATAGGACAACACTGGATACAGGTTTATACATATAGATACACCTATCTGTACAGACACATTAGAACATAACATGAACAACAAAATGTATTGAGAGTTGATTTGGAGGAGTATTCAAAATACACCAGAAGTCAGGACAGTGGTTGCAGATGCTTTTAGTTCCACCCTGGTCTACAGCATGCGTTCTGGGACAGCCAGAGCTACACAGAGAAACCCTGTCTCAAAAACCAAAACAAATAAATAAATAAAATAAAATACACCAGAAAGTCGGGTGTGGTGTGTACTCTTGTAATCCTTGTACTGTAAAGATGGACATGGGAGGGTCAGTGTGTCAAGGTCAAAAAAACAAAAAAACAAACAAACAAAAAAAAATCAGGCTTAACACTAGAAAAATGGCTCAGCACTTAAGAGTGCTTGCTTCTCTTCTAGAGGACTCAACTTTAGTTCTCAGGACCCACATCAGGTGGCTCACAACTGCTTGTCACTCCTGCTCCGGGGGATCTGACGAACCCTCTTCTGGCCCCAGCGTGCACTGCACACATGTGGTATGTACTCACACAGGCATATACATACACATACAGAAATATAAAGCTTTTCTTGAAAAACCATTGACACTTTGGGTTTTGTGGCTCACATCTGTAATCCTAGCATTGGGCAGGCTGAGGTAGGCAAGTTGCTCTGAGTTCAAGGCCACCCTGGGCTATATACAGAATTGCAGCCTGGGCTACAGAATGAGACTCTGTGTCTGAAAAACAAAACCAAATAGTAAACACACAGCAAAGTAGATATCTGATTGGGCAGGAGACTGAAAACAAAGGAGGAAGTAACCAAGTTTGGCTGAGAGTAAGGCTGTCTAGTAGTACTCCCAGATGCTGACATTGTAGACAGACCTGCAGGCATGGAAAACAGTTACCAAACTGTACTCACCATTTGAGGAAATCATAGGCTTCTTCCCGCTGCATGTCCTTGTCCTTGTCTGTAAGACTGTGACAATGTCATTTTCCCCAGCAGCAGGAGGAGATAATGAGACCACACACTGTCTCTTTTAATGGTTAGTGCTGGTCTCTTTTGGCAGAATCTTTAAAAAAAAAAAAAAAAAAAAATTTATGTATTTTATATGTATGAGTGCTCTGTCCTCATGTTCACCAGAGGAGGGAATTAGATCTCATTACAGATGGTTGTGAGTCACCCTGTGGTTGCTGGGAACTGAACTCAGGACCACTGCAAGAGCAGCCAGAGCTCTTAACTGCTGAGCCATCTCTTCTGTCCATTGGCAGAATCTTTTATCACAGGAACAAAAAAAGGGAACACATGGGTGTGGTTAGCCTTTACAACAGTGCCTGCCACCTGGAGAAGTGTCCTCTGAGAGTTTTGGTGGGTACAGTTTTCACATCTCTCTGTAACCCAGGCAGGCCTTGAACTTGCAATCCTGCCTCCGTCTCCTGAGCAGCTGAAATGACAGGTCCATCTCGTCATCACTCAGTAATTTCAGTAGAAGTGGCTTCCGGCATCTACAGCAATACATTTTAGAAGCAAACTTAGTTCTTGAGAGTTCAAGAGTCTGTCCCCAGAGATGGCTCAGTTGGAAAGGACCGGCCTTGAAAGCGGGAGGTCCTGAGTTCAGATTCCTACATGAAATCTGGGCTCGTCTGTAATTCTCACACATAGCAAAAGGCAGGAGACTCCCATGCTAGCCAGCCGGTCTGCTGGTGGGGGCTGGCCGGATGGCTCAGTAGTTAACAGCACATATTGCTTTTTTGGAACTCACTCTGTAGACCAGGCTGGCCTCGAACTCAGAAATCCACCTGCCTCTGCCTCCCAAGTGCTGGGATTTGCTTTTACCTCTTAAAGGAGGTCCTGAGTTCAATTCCCGAGGGAGGGGGAGGGAAGAAGACCCCTGATGTCTAGTTCAGGCCTCTTCATGACCCACACCCCATAGACATAGGAGCAGGAATGCACAGGCAATATGAACGCTACCTCCAAAAAGGAGAGAAAGAGAGAGAGAGGGAGAGAGAGGCACAGAGAAACAGAGACAGAGAGATAGAGAGAGAAGGAGAGACAGAGAAAGAGAAAAAGAGAGATAGAGAGAGAAGGAGAGACAGAGAAAGAGAAAAAGAGAGAGAGAGCGGCTGGCTCTGGGAGGCTGCCTCCAGTTCCCTAGCTTTGGCTCCGCCTCTTTCTAAAAGGAACCCCAGCTGCAGGGTTTCTCTGCCCTGTGTAAAGCCGCAGTCCAGGGCGAACCTGGGCCATTCATTCTCCTCTTTGAGCCTGGTCATGTGTTTATACTCCGCTGTTTAGTTTAATGCGCGTCCCAAGATTACCCCTAATACACAGCCTCAGAAATGTTTACGGAAATTCTTTATAAGCAAACGGCTTTATTTCCCTTGAGTAGCTGCAGATACAAAGCAGGGGCTACTTTTAAACACCCCGAGGTGCCTCCAACCCCCACCATGTACAGATCTGTTACCCTGGCCCACCCACGGATCCACAAGGAGACCCCAGGGGCCAGGGATCTAGCTCAGATGGTAGAGCGCCGCCTGGCATATACAAAAGTTCTGGGTTCCATCCACGGCACTGCAGTAAAAAATGAATTAAGGTAGCCGGGCAGTGGTGGCACACGCCTTTAATCCCAGCACTCGGGAGGCAGAGGCAGGTGGATTTCTGGGTTCGAGGCCAGCCTGGTCTACAGAGTGAGTTCCAGGACAGCCAGGGCTACACAGAGAAACCCTGTCTCGAAAAACAAAAAAAAAAACAACAACAACAAAAAAAAGAATTAAGGTGATGAGATGGCTCAGTGGTAAAGACGTTTGTCACCAAGCCTGGGCTTGACCCTCCCCAGGCCCCATGTTAGGAGTGAAGCAACTGCTCAGTTGTCCTCTGATCTACATATGCACCCATGCGCACACACCAGAACACTATAAATACATGAACGTAATAGGGGCTGGAACGGTGGCTCAGTGGTTAAGAGCCCTGGAAGCTTTACCAAAGGACCCGGGTTTGATTCCCAGAACCCATATGGCGGTTCACAACTGTAACACCAATCTCGGGGAGCTGAGGCCCTCTCTTTTGGCCTCTGAGGACACCAGGCATCAAGTAATACACAGGCATACATATAAGCAAAACACATACATAAAAAAAAAGTGTAAAAAACTAATATAATAAACATTTACTTATAAATAAGTAAATAAAAGTGGACATGGTGGCGCACACCTTCAATCCCAGCACTTGGGAGGGAGAGGCAGAGGCAGGTGGATCTCTGTGAGGCCAGCCTGGTCTACAGAGTGAGTTACGGGACAGCCAGGGCTACACAGAGAAACCCTGTCTTAGAGAGAGAGAGAGAGACAGAGAGAGATAGACAGAGAGAGACCGAGACCCAGGGAGATGGCTGCCCTAATGCTACCAACCATGTGATCCTTCCCTGCTCTCATCTGCAAAGGGAAGAGGAGGGAGACCGCAGCAGAAACTGCAAGAGCCATGGGAAAGGACTGCAGACCGAGTAGCCTTCCCTAAGGAACAAGGTCAGTCAGGGAGTCAGCCCCTCCTCCTCTCTCCCTTGGTCCATCCCATCGCTGGCCACGCCCATTGCTGTGGCTTGAATCTCGCACAAAGCCAGGTGTTGCCAGACTTGTTGGATCACACCTGGAATCTTAGCACTCAGAAAACTGAGGCCGGAGGATTGCTACAAGTTTGAGGCCAGCCTGGGCTATATAATGAATTCTAGCTGGGGATACAGAATGAAACAGCTTTTTTCAAAAACAAAAAAACAAAAAACAAAAAAACGAAGACCACAAAAACGGTGGGAACCAGCCTTCTGGAGGCAAGCAGGCAAGTTTGAGGCCTGCCTGGACTATAGAGTAAATTCCAGGGGCAGATTGAAGGAAACCTGTCTTGAGGGCAGCAGCAAGATGGCTCAGCAGGTAAAAGCACTGAGTTCAAGTCACCCCTTCACCCAATATGCCTGCCACCACACAAATAATATTGTATGTATTTATTAAAGGTTTATTTTTCAGTGTGCGTGCGTGTGTGTGTGTGTGTGTGTGTGTGTGTGCGCACACATATATATTCAGGTATCTACTGAGGCCAAAGGCATCTGATTTTCCTAGAACTGAAGTTACAGGTGGTTGTTAGCCACCCAACCTGCCTGGTACCTACAGAAGCCGGGAGAGGGCATGAGACAACTGTGAGCTGCCGTGTGGGGGCTGGGACTTGAACCCAGATCCTCTAGAACAGCTGTGCTCTTACACCAAACCATCTCTCTGGCCCCAGCTAGTGTACTTTGTTGTTGTTGTTTTGTTTTGTTTGAGACAAGGTCTCTCTCTGTGTAGCTTGGCTATCCTAGAACTCCCTCTGTAGACCAGGCTAGCCTTGAACTCATAGATTTCCACCTGCTTCTGCCTCCGGAGTGCTGGGTTTAAAGGCATGTGCTACCACCGCCAGGGTGCCAGGAAACATTTTTTTACAAAGTTAATAAGGTACACAAGAGTGTGTATTAGGATTACAGCGCCTACTTCTAGGGCAGATAACACAAAGAACCGGTCCATGTGGACTAAGGGGATAGCTCAGGGGATACAGTGGGCAAACGTGCTGAGTTCTGACCCCCAGCACTGTGGCCGGGTGTGAGCCAGGCATAAATCCCAGCACTGGGGAGGCAGAAGCTGGCAGATCTCTGTGAGTTCAGGCCAGCCTGGTCTGCAAAAGGAGTTTCAGGACCTCCAGGGTTGTTACACAGAGAAAGCCTCTCTTGAAAAACAAAACCAACCACAAAAAAGCCGGGTGTGGTGGTGCACAGTAATCCCAGCTCACTGGAAGGATGGGAGGATCCTGAGGCCCCCCAGCCAGTCAGTGTATCCAAATCTGGGAGTTCTGGTTTCAGCCGGAGACTTGTCTCAAAAGGAAACCCTAGAGAGGGCTGGAAAGACAGCTCGGCAGCTCAGGCAGCTAAGAGCATTTGCTGCTCTTGCAGAGGACCTGAGTGTGGCTCCCAGGATCCAAGTCAGGTGGCTCACAACTGCCTGTAACTCTAGCTCCAGGGCATCTGATGCCTCAGGCTGGCACTCATGGGTAATACTCATGCAGACATATGCACCTAGATGTAATAAAAGTAAATAAGATGTCATGTGCCAGGCAGTGGTGGCGCACGCCTTTAATCCCAGCACTCGGGAGGCAGAGGCAGGTGGATTTCTGAGTTTGAGGCCAGCCTGGTCTACAGAGTGAGTTCCAGGACAGCCAGGGCTATACAGAGAAACCCTGTCTCGAAAAAAAAAAAAGATGTCATGTGACTGGAAAGACACCTGACACTTGACTCAGGCCTCAACATGTATGCACTCGTGCACACACACAGAGTAAATGGGGGCATATATTCAGGATGTCTGCAGGCTAGGCCTGGCTAATGGGCAGACCCCATTTCTTCCAAGTCATCTTTTCTCTCTGCTGGTTATTTATGTCTCTAACCCTTTTGCACAAACCACATAAAATATTTCACACACTTTAAACTGCCAAGACATCTCCACAAATGTGCTGATGAGCAAATCCTGGCATCTCCTGCCCTGGAGAGCACAGGATGCTGGAGCCAATGGCAGCCCCTCCCCCACCAGCCACAGGGCTTCCCTGCCTCCCAAGCTGTCAGTGAGTCTTTGAAATGGATCTACGCTTTTGTCAGGTTCCTGCCATTTGTTCGTAGTTTGCAAATATTTACTGCCCTTTAAGAACTGAACGTGGCCAGTTGGAAATGCCTGACTGCAGAGAGGTACTTGCACTTTGGCCCAGGCTGGAGCTGAGCTTACAGCCTGCAGGAAGGCTCTCCCAAGATGGGCACAGGAACACATGCATCCTAAATCTTGGGTTGAAAATCTCTTGGGTGCTTGGGCTGCCACCTCAAGTGCTGGGGGTGGGGGTGGGGGTGGGGCTGAGGCAGAAGAATCAAAGCGTTTAAGGTCAACCAGACTAAGATGCATAGTGAAGTGAGACCAGGCCAGCCAGGATTACATGGTTATAAGATTTCAAGCCAGGGCTGGGACTGTAGCTCTGTGGATGTGGTACTTCCCCTACGTGCATGAAGCCTTGGGTTCGATTCCCAGGCATGACGTAAACTAGCATAGTGGTGCACACTTCTCCTAGCGCTCAGCCGGTAAGTCAAGAAGATCAAAGTTCAAGGATATCCACAGCTATATATTGAATTTATATTCAGCCTCGGATACATGAGGCATGTCTTCCCTACCCAAGGAATTTATATAACAGGCTCTGTTTTATTCATAATTATTTATTTATCTACTGTGAGTCTTCCCTGTGGCAGAGTGAATCCCATGAAGTGCACATGTGTCAAGGGTCAGGGTCAAGTGTCAGAGGTCAAGTCAGGGGTCAACCTCAGGTGTCACTCCTCAGGGGTCATCTAACTTGTTTTTTTTTGATACAGGATTTCTCATAGAACCAATAATCTTAGGCTGACTGGCCAGTTAATCCCAGAGACTCCAGTCTCTGCTTCCTTAACACTGGACTCAAAAATAAGTATTACATGACCCAGGGATATTGAATATCTGACTCAGGACCTTGCCAACTGAACTATGCTGCCCCAGCCCTCAAATATTATCTTTTGTGGATGTCTTATTGCAAATTGTCTCAGATATTTTTGGCCACAAGACAGGTAAGAATTTTACTAAGTGACTATTTTTCCCTGTCTGGTAAAATACTTTAACAAAAGTAACCTAAAGGGAGAAGGACTTGTTTATTTTGCCTCATGGCCCAGTAGGCTTGCGAGGTGACTCAGCAGTTAAGAGCACTGGTTATCTTTCAGAGGACCCAGGTTCAGTTCCCAGCATCCACGCGGGAACCATCTGTAACTCCAGTCCCAGGGGATTGGAAGCTTGTTTGTGGCATCTGTATGCATGTGGCACACACATATATGTGCAGGCATTTATTTGCTATGCATAAAATAAAAATTAAATACAACAAAGCCAAGTGGTGGTGACACAAACCTTTGATCCTAACACTCCAGAAGCAGAGGCAAGCAGATCTCTTGAGTTCAAAGCCAGCCTGGTCTACAGAGTGAGTTCCAAGTCAACCAAGGCTACACAGAGAAACCCTGCCTTGAAAAAACGAAAACAGCCGGGCCGTGGTGGCGCACGCCTTTAATGCCAGCACTTGAGAGGCAGAGGCAGGTGGATTTCTGAGTTCGAGGCCAGCCTCGTCTACAGAGTGAGTTCCAGGACAGCCAGGGCTACATAGAGAAATCCTGTCTCTAAAAACCAAAGGGGGGGGGGACCCTAAAAACCAAAAATAGATAGACAGACAGACAGACAGATAGACAGGTGGAAATAGATAAATCTTAAGCTTAAAAAAAGTACCATCCACCCCGGTGGGGAAGGCCTGGCCCAGGAGCTTGCGGCGGAGGGTTGAATTGCATCCTAAGTCAGGAGCAGACAGGGATGGCTGTTGTTTTTTGTGCAGACTAGGACCCAAGCCCAGGGAATGGTGCTGCCTACTCTTAGAGAAGCCTTCCTGTCTCAATTAACATAATAAGACGATCTCTCAGGTGTGCCTAGAAGCTTGTCTCCTGTGAGTTGCCAGATCCGTGTCCGCAGTGTCATCCACAATCAACAGTAAGCACATGCTAAGCGGTTTTTACTGCCCCCTTTTGGGTATTCCTTCTCTCTCTCTCTCTCTCTCTCTCTCTCCCTCCCTCCCTCCTCCCTTCCTCCCTCTTTCCCTCTCTGACTTGTTTTTTCTTTCTTTTTTTTTTTTTTGAGACAGGGTTTCTCTGTGTAGCCCTGGCTGTCCTGAAACTCACTCTGTAGACCAGGTTGGCCTCGAACTCAGAAATCCACCTGCCTCTGCCCCACCCCCAAGTGCTGGGATTAAAGGCGTGGTTCCTCTTAGGGTATTCTTTTCGCTTTGTTTTGTTTTCTGAGGAACAGGGTCTCACTATTTAGTCCAACCCAACTTGAACTGCCTGTGCAGCTAAGGCTGGCCTCTTGCCTCTGCTTTCTGAGCACCGGGATTACCAGCATGTGCCACAACACCAGGCTCTGCGTGGCCACTAGTGCTGGAAATACTTAAGGGACCCATTTAGCAACCTGACAGTGGGCTGAGAGCTGACGCCAGTGCAGGGCTGGAGAAATGGGCCAGTGGAGGGACATGATTAGCACAGGCAAGCCTGGGCCAAGGTAAAGCTAAAAGAGAAAATTACTATTTTAAAAGATTCATATGTTTTATATGTGTCCAAGTATTTGCCTCTGAGTGTGTGTATATGTATGTATGTATGCGTGTATATGTTTGTATGTGTATATATGTGTGTATGTGTGTATGTGTGTTTTGTATGTGTGTGTATGTGTATATGTGTGTGTATGTGTATATGTGTATATGTATGTGTATGTATGTGTTTGTATGATATATGTGTACCACATGCATGCTTATTGCTTGAAGAAGCCAGAAGAGGGTGTCAGGTCCCCCAGAGCTGGAGTCGCAGGCAGTTTCTCGTCCATCTTTGTTTGTTTTGTCTTTACAGTTCTTGCTGGCTGACAACAAAGACCACAGTCAAGAGTCAGACAAGTATTTCCCCATCGCGGGAGCACTATAAGGTGTTTTTACAAATAAGTACCTAAAAATATAATTTAAAAAACCCATACATAATGGGGTGGAAGAGATGGCTCAGGGGTTAAGAGCACTGTCTGCTCTCCCAGGAGACAAGGGTTCGATTCCCAGTACCCACATGGCAGCTCACAACTGCCTGTAATTCCAATTCCAGGGGATCTGACACAGCCTTACATGGGCAGACACAGGCAAAACACCAATGCACATTAAAAACAAAACCCATAACATTCTTTAAAAGAAAGGAAAGAAAAAGGGTGGGAGTCTAGAGGTAGGTGGATCTCAATGAGTTTGAGGCTAGCCTAGTCTACATAGCTAATTCCCTACAGGACAACCAGGGGGGCCCAGAGAGACCAGGTCTGAAAAGCAAAAACCAAACAGATGGGGGGGGGGGAATGGGGACGGGGAGGAGGAGGGGGAGGGGGAAGAGGAGGAGGAAGTGGGGGAGAGAGAGGGGAATGGGTGATATAGCTCAGCTGAAGAGCACTTGCTTTTAATATTCAAGTCTGCAAGTTTAATCCCCAGGGCCAAAACACACACACACACACACACAGAGACACACACACACACACACAGACACACACACAGACACGCACACGCACACGCACACACCACTCTTAAAAACAAACCATCCATTTTCTGCTTCCCTGTGGGCTGGAGCAGTCAGTACGTTACTCTGCCTCCTGTGCCCCCACCTTTTTGTTAGCCCCATTTCTCGAGCCTCTTCTATTTTCCCCTCCTGCTGGGCTTTGGGGTTCCTGTCCACGTGGCCCCTCTCCTTTGTTGTCTCAGCAGACTGGGGCCTAGTCATTTGTTTGCTGAGAGTCTGGGGTAGGGGTGGAGGGGGTGAAAGTCTCTCCACACATCATAACAAAGGAGTGGACATTTTATCTCCCCTTGCATGGCTGGAGATGGTCCTCTCTTCCCGAGCACAGCCCGTCTTGGGTGTTTATGGATGGCTTCGTGAACAATGGCGGCCTTTTCTTTTCATAGCAATTAACATTCTAATTGTGGGGCTTGAGCTGCCCCACGCTTTGTGTGTCCAGTAGGGTTCTCTGACAAGTTTATACTCAATTATAATTTATATTGTAAAGACAGGCAGACATTTAGGACAGTAAACTCAGGGCAGGCTGGGTCTCTAGTACTTTCACCAAGGTTACAGTGACCAAACTTGGCCAATGACACAAACATCCCCCCTCCCTCCCCCACTGATGTTTTTAAAGGCAAAGCTTGCTGTGGAGGGAACGGGCCTCTTTGGGGTTTGGGTGACATTTGTGCCTTGTAGATAATCCAAAAAGACAGAGAACTGGAGGAAAAAAAAAAAAAAACCTTTGACAAAGATTGTGGGAGTCACAAAATATTTAAGAAGGAAGCAGAGTTGCTGAAGTGGGGAGTAAAATGGGAAACATTTTCTACACAAATGGTGTCCGATCAATTGAACCTTCAACTTGGTTTTGAAAATCTATACATTTCCCTCTTGGCCAGTTACACAATCCACTAGCCTCCTGATAAGCGTGTTTTGGGGATGAGCCCTGCGGCTTGATCACTCAGTCAGAAGGTCTGGTCTTGCACAAGATCCCACAAAGGGAATAAATACAGCAGGACTTCCGGGTGGGGGTGCTCTTAAGGGCTGTGAATCTCTAAAAAACCACCAGAGGCCAAACCACAGGAACTAGGCTGCTTTCTGTTGAAGGGAGTTCCAGGACAACTAGGGCCACACGGAGAAACCCTGTCTCTCTCATTCATTCATTCATTCATTCATTCATTCATTCATACATACATGGAATAAAGGAAAATATAAGAGCCCTTGCTTGCAGCTGAATGCTCCTGCTTGCTAAATTACTATAGCCATGTTCCTCAGATCTTGCTTCTAAAGAGGACAAAACTGTCTTTTTCTGCAGGAATCATCAAGGTGAACTTAGTCTGAGCCATGTAGTTGGGCTAGCCTGGGCTCATTAATGATGTGTGATAAATGACCCCAAGAACAGGTTCTTTCTTCATCTCCTTTTATCTGAGGGACTGAGAGAAAGAGAGAATCCTTTCTGAAAATTCATTCCTGCTTGTGTGTGTGTGTGTGTGTGTGTGTGTGTGTGTGTGTATGTGTGTGTGTTTACCTTTAAGAGTCTCTTGCTCTTCCTACATAGCTAGCAGGGCCCTACAATGTTGAGTCAAGGTCTTACCCTGTAACTAAGGCTAGCCTGGAATTTGATATGTAGCTTATGCACTTATGTATGTATATATGTATGGCACTTATAGCAATCCTCCTGCCTCAGCCCCTTGAGTGCTGATATTACAGACAGGAATCACCCTGCCTAGTTTTCTGGAATGTGTATGTGTGAGGTGTGGCCGTGTGTGTGAGGCCAGGGGCTAATATCAGTGTCTTCCTCTTCTCTCCACTTGACTTTTTAAGACAGAGTCTCTCATTGAACCTGGAGCACATTAGGTGAGGCTGGATGAGCACTGAGCCCCTGGGATCCTCCTGGCTCTACCCTCCCGGCAGTGGGGGTACCAGACTTCTGTTGTTGGACTCAGCTTTTCTCATGGATGCAGGGCATCTACAGGTCCTCATGTTTCCGTGGAAACATTTACTAGCAGAGCCACTCCCAGCTTACCTTTGTTTTAAGGACACAATCATAGGCTTTGATGCACCAACCACAAAGAGTCAGGGTAGTTAAAACGGTTCAATGTTCAATAGTGATTTGGAATAATGACATTTGACAGGGCAACAAGCAGAGACATCCGGGTGGGGGGCACCAGAGAAGGGTGCCCTTTGCAATGAGCCAACTCTGCAGCCCTAAATCATCCCAACAGGAGGGCTCTTTGCCAGGACACTTAGAAAACTGGGCATTCAGCCCCACGGTAATGCATTCCCACTAAGTCACAAGCCCGAGCTCTGAGCCATTCACCCCGATGTGGAGGAATGCCTTCCAGGTTCTCAGCTGGCCGTCTGGGACAGATACCAAATCCACGGGACTCTCCAGCTTTTCTCCAAAGTCAGACCTGGAATCTCCCAAATTAAAGCAGCAATGGTCACCTGACCAGTCAACTGTGCTTCCTGGCATGAATGAGCAGACACTCAGAATACGAGACTTTGATAACATTTAAAGGGTCAGTCTTGAGATTTTGTATGCAGACAAACAAGTGCGTGTGCGCAAGCGCGCGCGCGCACACACACACACACACACACACACACACACGTTAGTTTCTTAGGGATTGTTCAGTGCTTACTACTTTCCTATTTTCTTTTTGATTTTGGTTGGACATTAGAGACAGGGTCTCCTCATGTAGCCCAGGCTAGCCTTGAGTTCACAGCATCCTTCTCACTGCTCAGCCTCCCAGGTGAGTATCCTTGGGCTACTTATTTTTGTTATTTTGTTTGGTTGGTTTTGGAGGGGGTTTGTTTTGAAACAATGGCTCACTCTGCAGCACTGGCTGGCATAGAACTTGCTATGTAGACCAGGCTGGCCTCAAACTCACTGACCTCTGCCTGTTTCTGTTTCCTGAGTGATGGGATCAAAGGCTCATGCTACCCCTCCCCCAACCTGGTAGGCTAGTCTTGATATTTGTGGCTCTTGTTTTTCTGTTTCTTTTTGTTCGAGAACTTTTGTTGTTTTGTTTTGAGACAGGGGTCTCTCTATTATGTAATTCTAGCTGTCTTCTAATTTACTGTGTAGACCAGGCTGGCCTCGAACTCAGAAATCCGTCTGCCTCTGCCTCCCAAGTGCTGGGATTAAAGGCGTGCGCCACCACTGCCAGGCTTCCCTTACCTTTTCTTGGCTCCTCCTCCTCTCTCTCCTTTCCTCCCCTTTCCAAATTAGCCTCTTCTCTACTTCATGCACACACAAACGTGAGTGAGCACATGTGTCTGAGACCCAGTGAGCTTCTTTGGAGGTGCGTACTGGAACATGGCTGAGAATCCCTTTACAGAAGCACCACCAATTCACTTCTGACTATGCCACTGAAAAGACAGTCTCTCTTCCCTATCACTTACTAACTGCTTAGGGACCCTCAGAGAGGGACAGACCCTGCAGCCCCTTCCCCACATGTGGCTTTTAGTTGTCTTCATAAAAATAATGCTTTGGGAAAGTTGGATGTGGTGGCGCACACCTTTAACCAAAGTGGTAGGGAGGCAGAGGCAGATGGATCTCTGTGAGTTCGAGGCCAGCCTGATCTACAAAGTAAGTCCAGGAGAGCCAGGGCTACACAGAGAGAAACCCTACTTCAAAAACACAAAAAAGAAAACAAATAAACAACCCCCCAAAACAACAAAAAACCCAAACAAACCCCGAAACAAACAAACAAACAAAACCAAAAACAACACCATCAACCACAAAAAATGTGTTTAGGGCTGGAGAATGTAGGTCAGTCAGTAAAAGGCTTACCCAGCATTCACAAAGTCCTGGGCTTGATCCCCAGCACGGAATAAAAAGCAAGTGCTCTGTGAGGGTGTAAAGCAAATCTGGGTTACATGAGATCCTGCTTAAGACAAAACCAGGGTCAAGAGTCTGGAGTTTTGGTGTCCAGGTTAAGAATGCTGGCTACTCTTCCGGAGGACCTATGTTAGGTTGTCAGCACACACACGGTGGCTCACAGCTGTCTGTAACTCCAGTCCCAGGGGATCCAATGCCCTCTTCTGGCCTCTTCCAACATTCTGCACTGGTACACACACACACACACACACACACACACACACACACACACACACACACACAGGCAAAACACCCATACACATAAACAACAAAACACTCACTCAGTGCCAACACAGTGGTACACACCTATATTCTCAGCATTGAGGAGGCTAAGAGAAAGGATCCAGAGTTCGAGACCAGTGACCAGCTTTCTGTCACACGTCTTTAATTCCAGGGCCTAGGAGGCAGAGCCAGGTGGATCGTCTCTGTGAATTCAAGGCCATCTGGTCTACCCAGTGAGTACCAGGCCAGAGAGGGCTACACTGTCAGACCCTGTCTAAAACTTCCAGAGCCCTACCCATTCAGATAAGCTTTCTACACCATAGAGTTATCATCCCATGTCGTCTGCCACAAGCACACAGTTTGATGATTTCTAGCCCGCCCCTATGTTTGTGTGGCCACACCATGATTCCGTTTCTGATTGTTCTTTTTCTCCCAGTGATAATAAAGCACATTTCCTATGAACGGTCCCACCTGATACCTCTGTGCGTGTGGTTTCCGTTTCGGAGAGTTAAGTGCATTCAACCCCTAGATATCCTTTTTAAAAAGTGAATTTTAGTGCAAAGGCTTAAGGGATATTCCTGATGCAGGCAGGGAGCACAGCCCTGCAATCCCAACATGCGGGAAGTAGAGGCAGGGGGATTAGAAATTCAAGGCCTGCCTGGGCTATAGAAGACTCTGTTTCATAAAAAGGGGGGGGGGAGGGGAAGAGGGTTATGGGTTATCCTGGTTTCAGAGCCCTTGCCTAGCAAGTGAAAGGCCCTAGGTTCTATCTGGAGGAGGATAGAGGAAGAGGGGAAGGGGGAAGGGGGAAGGGAAGGGGCAGGGGAAGGAGGAGGGGGAGGAACTATAAGGCTCTAACTAGATGTTATGTATACAGAGAATTAAAAGGTTGCCAAAGTGACGCGAGTTAACCATTCCCAAATTTGTCTCTGTGTTAAATGTAGACAAAAACCACTCCTTTATCCGGATCCCTGTCCTTCCACACCTGGATCCCCTTTCCTGGTTTACGTGACTCATCTCCCACCCACGAGGTGACGAGGTGACCACAGTCTCCTCTCTAAGACCTGCAGCGCTTGTCTTTTGTGCCTGACCCATGACATTTACATTACATTTACCACCATGTCAACGCTCATTCATATCGTAGCACACGTAAGCATGGCCTTCCCTTTTTGTCCGTTTGCCTTTTAGATTTTGGGTTTTTTTGGAGGCAGAGTCTGACTAGATAGCCCCAGCTCTCCTGGCACTCACTAAGTAGACCAGGCTGGCCTCAAACTCACAGAGATCTGCCTGCTTCTGCTTCCCAAGGTGCTGGGATTAAAGACAGGAGCCACTATGCCCAGCTTGAGCGATGCCCTTCCTTTTAAAGACTGATAGTTCACTGAGTTGCATTCCAGATTGTGTTTATCCATTCAACCCTTGATGGACACTTACTTGCCTTACTGCTACCTTGTAAGTGTTGTGAATACTTCAGCTATGAACAGAGACAGCCCAACATCTCTCTGAGAGCCCGCTCGTTGCTATTTCATATGATAATTCCACTCTTAATGTTAAGGAATTGCCAACAGCTGTCTGTAATGCCTGTATCATTTCACGCGACTCCTCCTCTCCCACCCTTGCCTTCAATGCTTTGTTTCACACTCGTGGTTATTGGCATTGTAATCATCGGCTCCTGTCGTTATCGTGACGGCCATGTCCCATTACCACAGGTACATGGAGAGGACACAGTACTGAGGCTATCAAGCCTGGGGGAGCCTGCAGTGTGAGAGGCAAACAAAGGGCTGCCCTCATCCTGCCTTTACCTCTGATGAAGTGACAGACAGGAGAAACTGGAGGATGCTGAAAAATATCAGAAGTCAAGAACATCGGGGCTGGGGATGGAGCTTAGTTGGCGCAGTGCTTACCCACCATGCACAAAGCCCTGGGTTCCATCCCCGGCACCACTCGGATGGGGCACTGTGGTATATGCCTGTTATCTTAGCACTTGGGAGGTAGAAACAGGAGAATCACAAGTGCATAGTTTCCCTTGGCTATTTATGAAGCTGGAGGTCATTCTGTCTCAAACAAAACATAAACAAGGGCTGGCAAGAGGATTTGGTTGCTAAAGATGCTTGCTGCCAAGCCTGAAGTCTTGAGTTTGATCCCAGGGACCCACACCGTATAAGGAGAGACCATTGGGAATCTGAGGCAGGAAGATTGCCACAAGTTGAAGGCCAGCAGGCCTCCCTGAGACCCTGTCTCACCCTCTAGGTTCTACCCTCTCCCCACAAAAAGAAATCTGTCCTAAATCTTTTTTTTTTTTTTTTTTTTTTGGTTTTTCGTGACAGGGTTTCTCTGTGTAGCCCTGGCTGTCCTGAAACTCACTCTGTAGACCAGGCTGGCCTCGAACTCAGAAATCCGCCTGCCTCTGCCTCCCAAGTGCTGGGGTTAAAGGCGTGCGCCACCACTGCCCGGCTGTCCTAAATCTTGAACTATCGTCTATGCTATAAAAGAATCATTCTTAGATGGTGGGCACCAAAGGAGGCAGGGAGATGTTGGGCACATGTAAGTGTCATAATGTAGAAGAAAGAAGGCTGGGTTTGGGGGGGCATGATGAAACTGGGGGCTCAGGAGTAGGCTAGGAGGAGGAGAGCGTGCAAGGGAAGAGACAGAAGGCTGGTAGAGAGACTGAGACCTATACATCTCAGTTGGGAAGCTCCTGAAGGCACAATTCTGCAATCGTTGGTGGGTATTCAAGGTCATCCTTAACTCCAGAGGAAGCTAAGACTCCTTTGATCCTAACATTGAGGGTGAGGAAGATGGGCGTTTACCATCATCCTAGCTACATGGTGCACTGAATGTCAGCCCGGGCTGCGGAGGAACCCGGTCAACGAATACACAAATAATTAAATAAATGTACCCAGGGAGATAGGAGCCTTGATGGTCACAGAAATGAAATGGGCTTATGTGCTCCAAATCTCTCTCTCTCTTTGAACAGTAGAGGTTCAGCATTCACAGACAGCTGAAAAACTAACCAGTCGCTACCACTGCTGAGCAGTCCTGCCTAGAGCCAATCCTGACAACAACGGGGCTTTGCAACCCAGTTGTCCAACCGAAGACATTCCCCTAAAATCCTATCTCTTTCCTATATCTGGACCCACCCAGGGCATTGTAAGCTATTAAATAACCACTTGCCTTCCACTCTTCACCCTCTGTCGGCTTCCGGACCTCTGTGGAGGCTTCTTCCATTTCTGTCTGCCGGTTCCTGGCTGGGGTTCACAAAATGAAGGCAGCCGATAAACATGGAGTGTGTGCAGTAGTCTCATGCCTGAAACCCAAGTGTGTGTGTGTGTGTGTGTGTGTGTGTGTGTGTGTGTGTGTGTGTGTGTAGCCTATGAGAACCAGGAGGAGCTCAAGGCCACCCTGTGCAATGTGAGACATTGTCTCAAACAAAACAAAAAAAAAACCCAAAAAACTAAAACTAAAATGAAATAAAAAACTACTGTCCTCTGCTTCCCCCCCCCCCCAAGACAGGGTCTCCCCTCCAACTTGAGATCTTCCTACCTTAACCATATGAATAAAAATATCCTCGACATCTCTTTATTACTATACTGACTGACGTGCCCCAAGGGTCCCACCTCATTCCGAGGCAGGTATGGTTGCTGTGCTTTAACTATCACTAGCTAGATAAATGAAAAGATCTATATTACACAATGTTTTCCTTAAAGGGCTCATCTTTCTTGAGCTGTAAACTGTACATTCCTTTAGATTTGGGAGTTATAGGGCCTGCTCTGTTCCCTTCCCAGAAAGGTGTAGAGAATATTGGTAGATTAGTCAGAGAGAAGGCAGGTGTTAATTTGCCTTCTGACTCAGTATCAGAATCTTAAAGTGCTTTTATGTAGCATGAAAACAGAGTCTTCTCGGCCAGCTCCACCCTGGCTGGCAGGAGGGGCTGTCCTATTTCTTTTAGATGTTGTGGGCCAAGTATTTCAAGATACGTTCCAGAAGAACACTAGAACTGGAACCCAGGCATTTATTTCTTCTGTAGGGTCTCAGCAGTAGCTCCGAGTATCAATCCCGTGGTCCAGCTGATTTATCCAGCGTTGGGTTGTCCACAAGCACAGGTGAACATGCTCACGAGATCGGGCTCCCATTTCCCCCTTCTCACTAGCTTCTCAGAAACAGGAAACGACAAATAGCTAATCAAGAAAATGCAAAGCAGAAAGATGGAGGAAAGGCGCTGTCTGCCCAGTCCCTTATAATGAAGGCAACGTCAGATAGGCTCTACCTGTCCACAGATCCCATAGGGAAAGCCACAGAAGGGGCTGACCAGTTAGTTGGGTTTCTTCCACGCTGAGCTCACACACTGTGCAAGGGAGTTAGCCAATTAAACTTAGGTAGATTTGTGAAATAAATTTTTATATCCATACACACCCCTTTAGAAAATTCTAGGCATCCCTCAATCAGGATCATACAGCCTCAGAAGGAAGTGGCTTTTCTGTAAAGCAGGTCTGTATCGCAGAGTCCTAGAAAGCAGTTAAGTACAAATACCCACCTACCTTTTGGGAGCCCACTCTCCCTCTGCGGACTGAACAGTTTCAGGGATAGTATCTGCAACTGCTTGCTCTTCTGGTGCCTACTCTAGCAAATTTGCTTTTAGTCTGCCCTCTCTACAGTTAGGAGACTGGTTAAGAAGAGCTTTTGAAAATTCAGGAAGTTTACAACAAACCCTGGCTCGTGAATATGAATCCTGAAGAGTATTACTCAGCATTTTAAGGATGCAAACCCTGGTGGGCATGGATAGCATGAAATTAGGTTGGGGAGGTGGGGTGCAGCTTGAAGAGTTGGGGTGGACAGAGGGCACCACAGGCCACTCCAGCAGCCCTCAAAACCCAATTTTAACATTTCAATAAAAAAAAAAAATCATAAAGGGACTCGAATCTCTTGTCAGGTTTGATTTTAGAGGGAAAAGTTGAACCGAAGTATTTTTCTGTGAGCGGCGAGACCTTTCTCAGCTGGTAGTTATCAACTACGCCAATTACTACAATAATTTTGTGGAGCGCGTAACCGAGACACATCGGTTCTAGAACTTTCATGTCCGGCCCTGATTTTCAATAAACCAATTTTCCTTTTTCCGTCCCAGAATTCGGATAGTGGCCGCGAGGATGATATCCCCCCCCCCCCAGTCCCTCCTCGCCTTGGCCAATCTGAGCCCGGATGCTAATTAGCTATGCTTCTCAGATGAACACGCCTTTGTCACATGTAGGGCCGGACTACAAGGCCCAGCATGCCTCTCCCCTGCCTGATCAATGAGGGCTTATTTAAATGATCTCTGAGGTCTTGGACCCAGGCCAATCAGCTGTCAGAGCTCATGATAAATCGCAATGCATTATTGATAATAATAATTACTGGGACATGCGCGTTCCGGCCGAAGGGGGGTAAAATTTCCCAACTCCAGGAATTGGTGGCGGAGAGGGGGCAAGTCGCCAGGGCTCTTCCCGGCGCCCCGATGCGCGCACCATGTCGAGGCGCAAGCAGGCGAAGCCCCAGCACATTAACTCGGAGGAGGACCAGGGCGAGCAGCCGCTGCAGCAACCGAGCCCCGACCTCGCAGAGGCGCCGGCGGCGGAGGAACCGGGTGAGTGCGGCTGCGGCCCCGTCCGTGCGCCCGACTGTCCGTGCGTCCTGGGAGGGCGCTCCCAGCACTGCCGCGCGTCCCTCGAGGGCACGGGTTCCGGGAGCCGAATCTGGAATGGGAATTCCGGACTCTGTTCCGGGAAAGGAGAGACGCGGAGAGAGGGAGGGAGCCTCAATCCCCCCCACCTCGGAGGGAGCCTCAATTCCCCCACCTCGGAGGGAGCCTCAATTCCCCCACCCCTTTGCAAATCCCCCCCCTCCCAGTTCTCTTCCCTCTTATTGTAAAGTTGATTCCACACTCTGCCTCGCCCTCCAGCTTCCCTCTCCTTGTCCATAGCCCCATAATTGGTTTCCCTCGCCTGGATACATAAGCACCCCCCTACGCCGGTAACTTGGGCTTCCTTCGCCCCCTCTCTAGTGGCGCCGCTTTTAAAAGAAAGAGACCCCCCCAAGTCTCCCCACCCTTTTTACTACCCTCTTGGGGGCCCCTGGGGGAGGGGCGCACCTCTAGGGGACCCCCCCGGAGGAGGGCGATCTGTTGCACGCGCCCCTCCCAGGCCGAGTGGGGGGAGGGGGCGCGACCTCTCCCCACCCCCAGGCCGGGGTACGGGCCACCCGCGCAGCACAGAGGGCGGGGGAGGCTGCTGGCTTCGAGAGCTTTTATTTTATTTTTTTGTAATTTTAGATATTTTGTTTACTTTTTTTTTCTGCTTTCCGCCTTTCCCGGGGGCTACGCCGCCTGCTGCCGATCCTCGCCCTAACCTTTCGGGGCCTGACCTCCAGCCATCTTTGATTTCCAACTATCTAAAAATAACCGCGGCCAGCGGGAGGGTGCGTGCCGGGGCCCGGGCTGCATGGTCACCCCCGCAGGAGCGCACCCCCGCTCCTTTATTTATTTATTTTTGCACGGATCCCCTGGAGCGGCACTGCTTAGCACACGCCCGGGAGGTGAAAGGGGAGAGGTCGGCTTGCGGCTGACCCGGCCTGTGCCTCCACGGAGTTCAGGACCGCGGCGCGGCCGAGAGCTGCTGACGAGCCCCTCGTCCCTGCCCGCCGGACTGTCGTCGGAGAAACTGGGAACGTGGGGGGGGGGGTGTCCCCCTGGGCCTCCCGCTCGATTCCAGCTCTCCGCGTATGGTGGGCGGTGCGGGGAGGACTGCGCGCTCTGCTTGGGCGCTCCTGTTTTCCCTGCAGTGCGATCCTACTTTTCCCAAACTTCCCGAGTTTATCAAAGTTCAGTGACCTTCTACCTCATTGTTCCCCCCCATCCTCCCCAGGGCAACTGGAAGGTCATTGCTTCTTCGAGGGGCAGATGTGAGTTTCGGGGCGTTGGAGCATCTCACATCATAGGGCCGGGCAGCTGGGATGGACTCTTTGTGCCTTGGCCGGGGGAGCTGGGGGTGGGGGGGGCAGATCATGGAGAGGCTGGGTCGCCTAGTCCACCTGGAACAAAAGGGTTAATCCTCAGCCCGCCTGCTTCCTCTGGAGAGGAGGGGCGAGCTCCCGGCCCTGACCCCTCCCCTGGTCCTGCGATGACCTCCCTTCCCCCTCCATTTGGGGTGAGCGCATACTAGTGTTTTGTTTTTTTTTTTATTCCCCTTATTTAGCTGGTGGTTGGGACTTTGGGGGTGGGCGACATGGAGGGGTAGTTTGCTACAGAAGGGCTTCCGAAATCTCCGCTGGCTGGAGTCGCGGTTAACCTGGCTGCACCCTGAGGCCGCCGGGTGTGCGCTGCCACCGCGGTTTGGGGAGCGAGTTTTCTGCGGATCACCCGCGGTCCGAGCCTGGCCGCTGGCGTGCGGGCGCCCTCTGGAGACCGGTCATGTGCGGACTGCGACACACACCTGGTGAGTGAGGCTAACTGGACCAGAGACCCGCACCCGGGTGATCCCTGTGGGGTCCCCACCTTCCGCATCGCCATCAGTGTTTGGGAATCTCTCCAATAATTCTTAAAATGTGTTCTCAGGGGATAAGGGGGACCCCAATTGTGGTCTTGGGAAAAAGCTTTTTTTTTTTTTTTAAGATTTTTTTTTTAATAGCTGAATTTTGGATAAGTAAATAAATCTCAGTTTAGATAAATCTTCATCTTTTGGTAGCTTTTGGATTCCTCTTAGTCTGTAGGAGAATGCAATTTTTGAGCAAGGAAAATGAAATCCAGGCAATAATTAGCAGATCAAAAAATCTGCAGGTGGTCAAGGAGAAGGGGCTTACAGTACTTAAAGGAAAATTAGCATTTTCTCAAAAGGGTTCCAAATGCCCTTTGTGCTAAACTGGATTACAACCTTCGGCTATTACGATTCCCAGGTTTTTAGTAATTTAGCGCTCCTCTCTCAGTCCTGCATTGACCTGCCTGTGCTTGGCTTAGTTAAGGTTTCAAGCGAATTTAGTCTTTCCCAATGGGGGAGGGGGTCCTAATTTGCACATGGCCTTTTCTATTCATTTAATTGCATGTAAAGTGTGCGCTCCCTAACCCCTCTGTGGTGCTCGCCGCCAGTAAACGATACTTTGTCATTGGTGATGGGGGGGGGGGGTTTAGCAGATTCCAGTCTAAGTAGGGAACCATTTTGGGAGGCTGAGGCATGGTTATTTTTTAATCTCCTTTTGGATGTAAAGTGTCCAATGAGAATTTGGGGAAAAGAATTTTGGCAGGATTAGAGGAGGATCGGCTGATCGATCTTCCATTCTGGGTGTAACCTTGCCTAGGTGGATTGGCCCCCCTACTCACCCCGCTTTTGGGCCCTTGTGTACAGTGGAAGTGAAAACATTTGCTATGGAATCATAGTGCGTGTTGAGGTGTGATAGGTAATTCTGTTCAGGATGACAGTTTTTCACTGGAACATGCTGTGTGGCAGGCTCCAGGCTGGAACCTTGCAAGACCTCACCGTTAATTCTCACAACTGAAGTAGCTTTGGTAGTAGTTCATCTTGGCTGCTGGGTGGCAAGGGTCGGCCAGAGGTTCCCTTCCCACTTGACTTTAGCCTTCACTTGAATCCATGTGGGTGCTTGTTGCTGGTCCCAGAGCAGTCGGGATGGTCTCCTTTGTAAGGGGCGTCCATGGTGCTTGGAGCTGCTTTGGTTTGGTTGTCCCCCAGCCCCCAGTCTGTCTGTGTAGTAGCCCTGACAGCTTTCTAACCCACCCCAGCTTTTCGATCCTCTTGTCTCTGCCTCTAAAGCTGGGATTGGAAGAATCTGCCGCTAAATCCGCTCCCCTTTTGACTTTTAAATTGCCTTTAGAAAGTGGGTGATGAGGAGAACTTCCCAGCAAGCAACTCGCAACTAACGGGCTTCTTTCTCGGGGTTATGTGATTTGAAAAAAAAAAGAACACGAATAGGAGATGAATTGGGGAGTTACCGTTATCACTTTACTTTTTAACAAACACAGCTAAACAGGTTAAAGCCGAGGTACAGGCTCTAGACAGCCTTGTTTCTTCCTGGGGGAGAGAGACCTCTGATCTCTTGGAGTTGGCAAGTTTGTTCCAGTGAGGCAAATGTCCCTCGCTTATGTAAGGCGTATTTTGTATAAAGTGTATTCTGAGTCTTCTGTCCTTAAAAACCTTGAATGATTGATTCCGCATGCTGTCACTGTACATTCAGGGGACAGGAGAGCTGGTGTATCTGGGTCATTCGTTAGATGTGGCAGCCTCTTCACCCACTCTGGCTTTCCTTCTACCCTTTCAAAATCTTTTCCACTGGCCCTGGAACTTTAATCTGTGATTGCTTTTGATTTCTGCAGCTCTTGATTAAGTAGAAACTTAACTCCAGGTCAAATTTGACCTCTAATATGTAGATTTCAAGGCTTATTGTATGAAACTGGTTTAAAGCCACTGGGCCTGTAATACCCAGAGACATAATTCCTTTTGTTTTTTTTTGTTTTTTTGGTAAGCATTTATCCTGGAGGTAGGGCAGGGTCTAAGATACTTTGTGTTTTAAGTAAACTGCTCATTCATTGTCTTTCTTCAATACAGGAGCCATAACAGATAAGCCCAAGGCCCCAGGTTTTTATCAAGATACACAGATTTCAATTTTTTTGTTTTTGGCTGTTTTGAGTGTCTTCTGCCCGGGATTGGCCTCCTGGGCGATTAGCTTTCTTCCTATACAATAGTAAGCGTATTTTCCATTCATCTGGCCCAGATTGAATCGAAGACCCCTGCTGGGTTTACTGCATTCTTCCAACTTACTGGATAACTAGATGCTGAGGAGATAACATTCCTAAAATTCGGGGTGGGGGATGGAAGCCGTGCTGGCCAGCATTATTCCTGTGGACTTTGCTTTCCTTTCCTTCAGGTTAATTTAAGCATAGCCAGCAATTGTTCCTAACAGGGTCCTCTTTCTCCTTGGCAAATACTCCGGCCCATTATTTGCCGACGGTGGTACGGACGAGGTAGTTTTTTACTGCCTAAGCAAACATCGGCTACAGTTTTAAGTGGGATGTTGCTGGTGCAGTGGTCGGGGCTTGTGTATACAGTGAAGTCGGTTGGTAAGGCCGCAGTAAATCACTCTGAGCTGGTGCCTTCTTCTGGAGCAGAGGTGCTTAACCTTTTTTTATGCCATAGATTCCCTTCTCAGCCGAGTGCTGAGCGTACACAGGATACCGGGGAAAGGAGGCACAGTGATCTGCGAATAATTATCAGAAATGAAAACATTTAGCCTTCTTGTCCTTTGCTTTTCTCAAGCTCTGGAAGATGACAAAGAGGGCCCTGGGCTGGCTATTGTTTCTGGCCATTTCTCCCCTAAACAATGCAGCCTGAAAACTATTTACATAGTGTTTGCATTGCATGTGGGTAAGCTAAATCCCGGAGATACTGCTCAGTGGGAAAGCCCTCCCCTCCCCTAGCTGGTGTGAGGGCTTGGGCTCAGTACCCCCCTGTGTGGGGAGGTGGGAGGCAAACCAGAGGGTGTGCCAGACAGAAGAATCCCTCAGAGCCTCCAACTTTGGTGTCTGCTGTCCATCTCCTTTACGGATATCGGGAATATACAAAGCTAAGCTGTATGTAGGGTCTATCTCCAGCCCTGCAGGGAACTTAACTAGAGACGCTGATGCTTGCATTCACTGGAGCTGGAAGCTGGAGATCAGAGGTTCAAGGTCATTGGATACTCAGGTGGGAGGACAGACCTCAGGAAAAACTGAAACCGAGTGAATGGTGCGCCTGTGCAGTGACAGTTTCCAGAGTAGAATGGGTGAGAGGGAAGGGCGGAGGGATGGAGAAGCTGATGTCCCTGGAAGCGCTTCTGATCCAGTTGGTACTAATTTAAAGGGACTGTCTTGAGGGGCAGTGGTGGCACACTCTGGTGCTCTGGATTTGAGGCCAGCCTGGTGTACCGAGTGAGTTCCAGGATAGCCAGGGCTACACAGAGAAACCCTGTCTCAAAAAACAAATGGAAAAGGACCTTCCCAAGGTGCCAATGGCTTCCCTGGCTCCCACTTCCCTGTAGACGGTCATGTCCTGACACACCCATACCCTGCCTAGCCTTCTTTCTGCCTTTCAAAAATTCTTTTCTAAAAATTCAGGCAAAGCCTGACGTGTTGGGATATTCTTTTTTTGGTTTTTCGAGACAGGGTTTCTCTGTGTAGCCCTGGCTGTCCTGGAACTCGCTCTGTAGACCAGGCTGGCCTCGAACTCAGAAATCCGTCTGCCTCTGCCTCCCAAGTGCTGGGATTAAAGGCGTGTGCCACCACCGCCTGGCCTGGGATATTCTTATAATCCTGGTTAAGGTTTAAGCTTGAGGTTGCCTTGTGAGTGCCGGGCCAGCATGGCCCGTGAGACCCCAGTACAAACAACAGTGAAGACTTGTGTGTGGTTCTCTTAGAGAAAGCAAGGTTATTTTGGGGTGTTTTGGGGTCTTTTTTGGAGAGGGTGTACTTTTCATTTATTTATGTGGAAACTTGGTAGACCAAGAGCTGTTGTTGGCTGTTAGTTAACGTGGGAAGCGTGTGCGGACCAGTTGCTGAGGTAAAGGATACAGTTCAGTCAGATCTGCCGGGAGGCTACCTGTTCTCCTTCCTCCCTGAGGGATTTTCTTTAAAAGATCTTTTTGTTTGTTTGTTTCATTTTTAATTTATAGAGAAAGGATTTCTCCATGTAGCCCCAGCTGCCCTGGAACAATCTCTGTAGACTAGGCTGGCCTTGAACTCGAGATCCACCTGCCTCCTAAATGCTGGGATTAGAGAAGGTGTGTACCACCTCACCCGGCTGGTTATCTGTCTAATGTGCGTATTTTTTTGTTATGTTCGGTGTTTGAGATGTAGGATCTCCTTGAACTAGTTACAGTTAAGAGCAACCATGTAGGTGTTAGGAATCGAACCCTGGTCCTCTGGAAGAACAGCAAATGCTCTCTGCTGAGCCACCTGCTACTTGAGTCTTATTCCCGGTACTACACCTGTGGCTGCGGTAGTCCAGAGGGTCCTGAAAGTTTTTGTGTTTAGATAGGATCAGTCTCTATTTCAAAGTAGCCCAGGCTGACCTGGAAGTCAGGAACCTCTAGTAATTACAGATAGTCAGCTTACATCCTTATTTTAAATTCTTTTATACTGGGGCTCCTGTATTTGAGGCCACCTCACATTTTTAGCCAAGGATGGTCTCAAACTTCTGATCCTCTGCCTCTCTGGGTGCTGCGATTCCAGGAGTGTACAATCAAATGACTTACTCTGTGCTGGAGGTAGAAGGCTGGTGTATGCTTGGTGCTGCCCTGCCCCCAGCCTTGTCTGTCTGTCTGTCTGTCTTTCTTTTTTTTTTTTTGAGAGAATAGAAAGTGAGAAAGAGCGAGCAGTGTCTCTTTATTAACCTTTACTGTCAGCCTCTGCCTTTCTTTCTGTCTTTTTTTTTTTTTTTTTTTCCGAGACAGGGTTTCTCTGTGTAGCCCTGGCTGTCCTGGAACTCACTCTGTAGACCAGGCTGGCCTTGAACTCAGAAATCTGCCTGTTTCTGAGCCTCTGCCTTTCTTGTACCAGGATTAAAGTGTTCTTGTTTCCAGGCTTCCTGTCCAGCAGGATCCCTTATCCCCTGGACTTTTCTTGTTGAGGACAAAGAGCATTGTTTTCATAGGACACCTAACACGTCCCCCCACGCCCACCCCCACAGTGATCCATGAGGCTTCTCCACCTTGAAGTCACTGCTCTGAGGGCCTAGTTACATCATAATGACTCGGACTTTTTATTATCTCCTGTGTATGAGTGTTTTATCTGAGGGTATACATGTCTGTGTGTAGATATGTGTGTGTCATGTAGGTACATTGCACACGGTGAGGACAGGACACTAGATCCCCTGGAACTGGAGTTACAGTGACATGCTTCCATGTGTGTGCTGGGAGTCGAACCTGGGTCCCGTGCAAGGGCAGCCACTGCTCACACTCAGTGAGCCATCTCTAGCCTTCTGATAAACTTTTAAAAAAGATTTATTTATTTTTTATTTATATGAGTGCACAGGAGCTGTCTTCAGACACACCAGAAGAGGGCACCGGATCCCATTACAGATGGTTGTGAGCCACCATGTGGGTGTTAGGAATTGAACTCAGGACCTCTGGAAGAGCAGTCAGTGCTCTTAACTGCTGAGCCATTTCTCCAGCTCCCCTAAAAAAACATTCTTAAGGTGTAAGTCCAGTCAGTAGTACTTGGAACTTGGTGCCTTGGCAGTCGATATTTAGGGTGACTGTTGGTTCCTTAGCCACATGTGCTTGCAAACTTTCCATCCTATCACTCAGTCCAAAATCAGGAGCAGTTGAGAGGTGTGCTAGATTGAATATGGCGGCCACTGGGCCACTGGGTAGTGTGGTGCTAAGGTGCACACCTAGCTCTAGGTTGAGTCCTGTCTCCCCATCTCGTTGATTCTGCACTTGGGAGGAAGAGGCAGGGCGGTGAGTAGCTTGTGATCAGCCTGGCCTATGTGAGACTCAGAAACAACACTGAGGACTCAAGGTAGGCCTGTAAGGGGGCTTAACTGCTTAAGACACACTGGGCCAAGCCTGATGACCCGAGTAGTCCTCACCAGGAGGTGGAGGAGAAGCCCAACCTCCACAGGTTATCCTCTGACTTCCGTATATGGAAAAGCATGGGCAAACCCATCCACGTGGAAGGATGCAGCATCCCGAGCACCAGTCTGTGGAAGACATTGCTTTTGCAGTCTTAACATTGAGAAGACCAAACAGGACAGCCCTAACTTTGATCTTCTGTATTTAACGTCTTAGGACTGGAACTAGGAGTTGGTGTGGGGTATTGGCCGCCCATTGCTTATGTCTAGTTTACTTTTTCTACATTTACATAAGAGCTTGTCTTTAGAGTTCAGCACCAGGCTCTCTCCTTGAGAGGACCGGGAAGTCTGTTTGCAACTTTGCCAGTCTTTGTCTGTTGCTTCTCCCGTGGAGGTGTACTGGGAGAAAGATCCTTGTCCTCAGGTTAACCCAGTGTACGTGTTCTGTATCCCAAGTGGTTGTGTACATGGTACTGGGGTTTTAACTCAGGACCACCTGCATGCTGGCTAGCTCTCCACCACTGAGCTGGTCCCCAAATCCAGCGGTTCTTGCTAAGTTACCTAGTTGCCCTTTAGAAACAGGACTCACTGAACAGCTGGAACTTGCTTTATATACCAGGCTAGTCTTTAACTTCCAGAAATCTGGCTCCCTCTGCCTCTCTCTCTCAAGTGCTATTTGGTTAAAGGCCCCAGCTACCAGGCTGGTTTTGAACTCATGATCCTTCTGCCCCAGCCTCCCAGGTAGGCTTGCCCAAACTGGGATGGACTGATGATGTCTTGTTGGTCCCTTTAAACTTGTTTAAACCAGTCTTTCCTGAGTGATGGATGCTCATCACCTGGGTTGGATGTGATTTTTTGTTTCCATTTTGCTTGGGTCCTGGTGGAGATCAGTACGATTAGATCCTGTTCCTATGTCTGTGGTGTTGGCTGTTGGCTGTCGCCTGTCTCCTGCCAATTAGTCTGTGCAAGCTAGCACAGAGGAGGCATCAGGATTGATGGAGTTAGTATATCTAGTGGGGCGCAGTGGCACATGGCTATGATCCTAGCTTCTGGGAGGCTGAGGTAGGATTGCTGTGAAATCATTGCTAACCTGGGCTACAAAGTAAGATCCTAGAGGAAATGAGCTGTGTATCCCGCATTGCTGCAACAAACTACCACAAGTCGGGTGGCTTGAGAACAACAGTTGAGAGGCTGGAAAGATAGCTCAAGGTCCTGAGTTCAATTCCCAGCAGCCACATGGTGGCTCACAACCATCTGTAATGGGATCTGATGCTCTCTTCTGGGGTGTCTGAAGACAGCTACAGTGTACTCATATAAATAAAAAATAAGTAAATCTTTAAAAGAAAAAGAAAACAACAGGTGATTGATTCTCACCGATGTGGAAGGTCTGAATTTAGTGACCGGGTTCCTCCTTGGGGCTCTGGGGAGCTGATAGATTCTTGTGGTTTCAGCAGTTCTTAGTGAAGGCCCTTGACTTCATCTCTGTCTTGGCTCTTGAGGCTCTGTTCTCTGGGACTGAGTGGTGCTAAACCCTTGAGTTTAAGACCCAGTTTCATAATCACCAAAAGCCCTGTCCGGTCCAGGCATGGTAACAGACTCTTGTAATCTCCGCACTCTGAAAATAGAGGCAGGGAAGTTTAGGAATTCAAAGCCAGCGTCTGCATCAAAGCAGGTTTGGGGCTGCCTGGGCTAAGTGAGACCCTAAAAAAGATCCCATAAAGATCGGCATCCCAGACAGGCATGGACCATGAGACTTGCTTGTGTCTTCTAGGGAGACATATTTCCCCTTCTCCTGTTTTGGTCACTTAGGGCACGGGAGACTTCATGTCCCTTACACAGTCTTCCCAAGTCAGGACATGGCGATGGAGAACTGGGTATTACTGCCAGTCACTCCACATCCTTTTCCAGGGCAGAGTGCTCACCTTTTCTCTCCTTTCACAGGTGCTCCAGTGAACTCCCCAGGAAACTGCAATGAAGCCTCAGAGGACTCCGTCCCGGTGAAGCGGCCCCGCCGCGAGGACACTCACATCTGCCACAAATGCTGTGCTGAGTTCTTTAGTCTCTCTGAGTTCATGGAACACAAGAAAAGTTGCACTAAAAACCCTCCTGTCCTCATCATGAATGACAGCGAGGGGCCAGTGCCTTCGGAGGACTTTTCCAGAGCTGTCCTGAGCCACCAGCCGGGCAGCCCGAGCAATAAAGACAGTCTCCAGGAGAACAGTGGCAGCTCCGGGAACTTGAAGGAAAGGCTGGGCACGGACTCCATCCTGTACTTGAAGACAGAGGCTACCCAGCCATCCACACCCCAGGACATAAGCTATTTACCCAAAGGCAAAGTAGCCAACACCAATGTGACTCTGCAGGCACTCCGGGGCACCAAGGTGGCGGTGAACCAGCGGAGCATGGATGCCCCCATGGCGCCCGTGCCCGCTGCCCACAGCATCCCTTGGGTCCTGGAGCAGATCCTGTGCCTCCAGCAGCAGCAGCTCCAGCAGATCCAGCTTACCGAACAGATCCGAGTCCAGGTGAACATGTGGGCTGCGCATGCCCTCCACTCTGGAGTGGCGGGTGCGGACATGCTGAAGGCCTTAAGCAACCATGTGTCTCAGCAGGTGGCCGTATCTCAGCAGGTGTCTGCTGCTGTGGCCCTGCTCAGCCAGAAAGCCGCAAACCCAGCTCTGTCTCTAGATCCATTGAAGCAAGCCAAGCTACCTCATGCCAGCGTCCCCGCTACAGCCAGCCCGCTGTCCTCTGGGTTTACATCCTTCACCTTGAAACCTGACGGGTCGCGGGTTCTCCCCAACTTCGTGTCTCGCCTCCCGAACACCCTGCTACCTCAGACCCCGGGCTCTGTGATCCTGCAGAGTCCCTTCTCCACTGTGACACTCGACCAGTCCAAGAAAGGAAAAGGGAAAGCCCAGAACCTCCCTGCCTCCGTGTTAGACGTCAAGGCCAAGGACGAGGTGGTCCTCGGCAAACACAAATGTAGGTACTGTAGCAAGGTTTTTGGGACTGAGAGCTCCCTTCAGATTCACCTTCGTTCCCATACTGGAGAGAGACCTTACGTGTGCCCTGTCTGTGGTCACCGCTTCACCACCAAGGGCAACCTCAAGGTCCACTTCCATCGACACCCTCAGGTGAAGGCGAACCCCCAGCTGTTTGCCGAATTCCAGGACAAAGGGACAGCGAGCACCGGTTCTCACTATGCACTCCCTGTCCCCATCCCTGTAGATGAATCAAGTCTCTCTGTAGACACTGAGCCTGTCCCCGTCACGGGAACCCCTCCCATAGGGCTACCTCAAAAGCTCACTTCAGGGCCTAACCCCAAGGACCTCACGGATGGCTCCTTGCCCAATGACTTACAGCCAGAGCCTTCTCCAGAAAGTGAGGTGGGCCTTCCACTTCTAGGGGTGGGGATGGTGCACAATCCCCCAAGGGCTGGGGGCTTCCAGGGCCCTGGGACCCCCGAGTCAGGGTCAGAGACGCTGAAATTGCAGCAGCTAGTGGAGAACATAGACAAAGCCACTACTGACCCCAACGAGTGTCTCATTTGTCATCGGGTCCTCAGCTGTCAGAGTTCCCTGAAGATGCATTACCGCACCCACACAGGGGAGAGACCATTCCAGTGTAAGATCTGTGGCCGGGCCTTCTCCACCAAAGGCAACCTGAAGACACACCTTGGGGTCCACCGAACCAACACAGCCATAAAGACCCAACATTCGTGCCCCATCTGCCAGAAGAAGTTCACCAATGCCGTCATGTTGCAGCAACATATCCGTATGCACATGGGTGGCCAGATACCCAACGCACCTCTGCCAGAGAGTCCCTGTGACTTCACAGCTCCTGAGCCCGTGGCCGTCAGTGAGAACGGCAGCGCCAGCAGTGTCTGCCAGGAAGATGCAGTGGAAGGGATGGAAGCTGAGGAGGTCTGTTCCCAGGATGTCCCCAGTGGCCCCTCGACCGTCTCCGCTCCGGTTCCCAGTACCCACCTGGCGTCGCCCTCCGTGGGCTTTTCTGGGATGGCCCCCCTGGACACTCAGGGGAAAGGGGCTCTTCCCACTCTGACCCTGCAGTGGCAGAGCGGTCGAGAGAACGGTTCCCAGGAGGCCGGTGACAGTTGCCTGACCAACGACTCTTCCTTGCTCATGGGTGACCAGGAGTGTCCGAGCCGAAGCCCAGATGCTACGGAGACCATGTGCTACCAGGCAGTGTCCCCCGCCAATAGCCAAGCTGGAAGTGTCAAGTCCCGGTCTCCTGAGGGACACAAGGCCGAGGGCGTGGAGAGCTGCCGCGTTGACACCGAAGGTGATGAAGCTTTGGATTTCCCTTAATGTCCTTTTTTGGGCTCAAGGTCACCAGAAAAAGAGCTTAGGTTGAACTTGATAGTGTGACCTGAAGCCGCTTCTTTAAGGGCAATTAGCTATTCTGTTCTGAGTCTCGGGATCTAAGAACTGCCTTTATTCCGTCACTCAGTAGACTTTCTCTGTGGTGCGTGGCGGTTGAGTGTGTACAATATGAATGTTGGGTTTTTTTTAGTTTCTTGGACCCCCACCCCCACCCCATGGGGACATGGGTGATGTTAGCCATATCACAACACAGTAAGTGTGGTCAGGGAAGTAGGCACTATTTGTTCGGACCATGGAAATCAAGAGGTCCTTGCCTGGTTTTGAGGTCTGGCATCAGCTGAGGTGTCCACTGATGCTAACCACCTCATTCGAATCAAAGGGCCTAGATATGGCTTAAAGATGAGTTTATTCGTTGCTGCTGGGATTCCAACCTAGGGTGTCTTTCCTCTAGTCACCATGCCCCTAGCCTCCATCCTGGTTTTTAAAGACAGGGTCTCACTCACTGTGTAGACTAGGATGGCTTTGAACTTGAGTAGCTTTACCTCGTAAGTAAGTGCTGGGGTTGAAGTTGTGCACCACCGCATCTGACTTTTGTCAGGGCTTGGCGGCAGTATACCAGCTTGGGTTATGGTGCAGTCCGGGCAAGCCTTGAACTTCAGATCCTCCTGCCTCTTCCTCCCAAGTAGCTAGGATGATAAGTCCGAACCTTAAAGGTGATATCTTATGCTGAGTCTTAGGTGCTCTCTTTGCACGTATTTCTGCATTATCTATACTTTAATCCATAAAAAAGGTACATTTCCAAAGTATTTGAGTCTCTGTTTTCTTTGTAAGAACTCAGGGGCCAGGCTGGCGATTGAGCACCTACCTCATGCGCATGGCAGTCTGTGGAAAAGGCCAGGCGTCCTGGGTGTGCTTGCTTGTACCTGGTGTTGGCTGATGGGAGACAAGCTGGTCTCTAAGCTCACTGACCTATAGCCTAGATCACTGATGATATTCTAGACTCATGAGAGAACCTGTCTCAAAGAAGTGAGTGATACCAGAGGAACAAACAATACCCAAAGGCTGTCCTTGACGCACAATCGCACATGTGTGCTTGGAAAAGTTCGGAGCATGTGGCTATTGAAATAGAATTTCTGTAAGCAAAATTTGGCAGGCAATTGTGAAGTGTTTGTTCCATTTAAACAGTGAGTTGGATGTCATACGATAAAAGTTTGAATTTCTCCCCTTCTCCATGTTAGGTCGTACCAGCCTCCCTTCAACATTTATCCGAGCACAGCCCACCTTTATCAAAGTTGAGGTACCTGGCACCTTTGTGGGAACCCCCAGCCTGCCCTCAGGCATGACACCTTTGCTAGCATCGCAGCCGCAGCCACAGCCACGCCGACAGGCCAAGCAGCACTGTTGCACACGGTGTGGAAAGAATTTCTCGTCCGCCAGTGCCCTGCAGATCCACGAGCGAACACACACAGGAGAGAAGCCTTTCGTATGTAACATATGTGGGCGGGCCTTCACCACGAAAGGCAACCTGAAGGTGGGTTCCGACGGGCGTCGCTGTGTGACATCTGTGTGCGCAGAAAACATTGGGTCACATGTCCCAGACATTATAAACCCAGCCACGGCAGAGGCAGAAGCAGGGGATTCTCTGAGTTCAAGGATGCTTGGTTTACATAGTAAGACTAGATTGTCCTGGAACTTGCCCTGTAGACCAGGCTGGCCACTAGAACTTCCTGCCTCTGCCTCCTAAGTGTTGAGGTAAAAGTCTTGCTTGTGTCTCGTGTAGCCTAGGCTGGCTGAAACTCATAATGCTTCTGACTGCTGGGATTCAAGGTGTGAGTCACCTGACTGCTCGCTTGTGTCCCCCCCCCATATTTGGCGGGGGGGGGCGGTTTATGAGTAACACATCAGAGCCTTCTACTCATGTAGGTGAGAGGAAGGTTCTCAGGCATTGAAGTAAATTGTTTATGAACTAGTTTACCCATCCATGTGGGTTCTGGGAGTCAAACCTTGGGTTCTACAAGGGTCATCATTAATGAGTGCTCCTAACCACTACACCATCTCTCTAGCCCCGAACTGTGATGCTCTTGAAAGTGCTGTAGTCAGATGTGGTGAATCACCTGGAATCCCAGTAGACTGGAGGAAGGTGCAATGGGGGTGCGTGGGGAGCTAGGTAGATGGCTCAGGGTTAATGTGTTTGCTATTCTTGCAGAGGACCTGAGCTTAGTTCTCAGCACCTGTGTGGGATGGCTCACGCCACTTGGTGTTAGGGAGATGCTGGTTTCATCATCTCCTGCGCTACCAAAAAAACCACAAAGACTGCACGTTGGTGCTGGGGGTGGCCGGGGTGGCAGAACCCGTCTAGTATTCAGAAAGCTCCTGGGGCATCTCTGTCGCCTTCTAAACCAGCCTTGGTGGTTCCACTTCTTGGGAGGTAAAGGCAGTGGGCAAGGAGAGCCATTACTGAATGTCGGTCTCAGCTAGGAGAGATCCTTGTTTCTTCCGTTGTCTTGATTTTTGTTTGTATGTTTTCTGAGACAGGGTTTTTCTGTGTAACCCTGGCTGACCTGGAACTGGCTCTCTAGACTAGGCTGGCCTCAAAACTCAGAAATCTGCCTGTTTCTTAAAAACAAAACAAAACAAAAGAATTAGTTGGACAGAATATCAGGCTAGGAATTGAAATTGCCTTAATTTAGAGCTAAAAAAGTTGGCTGGAGAGATGGCACAGTGGTTAAGAGCACTGACTACTCTTCCAGAGGTTCCGAGTTCAGTTCCCAGCAACCACATGGTGGCTCACAGCCATCTATAATGAGAATCCGACGCCCTCTTCTGGTGTGTCTGAAGACAGCCGCAGTGTACTCACATACATGAAACAGAACTAAAAAAGCTTAGTTAGTTCACTGGCCCCGCAGGAAGATTGGGAGTGCTTTTCTTCTTGTTGAGGGGTCTGAGCAGTTAGGTGCCTTGGTCTTGGCAGCAGGTGATGGAAACGGCTGCTTACAGGTGTCCATTACCACGTGTGCCCAGCAGCCGCCAGCGCAGTTAAGGATTCTAAGAGGGCAGAGAAGAGAGAGCATGCATTGCCCGGGAGCCTGACACCTGGGGAGGCTTTTGAATGTCAGCGAGGGGCTGGGGAGACAGCTCAGTGGTTACGAGCACATACTGCTCTTGCAGAGGGTCTGTTGCATTTCTTTTTTTTTTTAAGTTGAGACAGTTTGTCTGTGTGGCTCTGACTGTTCTGGAATTCCCTCTGTAGACCAGGCTGGCGTTGAACTTAGATTCACCTGCCTCTTCTCATGTGTGTGCTGGGATTAAAGGCGTCAGCCGGGCAGTGTGGTAGCCACAAACAAACGTGTTCTCAACTGTTACAGATACCTGAATTTGTTATTTTCTGGCTTACTGATAAACAAGATCTGACTGTAGCCTAGGCTATCCCTCCCACCACACACTCTCCACTCGTGAGCATGAAGCCAGGTGACTTGGGCTTGCCTACAAGCAGGGGACCATCTGATGAAACTCTCTGTGCTGTCGCCCCTCCCACCCACCCCCCAGGTACACTACATGACTCATGGAGCCAACAATAACTCCGCCCGCCGGGGCAGGAAGCTGGCCATAGAGAACCCCATGGCCACGCTGAGTGCCGAGGGAAAGAGAGCGCCTGAGGTGTTTCCCAAGGAGCTCCTGTCCCCCACTGTGAGTGTGGACCCTGCCGCGTGGAACCAGTACACCAGCGTCCTCAATGGGGGCCTGGCTATGAAGACCAACGAGATCTCCGTGATCCAGAGCGGAGGCATTCCTACCCTGCCTGTGTCGCTGGGGGCCAGCTCTGTGGTGAGCAACGCCACGATTTCCAAGCTGGATGGCTCGCAGGCCAGCATGGGCGGGGCCGTGAGCGGGAGCGTGGAGAAGCCTGCCGTCCCCGACAACGGGGTGGCCAAGCACCAGTTCCCCCACTTTCTGGAAGAAAATAAGATTGCAGTCAGCTAAGGAGGAAGAGGAGTCCACCGGAGTGAGATTCTAGAATCTGCTTTATGGATTAGTTTTTCTTTAACCCATCTCCTCCCTTGTTTTTTCTTCCTCTTCCTGATATGCAAGTGATGTGGCTTGTGACCATAGCCTCGGGCAATCCTATAATCACGGTAGTTACTATGCTGCTTTCCAAAAGAAAAAAAAAAAGAATCGGAGGAAAAGTGAAAAACCAAAAAAAAAAAAAAAAAGAAAAAAAAAAAAATGAAGCCAGACTTTTTTTTTGTTTGTTTTAAAACATTTTGGAAAGAAGCGGGTTTTGAAAAATAGTTTCGTTAACTTGGGACAAACTGTATACTAGAAGCTTTGTGTGACCTCATGGCTGTTTTCCAAAGACTGTCACCTGTTTCGAAGTGAAACAGTTGGGACTCAATGGACCACAGAGGAAGTGACAACTGCTGACCCAGTCGGGGTGAGGGTGCTGTGTCCTTTCGTGCTGACTAATGCGGGTAACTGTAGGGACCTGGGTTTATGCCTCCCGACCCTGTCTTCATCTTCTGTGGTTTGTTTTTTTTTTTTTAAATGTACTTTAAGAGAAAAGGAGAAAAGAACACCAGAAAACTTAAGGTGGGTCAATTAACCCACTTCCTTCAACCTTACGTCCTAGGGTTGGACACCCCCCACACACCAGTCCTGGTCCCTGGGGGAGCCCACAGTTTATCCTGCTGCTTATTTAAACAGCTCAGAGCCCCGAGAGTGCTGCCTATCCCTCCCCCACATCCCCCACAAGCCACCTTCTTCCCAGACCCTGGAGTGGACGGGCATCAGAGTGGGCCCCTCGGGAGATTTTACGTGGCTGTCTTCAGGGCCCACGGCATTGGAGAACTGCGAGTTTCTTAGGGAGAAACTCCCAGCAGCACCAGGAGGGTCTCCTCATGTTATCCAATGTTTATTTCAATGATCCCAAGTCCTGAAGATTTTCACACCCACCCACCCCCTGCCTTCATGTAGGATATAGAGTTGAGACCAGCAAGTCTTGGATGTGAGGGTTTTAATTTATCTACCTCAATTATCTTTATTTTTGTAGACAAGAAGTCTCTATTTTGCTATTTTTGTGACCACCCAAGTATTGCCAGGTCTTAAACCTAAGAGTTGTGCTTGTGAGAAGGGCCCCGAAGCTCAAGAAGTCTTCGTGGTTCTGTGTTCTTTTGTTGTTGTTTTTAATTACATTTTTTTGTTCATGTAATAATTTTGAACAGCTGTTGTAACAGGCTTAATGAGGAAGGAGAGCCTTATTTCCCTCGTCTCTGGGTAGCAGATTCTTCTGCTGTATTCAATGCCGTTGCCAAATGAAGATGGAGACTCTCTACCAGTGTTTCCTCTGAGTTGTTGCACCTGATTTTAGGATCCAAAACTTTGGTTATTTTTTTTCGTTCTTTTTGGTTTTTTGGGTTTTTTTTTTTTGCCAAGTCGTGCCTTTCCTTCTGGGATTGTAAGTGAACCCCGTGATAAAGCGTTCACCGGTTCGCCTGCTCACCTGTTTACACTGTGAAGTGGGTATCGTTCCAGAGAACACACCAGCCGAGGCTTTCTCGTGCCCCGTGAATGAAGGTGTGGACTACGCCATAGTTTTACCTGCTGATGCTGTTATGTCTGAAAATAAACTGAATGTTTTTTTTTCCCCCTCCATCAGGTTTGTGTGTAAGTTTTTCTGGTATGTTCTGCTTTCATGGCACTCCCCTGATTAGAGTCTGACACACACATGTATGTCGTTAGGTCCTGTGGGAGTGTGTATAAGGGTGATGTCCACCTGCTGTGGAACCTGGGGTGCATTGTCTGTACCATGGATGTGCACGCACGTGCTTGCAGAAGACTCTTTCTGGAGGCCAAAGGATCACTTGGTGGGATTCCTTCCCACTAGTGGGTTCTGGGGTTGAACTCACGACACCATCAGACTTGGCAAAGGTGCCTTTCCCTGCTGAGCTCGCTCTTTCTCACACACTTTTGTTTTACAAATCTCAAGGATCCAGTCTGGCTTAGAACTCATAAAGTAGGCCCTTTAGGGTGGGTGGGGTTTTTGGTGTTTCTCGTTTTGTGAGACAGTCTAATGTAGCGCAGATTGGAGGACGATCCATTAATAATATTTAACTCTTCAGCTTAATGGACATAACACCCCAGAGCGTTCACATGACAGAGACGAGAATCCATTAACTCTTCAGACTGATGGACATACACCCGGAGCAACTAGGAACTTGTGGTTCCAGGCATTGCCTGGCCATGGGGGTGGGGGGCAATTAGTGTCCGAGGGGCTAGTTTGTGATCTTGTTATGTCCACATGTGGATAGCAGCTAGTTGACCCCTTTTCTTTAGTGCTATTCCTTTAAGGGCCTTTGCCAGTACAGACTGCTCTCTGTAGTTGGTTATCCAAACAAAAAGAGCACATCAGTTTTACCAAAGGAAAGGGGATAGGTGGGTTTTCAGGACTGTGAAGTTACCTAGTCATGCTTGTCTTACCTGGACATTTCAGTAGGTTGTGCTTTTGACTGGATGATTCTGAGCAACAAACCAGTGTTTTTGCTGAAGAGTTAAGAAGCCAGCGTACTGACCTGTGTTTTCAAAGGCCCTCAAGACTGAGGTGTGGCGACCTTGCAAGGATGGGTAGCCTGTACTTATTTTTAATTATGAATCAAGGGGGGGGAACAGCCCTGTCCTATCGAACTGCAGTACCTATTTAAGATACTAGACAGAACGCATTTTAATGCTAAATGCATTTGACCTTTTGAGAAAAATGAACTTGCAAGAAATTGGACTTCTGCTGTCCCTGCTCTCCCCACCCTATAGCCCTCAAGCTAAGCAGAAATGACACACTTATCAGGTATGTTGAAATGAATTTACAAACTGCCTGCAAACATAGCTGATACCCACAGGGCAAAGCCCTCGAACCATCTGCATTTCCATGGCAGCCATTTATAACAAAGTAGCTCAAAGCTAATTCAGGTCTAGGTTATCCTTACTGGTGGACAAGATAGGATATCCAGTCTTCTCTGGGTCTCCTGCGATCTTCCAAAAGATGCCTCCAAGGACAATTTCATATCTCCCATCTTAGTGCCGGACTGTTCGAAGCAGGCCCTTGGATAGATAGATTCCTTCTTCCGATTCCCCTGCGCTTCCTGGAACACTTTCTGGAAACAACAGGATTGTAGCCGGGCAGTGGTGGCACACACCTTTAATCCCAGCACTTGGGAGGCAGAGGCAGGCGGATTTCTGAGTTTGAGACCAGCCTGGTCTACAGAGTGAGTTCCAGGACAGCCAGGGCTATACAGAGAAACCCTATCTCGGAAAAAAACCAAACAAACCAAAAACAGGATTGTAGTTTAAATCCAGGTGTGGGCCCACACCTGTGATCCCACACTTGGAAATGGGGGAAAAGGTAAATTTTAGGCCAGTCGAGCTGCGTGATACTTAGTTTGAGACTGTAGATTGTATTTAAGCTGGACTAACATGGTGTGTCCTAAACTTTGATCCTAGCATTGGGGAGACCCAGTGGGGTCACCTTTAATCCCAGCACTTGAGAGGCAGAGGGAAGCAGATCTCTGAGTTCAAGACTATCCTGGTCTGCAGATCAAGTTCCAGGAAAACCAGAGCTACACAGAGAAACCCTGGCCTGAAAATCCAATCAATCAAGACTAGCTCCTACTGCAGAGGCCTGGAACTCACAGATCTGCCCGCCTTTGTGCCTTGTAAGTCTGTGGTTAAAGGCATATCCCACCAGGCCCTACTCAAAACTTCTTAAAAAGTTGTACTGTTTTATTACGTGTGAGTACTCAAGGCTGTGTGCCAGCCAATGGTGTGTGGGTGTCAGGAAACTCAGCGACAGCTTATCCTTTGTTCCCACCTAGATGGTGGAGATTGAAGGAACTCCCTCAGGTCTGGTGGCAAACACCTTTAACTGCTGAGCCATCTAGGCAGCTATCATTTCTTGTGTGTGTCTGCATGTGTGCAGAGTGTGTGCCCGCACATGTGTCTGCTAGTGTGCGCAGGTGTGTCTGCACACGCACACGTCTTCGCACACACCTATATGAATGGCATGGGTCAGAGAATAGCTCTGTGGAGTCATTCCTCAGCTTGGGTTAGAGGACAGCCCTGTGGAGTCTGTTCTCAGTCCCACCTTTACATGGGTGTGGGACCCAAATCGCTGTCCTGTTACAGTTAGTCCCTTCACTTGTTGGGCCAGCTCACTAGTCAGATAAAAAAAGTTTGAATCATCCTGAGCCTCCGAGTTCTCTGCCCCCTCTGTTTCATCATGTCCCTGCCAGCTCTTTACTTAGATGTCAGCAGCCTACAGCTCCGGGGTCGGTAAGAGCTTGAAGCACTCTGGCGGGGACTAAGAGGCTCAGGTATAGTCCGGTTCATACCTGTTGCCATCCACAGAAGTCACTGGAGTCACATGAAACCCACTGGCTGACGTTTCTGATTTCTGGAAAGCAAGAGTTGGACTAGGTCACCTTATTCTTCAAAGATCTTTCTAGACACCCAGGAGTCAAGGGCAAAGAACCGGTCCGAATATGACTTTTTGTTTCTTGAGACAGGGTCTCTCCATGTAGCTCAGGATAGCATGAAACTTCCCATGTAGCCCAGGAGAACCTCCAACTCATTGCCAACTTCCAGAGTTAGCCCTCAGTGTTTTGCACCACTATGGTACCCAGTGGGTACCAAGACTTTAAATGTCTTTCTCCACGAGAGATGTCTTAGAAGAATAAGAAGTGTTGGGCTGGAGAGATGGCTCAGTGGTTAAGAGCACTGACTGCTCTTCCAGAGGTCCTGAGTTCAATTCCCAGCAACCACATGGTGGCACACAACCATCTGTAATGGAATCCAATGCCATCTTTTGGTGTGTCTGCGGATGGCTATAGTGAACTCATATAAAAATAAATAAAAATTTTAAGGAATGAAGTGTTTTTAGGGGGGCTTGTACTTAATTCCAGCACTCAGGAGGCTGAGGCAGTAAGACTGGGAAGTTGAGGCTAGCCTGGGCTACCTATGGAGACTGTATTTCACATTCTGCTGCCTGGAGCCTTGCCCACATAGTGCTGGCATGCATACCAGCCCTGCTAATGCTGATGGCTAATGCTCCTTCCAACACTGCCTGAGTCTGGAACTGTTCTGAGCTCTGTCACAGACAGAGACCCCTACAGAGCATAGGGTTTGCCCGGAGGGAGTTTCACAGCTGGAAGGTGCTGGAAGCCTCCAGGATTCTGGCTGACCAGCGAGGGTAGCCATAGGAGGCCAGGGAGACAGCGTTTGCTTCGTGCTCTAAAGGGCTTCCGTAACTGGTTCTGCTGTGACCCGAGGCTCATTTCCTCAGGGCTGGAGTGTGGAGCTCAGCCCTGCTCCCTGATGAGCTCTGAGTTTCTGTGCCTTGCTCCTGAAATGGGTTTAGTTGCTCCGATTTAGTGGGCAGGGCTATTGGGGCTTCCTGAAAGCTTTAGGATGTAGTTATCTTTGGCTGAGTATGGTTGTACACACCTTTATTCCCAGAACTAGGGTGGCAGAGGCAGGTGGATTTCTTTGAAGGCAGCCTGATCTAGAGTTCCAGGTCAGATAGTGAGGCCCTGTCTGAGAAGTTGGGGGTAGATGTGGGTCTGGAGGTCAGATTTGCTCTCTTACTGTAATGGGTCTGCCTAAATGCACTTACTGACCAGGCTGGCTGCGAACTCAGAAATCTGCCTGCCTCTGCCTCTCAAGTTCTGGGGATTATCGTTATTCTTTTCAATAGCATATGTCTCTGTGAGTGTATGCCATGTGTGTGTATACCACGTGTGCAGGTGCCCTGGGAGGTCAGCAGAGGGTCTCTGATCCCCTGGGACTAAGTAGCAGGTGTGTCAAGCAATGGTGGCTGCTCTTAAATGCTGAGCTGTTGTTCTCTGTCGCACTGAGTGGTTTTTTTTTTTTTTTTTGGTTTTTGTTTTTTCGAGACAGGGTTTCTCTGTGTAGCCCTGACTGTCCTGGAACTCACTCTGTAGACCAGGCTGGCCTCGAACTCAGAAATCCACTTGCCTCTGCCTCCCAAGTGCTGGGATGCCCTGAGTGCTTTTATTTTCACAAAAACCTTTCCGAGATAGAGACAGACCGACAGACCCAGCGCCCGTGCATGCAATCAGTGGTAGAGCAGGACTTGTCTGGGTGTCCGGGTGAAGGCGCAGCTGTGAGTCTGTTACTGTGATTTAGGAATGCAGCTGGAGCGAGGGGCGAGATTGATGCAAGAGGGTGTGTGGGGGTCGGAGAACCTGCCCATCTTCGCCCCCAACTGCGGCCGGAAACTCGGGGGACCCGAGCGTGAGTCGAAGGGTGCAGCAGAGAAGGCAGGCTGTGTGTGTGCGGGTGGCCGCGGCGTGGAGGTGGGGTGAGCAGGGCGGGGTGTGTGCACACGGCTCGGAACGAGCAAGAGAGAATGCCCGGGGTGGGGTGAGTGCGGCGGGGCGCGCGCGCGCGCACGGACACGGCGGGGGGCGCGTGGCCGGGGGGGCGCGCGGCGCGGGCCCGGGCGGGGACACTGCGGCGGCCCCGGGCGGGCGCGCGCGTGGGCGCAGCGCGGAGCGGGGCCCATGGTGCGGCCGTGTCCGTCGGTCGGGCCGCGCGGGCGGCTCCGCGCGTGGCCCGGCGCTCGCGACCTCGCCCCTGCGCTGCGGGCCCGGCCCGCCCGCTGCCGCCGCCTCCTCCCCCTGCCCCGGGGCGGCGCGGAGGCCGCGGGGAGCGCAGGGGGCGCGGCGGGCGGCGACATGACGGACAGCATCCCGCTGCAGCCCGTGCGCCACAAGAAGCGGGTGGACAGTAGGCCGCGCGCGGGGTGAGTGGCCGGGCCGCGGGCAGGGAGGAGGGGACACCGGTCGCGGCCCCTGGGAGCCTGTCCTGGCATGCGGGGGACCCCGAGGGGTTGGCGGCCAGGGCGGATCCGATCCCCTGGGGACTGGGGTCGGGCTGGAGAGAATGCAGAGTCCCAGGCTGCGCCTCCACCCGCCAATCGGAGCCCCTGGGGGTGGGACCTGGGAGGTGCGCTTCTACAGGTCACGCAGGTGAGGCGATGTGGTTGGGCGGGACCTGCGGCGCCCTCTCCGGGGTTCCCAGTGGCTCGACCGCGGGACGCCGGGGCTGGGTGGGGCTGCTAAGCAGGTATCAGTGTCAGGAAGAGAGATGCCAGCTGCCATCTTGTGGGCTCTTTGTGCCTGGCTTCCCTGAGGCCTCAGTTCCTAGGCGCTGCTTAATTCTACCGAGTGGGAAACGGAAACGGAAGGCCTGGGGGTGGGGGCGGGAAGGTGCTGGAACACGGTTCCCACATTTCCTGCCCTACACTTCCTGCGGGTGGTGTTTGTGTTTTTGGCTTTTTTATTGTTTAGGGTTTTGATGGTGCTGGGGACCAAACCTGGGTCCTCCAGCCTGCTAGACACTCCACCACTGAGCTACACCCCCTGCCCCCAGAATGTGTGTTTTTCTGAAGACACTTCGTCAGAGCTCTGCCTGGAACCCCACCCCAATCCCTGCAATAAACACTTTAATTAGTAAGATCAGCAGACTAATGTGCTGCGGTTGATTCGTGTCTCTTTATTAAATGCTGGGACTGTGCCAGGTGATTGTTATGAAAATCTGACTTAAACAAGGTCTGCCGGTGCAGGAGTTTACCTGGGGAACTTGAAGCCCATCCCTGACCTCATTTAAGACTATGAAATGAGAATCTGGGGTCTCTACGGTGGCCTCGGTGTTCACAGATGCAGCCACCTGCTGATTTTTGAGATGGGAAGAATAGCAATGACCTGTGTCCTGAAGATGTCAGCATGCCCTCCGCGGTCCGGTGTGATCCCTTACGTAGTATTTACATGGCCTTGGGCGCCGTACACAATGTAATGGGGGAGACTTGTAGGCTCTGCGGCGTGCTGTGTGGCCTTCTCTAAGTGCCTGAGCACCCTCCCTCGGGTTCTGATACAAGCTGAGGTCCTGTGCAAGCTGTGGAGGCTGTGCCTGAGTCTTTTGTTTCTTTCCCGGTGTTGGGGGTTGGGCTCAGGCAAGAGCTGTAAAAGGCTCTGCTGTATCCTCAGCTGCTTCTGCCTTTTATTTGAGTTGGGTTCCCACTGAAATTCCCCTCCTGGCTCTGAGGCACTCTGAGCACAGGAGGGACTTAATTGTGCCACTCCTGCCTCAGTCACCCTAGTATATTCTGTGGGATGACATCCCTGTACCACCCGGCCTAGCTTTTGTGTGTCTTTCCAAAGGCCCTCTACTGTTTCTAAATGGAAGTCCTGGTTGAGGGCGGGTCAGTGCATATCAGAAGAGTTTGGGCAGTAACTTAGGAGTGCTGGTTTACAGGATAGACTGTGCTTTGACTTTCAGAGGCCCAGAGAGAGCAGGGGAGATAATTTTATACTAAAATAATTAATGGGTGGCAGTGGTGGAGCACATGCCGGTAATCCCAGCACTCAGGAGGCAGAGGCAGGGACATCTCTGTAATTTCAAGACCAACCTGGTCTACAGAGCAGGCTCCAAGACAGCCAGGGCGACACAGAGAAACCCCGTCTCAGAAAAACAAACAAAAATCACTTGGATATGGTGGCTCAGGTCTGTAATCCCGGCAGAGGCAGGTGGATCTCTTGTGATTTGAGGCCATCCTGATTCCAGAGTAGGCAGCACTAACAGTGAGACCCCATGGCGATGGCTCTGAAGAGAGATGTTTGCTACTGAGCCTAATGGTCTGAGCTGGACCCTGTGACACAGGTGGATGCAGAGACCAGGTCCAGCAGGCTGACCTCTAACCTCAATATATGCACCTTGGTGTTTCCCCCTGCCCAGACACACACATAAAGTAAGTCATTTCTATTTTGTTTGATTTACAGTCTGATTTACAGGCTGGAGAGATGGCTCAGCAGTTGAGAGCACTTGTTGCTCTTGTAGAGAATCTGGGTGTCACCTACCTACCTGGTGGCTCACAAGCAACCATTCATTACCTCAATTCCAGGGGATCTGAAGTACTCTTCTGACTTCTGAGAGCACCAGGCATCTGTGCTCATAGTTACATGGTGCACATACATACACATGGGCAAAACATTTGCATACACGTGTTCCCACACATATATACCCCCACACTCAGATATACACCACCTCTGCATGCTTGCATATACGTACACACATACGTATACCCACCCCCGACATACATCCACAGACACACACACAAATAAAAAATAAAGATTGGCTTATTTTTGTTTTACATGTGTGAGTGTTTTGCCTGCATATTTATAATATTACACAGCATATATAGTATGCATGGAGTATATATAATATATACAACATATGTTATATAATATATTTATATTGTATATTATGTGTTATATATAATTTTATATATGTATGTAAAATATATGTGTATGTGTGTGTGCACCAGGTATGGAGTGCTTCCAGAGGCCAGAAGAGAGCATCTCTTATTAGCCAAGGCTAGCTAGCCTCAAACTCACTATGTTGCCAAGGCTGACCTAGAATTTCTGATCCTCCTGCCTCCACCTCCCCAATGCTAGGCGTGTACCACCTGTCTGGTTAAAACTAATCTTTTTTTTTTTTTTTTGTTTAAAAACTAAACCAAAGCTGGATGCTGTATCAAATCCCTTTAACCCCAGGATTTGGGAGGCAGAGGCAGGTGGATCTGAGTTCCAGGATAGCCAGGTCTCAATTTTTTTTTTTAATTTTTATTTTATGAATGTTTCCTGTGTATATGTGCACCATGGGTGTGCAGTGCCTGTGGAGGCCAGAAGATCGGTCTGGAACTGGAGGTATAGTCAACTGTGAGTCACCATGTGGGTGCTGGGAATTGAACCCTGGTCCTCTGCAAGAGCAGCCAGTGCTGGTACCCACTGAACCATCTTTTCAGCCTAAGGTGAGAATTTTTTTTTTTTCTTCTGTGTAGCCCTGGCTGTCCTGGAACTCACTCTGTAGACCAGGCTGGCGTAGAACTCAGAAATCTGCCTGCCTCTGCCTCTCAAGTGCTGGGATTAAAGGCGTGTGCCACCACTGTCCGGCTAGGGTGAGAATTTTGGTATTTGGAATACTTTGGAAACACAGAGACAGAAAATCTTCCTGAATCATAACTGGCCAGTGGAGTGATCCACACAGGGAACTGGTGGCCCCAGTTTCTGCTGGGCCTCATGGTAATCCCCACAAGAGTGTGAGAGAGATGGCTCAGTGCTTTTGAGTTTGAGACCAGCTTGGGCTAAGTGAGACAAAACCAGAAACAAGGTAACATATCATAGAGATTCCCCTCCAGTGCTGAGGCTTCCGCTGGCTCCAGAGCCGTCAGTCTGAGGAGGGGAAGACTGTCGGAACTGTCCAGTCAGGAAGCAAGACATTTGCACCACATGGCTGGAAACCTTTTGATGACGTCATGATCTTAACTTCTGGTCAAGTGACATTCCGTTCCTTGTCAGAGGTCTTTAGGCTGCCTGGACTCTGAGTCTAGGAGCTGGGTTCAAGGCGGCTGCTGTTTCCCAGCTGGGAGAGCTTGGGAAGGCTGCTTTAAATTCTCCACATCTAGGTTGGTCAGTCGGCCGGTCTGTCTGTCTGTCTGTCTTTCTGTTTATTTTATGTATATGAGTATTTGGCTGCATGGATCACATGTGTGCAGTTATTTTGGAGGCCACAGGAGTCTGTTGGATTCCCTGGGACTGGCATTAGAGACTGTCGTGAGCCGCCACGTGGCTTCTGGTTATGGACCCTCCTCTCCAAGAGCCTCCAGGGCTCTTCAGAGTTATTGCCCCAGCCCCACAGATTTTTTTCATCTTTAAAGTGGAAATGATTAAAATTAAATATATTTTGTTGGTTTGAGACTTAACCCATGCGAAGTGTAGAGCAGTAGGCATGAGTACACCCCAGGTATTACCTGGGTGGCTCTGATGGCGTGGGGCATCCAGGCTACTCTTCGGACATTTATCGATTGTTATTTTGAGACAGGGTTTTGCTGTGTAGCCCTGGCTGCCCTGGAACTCGCTCTGTAGACCAGGCTGGTCTAGAACTTACAGTGTGTGCTTTTTGCATCCTGAGTGCTGGGATTAAAGGCGTGCACCACCATGGCCAGTTTATGCTGTGTGGGCATGGAGTCCCCATGCTGGGCACGCACCCACAAAATGAGTTATATCCCCAGCCTATCCCGTGGGTGTTCTCTTGAGAGGAGAGGGCCTTTGATGGTGGAGATTTAGAGGTGTGTGACTTTGTTGTTAGCATTTAAAAACACTCCATCAGAGTGAGACGGTGCGTGAGACTGCAGGGAGCTAAGGAGCTTGGTTCCAGCCGACCTAAGATTTACCAGGTCATTTTAACCCCAGCTTCCGTGGCCCATTTTATCAAGAAAGCTTTGACGTTCACTGCATTAACATTTGGGGACTACTATGTTCTGTGTGTGAAGTGGACTGAGAGAGAAGAGCTCATGGTGGAACTATGTATGTATCTAATATGGTGTATATGTTCTGACACGGTATGTCGGTATCTGAGACAATAGCTTTGCTGGTGCTGAGGATGTGGCTCAGTGGGTAGCGCGCTTGCTTAGCATACAGGAGGCCTTGGGTTCAGCCCCGGCACCACACGAAACCAGATATGATGGAGAAAACCAATAATCAGAGCACTCTGGGAGACAGAAGGATAAATGCAAGGTTATCTTCAACCATTTAATGAGTTCTAGATTAGGTCAGGTGTCTTAGTCGGGGTTTCTATTCCTGCACAAGCATCATGACCAAGAAGCAAGTTGGGGAGGAAAGGGTTTATTCAGCTTACACTTCCATGCTGCTGTTCATCACCAGAGGAAGTCAGGACTGGAACTCAAGCAGGGCAAGAACATGGAGACAGGAGCTGATGCAGAGGCCACGGAGAGATGTTTCTTACTGGTTGCTTGCTTCCCCTGGCTTGCTCAGCTGGCTTTCTTATAGAATCCAAGACTACCAGCCCAGGGATGGCACCACCCACAAGGGGCCCTTCCAGATCAATCACTAATTGAGAAAATGCCTTACCGCTGGATCTCATGGAGGCATTTCCTCAACTGAAACTCCTTTCTCTGTGATAACTCCAGCTTGTATCAAGTGGACACACAAAACCAGCCAGTACACCAGACTATAGAGTAAGATCTCTAATCTCAGGAAATGGGTGAAGAAGGGGGCCCTTTGGATGAATGACGCTCATCTGGTAGAGTATTAGGGCACGAACCAAGGCCTGTGTTCCATCCGCAGTAAAATGAGATATAGAGGCACATGGCCGTCATCCCAGCACACTGAGGTTGAGGCAGGAGGATCAGGAGTTTGTCATCTCATCTACCTTGTAGCACAGGCTACAGGAGACCCTGCCTCCAAAAAAAAAAAAAGGCCAGGAGGATGGCTCAGAAGTTAAGAATATTTGCTCTTCTTCTTCCAGAGGACCAGAGTTTTGTGTCCCCTGGGCCGGCACCAAATAGCCCCACAGCAGTCTGTGATTCCAGCTTCTGGCTTCTACAGGCACCTGTACTCATGTATGTGCACAGGTCCCCAAATATTCACACATACACATAGGTAGAAGCAAATAAAAAAATCTGAAAAGTAAAATAGGGTGTGCTGGCTAATTTTTCTGTTAACTTGGAATAAGCTAAGCTTGTCTGAGAGGAGGGAGCCTCCTAAGAGCTGCTGTAAGGCACTTAAAAAAAACAAAACAACTTTTATCTTTCAGTGCTAAAGGTCATGCCCAGAGCCTTGTACATGCTAGGTGTGTGCTCCAGCCTTGAGCTCCATTCCCCACTGTAAGAGCTGAAATAACATTTTTATTTATTTAAGGATTTATTTATTTATTATTATATGTAAGTACACTGTAGCTGTCTTCAGACGCCCCAGAAGAGGGCATCAGATCCCATGACAGATGTTGTGAGCCACCATGTGGTTGCTGGGATTTGAACTCAGGACCTTCTGAAGAGCAGTCAATGCTCTTAACCGCTGAGCCATCTCTCCAGCCCCTGTAAGGCACTTTCTTAATGATTGATGGGGAAGGGCCCAGTTATTGTGGGTGGAGCCACCCCAGGGTTGGTGGTCCTGTGTTCTATACAAAAGCAGCCTGACCAAGCCATGGGAATTAAGCCAGTGTCTTAGTCAGGGATTCTATTCCTGCACAAACATCATGACCAAGAAGCAAGTTGGGGAGGAAAGGGTTTATTGAGCTTACACTTCCATGCTGCTGTTAATCACAAAAGGAAGTCAGGACTGGAACTCAAGCAGGTCAGGAAGCAGGAGCTGATGCAGAGGCCATGGAGGGATGTTCCTTACTGGCTTGCTCAGCTGGCTTGCTCAGCCTGCTTTCTTACAGAGCCCAGGACTACCAGCCCAGGGATGGCACCACCCACAAGGGGCCCTCCCCCCTTGATCACTAATTGAGAAAATGCCTTACAGCTGGATCTCATGGAGGCATTTCCTCAAGGGAGGCTCCTTTCTCTGTGATAACTCCAGCTTGTGTCAAGTTGACACATAAAACCAGCCAGTACAGCCAGTAAGCAGGGCCCCTCTGTGTGTTCTGCATTAGCTCCTGCCTCCAGGTTCCTGCCGTTTGAGTTCCTGTCCTGATTTCTCTCTGTGATAGACTATGATCTGGAAGTGTATGCCCAGCAAACCCTTTCCTCCCTGACTTGCTTTTGGTTATGGTGTCTCCTCATAGCAGTGGCTACCCTGACTAAGACAGAGGGCCCGAGAGATGGCTCAGGCACCTGACCGCCTGAGTCTGAGTCCTGTGACCCAGTGACAGAAGGAGAAAACTGACCTCCCAAAGCTGTCCTCTGTCACTTGTGAACCCTGGCACACATTTCAACGCGGTCTTTTGTAAGTTGCTTGGCCATGGTGTTTTGTCACAGTGACCGGAAAGTAATAATCAGTAACTTAAAGAGTTTTTTTTTTTTTTTAAAGATGCTGTGTAGTTATCTTGGAATAAGGAGCCAGGTGTTCCGTGGCTGGAAGGCCTTCAGAAGGTGGGAAGTGACTCTCCCTGGAGCCTTCAGGAAGATAACTTTAGTCCCATTAAACTCCTCCTGGGCTTCAGACCTTCAGGGCCGAAAGGGTATAGGTTTGCTGCTTGTGAGCCACTCACACCTTAGAAGTTGATTGCTTCCAAGAAGCGAAGCCAAGAGAGACCCTGGGCAGTGAGTGTCTCTGGGGCGCCCATTCCCATGGTGCTGCTGGGGTCTAGGTGGGGACTCTGCTGGGGGCTGTCTGTCGCATGTTTGCTACTTGAGGGAAGAGATTCCAATCTCCTGTAGTCAGTTCCCTGCTGTGTGTGTGTGTGTGTGTGTGTGTGTGTGTGGTGTTACAGGTGGGGGTGGGGTATTCATGGGAGTAGAGGTAGTAGTGGCAAATGTTTATTCAAGACCCAAGAGGTGTCTGATTTCCTGAACCCGCCTGGTTCACAGGCACAGTGGCCTTTGGTGTTTATTGAAGGGCTGAGCATTTATAGTTAAGGTTGAAATGAGGGCTTGGACGGGCCTCACCGGGGGAGGACCCCTGCCCATCCCACACAGCTCCGTTTCTGGTTTGTTTGGTTTTTCAAGATGGTTTCTCAGTATAACCAACCCTGGCTGTCCTGGACTGGCTCTGTAGACTAGGCTGGCTTGGACCTTCGAGATCCACCTGCCTATGCCTCCCTCCCATGTGCTGGGGTTAAAGGTGGGCGCCACAGCTGCCCAGTTGAGCACGACACGTTTTAAAAGACGTAATTCATTTAAAAATTGCTGTATTCAAACAAAACTAAAAACTGATCTAAAAGAGCCAGGTGGCATACAGAGTTTTAACCGTGGACATGTCTCTCCAGCCCAGTTTTGGCCTTTTTTGGAGACAGGGTCTCTTGTAGCCCAGGCTGGCCTCAAACTGCAGTGCTACCTTGGGATTCCAGCTATGAGCTATCACACCCAGAGTGTGTTCAATAAACGCCTTTGTTCAGTGTGAAGAGGGGTGGCCATCATTCGGAGAGTTCTGGAGTGTGTTTGAGGAGGAGACCCTGCTGCTGGGTGAAGTCCAGAGCCACTCTCCCTCCCTGTCGCCTTCTCCCATTCGTGGCTGAGGTGTCTCTAGAAGGGCTCTGCCTTCTTGGGTACAAACAGTGGGAAGAAGTCTTGGCTTTGGCCCATCAGGAAGTGAGCTCCCTGCCTTCTGCCAGTTCCTTTTGTGTCATCCGCTGCCAGCCACAGAGTCCCTCCCTCTGCCACTCAAGGAGACCGGATGTGCCTGTCCTTGTGGATACCAGAGGATGTGTGAATGCCAGCCCAGGTAGGGCCCCAGGGCGGGGGGGGGGGGGGAGCCATTGGTGCCAGTCCTCACAGAGAATTTAAAGTCGATCGGAGCACGGAGCAGCCTGTGTTTGGATCTTCCGCTGCTCTCAAAACAAACACCAAGGTCTCTTTGTAACTACTCAGGTTCAGTCAGACAGGAAGCGCCTTCTGCTTCAGGTGAAGTAGACTTTGGTGTTTATTTGCTGTGAAACAGGGTCCCCTCAGCATGTTTCTTGGCTCTGGAGTCCATTCTTGGGGCCTTGTGCATGCCTGGCAGGGCTGTTCTAGTGAGCTGTTCCCACCCCTGGGGTTTTGGTTCAGTTTTTACTGTTGTTGCTGTTTGTTTGTTTTTCAAGACAGGGTTTCTCTGTGTAGCCCTGGCTGTCCTAGAGCTCTCACTGTAGACCAGGCTGGCCTTGAACTCCGGGATCTTTCTGCTTCTGCCTCCCAAGTGCTAGGGTTAAAGGTATTTCATCCAGCATCCAGCTTTGGTTTAGTTTTTAAAGAAAAGGATTAGTTTCAATCTCTTCATATGATTATAACATCTTTATATTATTATAATTTTTTGTTTTTTTGTTTTTCGAGACAGGGTTTCTCTGTGTAGCCCTGGCTGTCTTGGAACTCACTCTGTAGACCAGGTTGGCCTCGAACTCAGAAATCCACCTGCCTCTGTCTCCCAAGAGCTGGGATTAAAGGCGTGCGCCACCACTGCCCGGCTCTAATCTTATTATAGGTGATGCACACCTATAATCCCAGCACTGGGGAGGTAGAGGCAAGAGGATCAGGAATTCTAGGCCAGCCTTGGCTACATAGTAAGTTTGAGGCTGGCTAGCCTTGGCTACATAAGACTTGGTCTTAAAAGGATTGGTTGTATTGTCTTTATGGACCACAGGTAGTATCTCTCTCGTTCCTTTTTTATTAGTTTATTCTCTCATATATTATATCCTGATCTCAGTTTCCCGTTCTCCCTCCCCCTCCTCTGTTTCCCTTTAGAACAGGGCAAGCCACGTGGGTAGCAACCAAAACATGGCGTATCAAGCTGCAATGAGATTAAGCACCTTCCCTCACATTAAGGCTGGAAGCTAGTTTTTATTACCAAGTTTCTGTTCTGTGATCAGTGAGAGTTGATAAAGTCCGCACACAGGCATGGACCGGCCCGGGAAGCACTGAGTTGTTTGCGTGGTTCTGCGCCCTAGTGATGTTCACTTTCCCTTTGTAGTGGTGACAGGAAATCTCTTTACGGTGTAAATGAGAACAAGGGTCATTTGAAGGAAAGCAAGGAGGCTGTCCGAGGGACAGTGGCCTGTGAGAACGGGTTCTGACCAGATGTGCAGTGTTCAGGCCAGTAGGTCCTGGAAGGAAGTAAGAGAATCTCACCATGCAGAGACCAAAAGATATTTGTGTCCTGCCAAAGGGTCCACTAAAGTAAGTCTGTGTGCGGGGGTGCGTGCATGCATGCGTGTGCATGTGTGTATATTTATGCTTGTGTGCATGCTTGTGTGTATGCACGTGTGCGTGTCTGTGTGTGTGTGTGTGTGTGTGCGTGCTCTTAAGTGTGCACGCGTGTGACAAAGTCATAGGTATCTTTGGCTTCCAGTTTGGTATGTAGCCTGGGATGGTCTTGAACCTCTGGCTCTTCTGCCTCCACATGGGTCCTACGTGTTGTGATTCCAGATGTGTACCACCACAGCTGATTTATGTGGTCCTAGGGATGGATCCCAGGGCTCGCTTCATGCACAATAGGCAGTCTCCTATTTGAACTATATCCAAGACTGGGTAATCTTTTATTTATTTTCAAATTTTAAAATTCATGTGTGTGAGCCGGGCAGTGGTGGCGCACGCCTTTAATCCCAGCACTCGGGAGGCAGAGGCAGGTGGATTTCTGGGTTCGAGGCCAGCCTGGTCTACAGAGTGAGTTCCAGGACAGCCAGGGCTACACAGAGAAACCCTGTCTCGAAAAACCAAAAAAAAAAAAAAAAAAAAAAAAAAAGAAAATTCATGTGTGTGTCATCACTTATGTGCAGAGGTCTTCAGAGGCCAGATGACAGCATCAGATCCCTGAGTCTGGATTTAGAGGAGGCTGTGAGCCACCTTGTAGGTGCTGGGATTAAACCTAGGTCCTCTGGATAGCAGGAAGTGCACTTAACTGCTGAGCCATCTTTCCAGCCCTGGGCTACTTCTCTCTTAACAGAATTTGAGAGGAGAGAGAGACGGAGAGGGAGATGGAGAAGGAGGAGGGAGAGGGAGGAGGGGGAAGGAGGGAGGGAGGAGAGAGAGCTGGAAGGGATGCCACCAGGGAAGGAAGCTTCCAGCAAGAGCTGGAGAGGTGGACTCCCTGGACACAGCTTCTCTGTTGCCTCTCAGAGATTAGACAATTAGGCAGTGGTAACAGCATCCTGCTGTGGCAGAGTCTGGCGGCGGGTGGCTTCTGGGCAGCTTGTGGCAACGGTGGATGAACCCAGGCCTGGCTAGGGTGGGCCGCTGTTCGGTTCCTCCTCAGCAGGACTGACGGTCAGGGTTCGGTGGACTGTCCTTTTATCCTGGAGGGTGCAGCATCCCAGGCTCCACCCACTGGATGCCAGCACTGCCCCACCCTTACGCTGTGACAGCCAGCACTGTTCCCAAGCTTTGGTAAATGGCTCTTAATGGGGCAGAATTAGCCTGGGCTCACGCAGCCCGCAGTCCCCTTGTACTTTTAAAGCGTCTCATCTGTCTTCACACCAAACCAAACCTCGTGCACCATGAACTCATATCTGGGCATTGCTTCCCATAGTGAGATCAGCTTTTTAATCTCCAATGGTTAGAGGCTTGTTGTTTAGGCCGGGCTTGCACCTCTGAGCCGTGCCCCCAGCTCTCCTCTTTTTACTCTAACGCAGGGTCTCCCCACATTCTCTGGGCTTGCTTGAGAAGTGGTGTAGGCTGTACTTGTTCCCCACCCCCAGATTCCTGTGTGGAAACCATGACTTTGAATGTGACTATATTTGGAAGGCCATTAAAGACATCATTGAGATAAAACTTGATTGTACACATATTTTGTGGGGCTGGAGATGCGTCCTGGGGCATTCTGCTGACTGAGCCACACACCCTGCTCAAACTGGTGGCTCTCAGTGCTACCCAGGCTGAGCTGGTAACACTAGCCCCTCCACATTCTCAGAAGTGGTGTCTGTTTTTAGAGCTAGTATTGATCTGCACCCGTGAGTAATTGTTTATGTTAATGAAAGAGAAAGTAGAACATATTTAAATGTTTACTCTCAAACTTATTTACTTATTTCATTTTTAAATCGATGAAGCTACTTTATGTCCCGAATGCATGTATGCCTGTGCACCACATGTGTGCAGTACCCACAGAAGCCAGGAGAGGGAGATGGAGTTCCAGACGTTTGGGAGCCATCATGTGGGTGCTGATATCTGGTTGGGAGACTTTTTTTGTTTGTTTGTTTTTTGAGACAGTTTCTCTGTATAGCCCTGGCTGTCCTGGAACTCACTCTGTAGACCAGGCTGGCCTCGAACTCAGAAATCCGCCTGTCTCTGCCTCCCAAGTGCTGGGATTAAAGGCGTGCACCACCACTGCCCAGCTGGGTGCTGATATCTGAACCATGGTCCTTGGAAAGAACAGCCAGTGCTCTTACTCTCTGAGCTGTCTCTCCAGCCCTTGTTCTCACCCTTTATAATGAGATCCTTGACTTGGAGCACACTTTAACCCTGACTGTCCTGGAACTCATTCTGTAGACCAGGCTGGCCTTGAACTCAGACATCGAGCTGCCTCTGCCTCCAGAGTGCTAAGAGTAGCTTTTATACAGTCAGCCTTCGAATTTAAAAACAAACAAAATCTTCTTTGTCATCGTTGCAGTCCGTCCCAGCACTTGGAAGGCAGAGGCAGGCGATCTCCGTGAATCCAAGGGTATGAATTCCTGGTCTTACAGAGTGAGTTCCAGGGCAGCTGAGTAGGTCCACATAGTAAGACCCTGTCTCAAAAACAAAACAGTAAAAAACCAGCCTTATGTGTAAATACAGGCTGCATATATGCCTCTTCACACAGAGAAAAGTATAGAAGTAGCACTTGCATAACTTGTGGGTGACACCGGCTTCCATCCTCAGTACCACAAACAGCAAGATAGAAGCAGAGAGAGGCAGGCATCACTGGCGTCCCGTGGCGGCTGATGTTGAACCGGCATTTCAGCTTTGCTTATGAGACAGGTCTCACTCCATGTTCTAGGTTGGCCTTGAAATTATAGTAATCCTCCTGCCTCATCCTCCAGATTATTGGATTTATGGACGTGAGCCACCACATCCTGCTGCAAATGCTTCACTTTTTCCTTTTAAGACTAGGGCCTTGCATTATAGCCCTGGCTAGCCTCAGACTTAAGCAGTCCTACCGCCTCTGTCTCAGAGGGCTGGGATTACAAGTGCGCACATCAAGCCTTGCACAAATAACATTTTATTTATTTGATTTTTTGAGACAGGGTTTCTCTGTATAGCCCTGGAACTCAATCTGTAGACCAGGCTGGCCTCAGAAATCCGCTTGCCTCTGCCTCCTGAATGCTGGGATTAAAGGCGTGTGCCACCACTGCCTGGCCACAAAAAACATTTTAATGGCTTTTTTTTTTTTTTTTTTTTTTTTTTTGTCAAGGCTGTGGGTGTGACTCAGTGGTAGAGTGAGTGCTTGACCAGGATCAAGCCCCTGGACTGGAAAGAAAAGAGAACAAAGACCAGCGTTTCTAGTTTGTGGAAGAAGGGTGTTGAATTTTCCCAGGTTGGTTCCGAGTTTGGTTCTGAACTCTGTGGTCCAACATACAGTGACACCAGAGAGACAAGGGGAAAAGAGCTGGGAGTCTGGGAAAGCCAGCCTAGCCTAGTGACACTCCTGGTTCTGTACGCCATCTCACAGAAGGCCAGCCAAGGTACGCCTATCTGCCTGCTCCGAACACTCACCCAAAAGCCAACTGAAATTTATAGCAAATCGCGCAGACTAAAAATAGCCCCGTGACTCACAAATTCATGTGCTCCATAAATATTTACCACGCACCAGTGCCGTGGCTGGCAACTTCAGTGCCGGGGACACCAGAGGCTCACTCCTGGCTGCAGCAGCTTGTGTGCACCAAGACACATCATGTAGCCAGGGAAGGCTTGGGTGAACTTGGCGTCTTAGGTGTGAGCACCCTGCCCTAGGTGTGTAAGGCTTGTCTGGGGAATTGCATGTTGTCCTGCTGTTAGACTCTGCGTGCTCCTGCCCTGCTGCGGCTCCCATCCTGTTTGCTTTCTCTTCCCCCTTTCCTGCCCTTTCTCTCTCTCTTCTCCCCCTCCTTCCATAGCATCTGTTTCTAGGCCTAAGTGAGGTCAGGAGACTCTTCTCAGACCCTGGGTCTCAGATTGCACACGGAAGCCACACCCGCCTGGTGGTTGTAGGTCCCTCGTTCCCACCCTAGCTGGATGGTATAACGGAGATTTCCCAGCGGCTGCTAACCCATGACTGAGCCTTGGGAACGAAGTCATGAATGTCCCTCCTCTGAGTGCAGTGGGTGCGAGAATGAGGAGGGTCTATGGGACCAGGAAGACCTTGTACAGCCCAGAACCACTGAGAACCCCCAGCTCTGGGGCCCCAGGGGGATGTTTGCTTTGAGGCAGGGCTTCACGTAGCCCAGGATGGCCTACTCTATCCTTATCTCAGAGGACTTAGATTACAGCTATAGGTCATCTCTGGGAGCTTCCCCACGGGATTTTTAAGTAGCAGCCATTTCCTCTGCATATTAAAGTGATAATTCCTGTTATAGAAGAGTCAACAGGCGCAGCAGCGTTGTCACCACTGCTTGGTGCTGGGGTTGAGACCCAGGGCCTTTACATAATGCTGCACAAGTGCCACGGCTCACTAGAGCTTTATAAAGCTCAACTTCTAAAAATCTGTGTGTACAGCCGGGCAGTGGTGGCGCACTCCTTTAATCCCAGCACTTGGGAGGCAGAGGCAGGCGGATTTCTGAGTTCGAGGCCAGCCTGGTCTACAGAGTGAGTTCCAGGACAGCCAGGGCTACACAGAGAAACCCTGTCTCGAAAAATCGAAAAACCAAAAAAAAAAAAAAAAAAAAATTCTGTGTGTACGTGCGTGACAGTGGAGAGATGAAGATGGACCCCCGGGGCTGGACTGACTGACTGTGAGCTGAGGCTATGCATGCGTCAGCCTCCTGTTGTTAGCATTTAGGTTTGTTTCCCTCCAGTGGCTCGTCAGTGAGTTTATTTCAGCTTGTTTTTACTGTTGTAAATTATAATTTTTGTATTGAAAATAATCTTGATAAAATAATATATATGTGTATAATATATATGTATATACATATACATACACACACACACACACACACACACACACACATATATATATATATATATTGCTGTGACACACACCTTTAATCCCCGTGCTTGGGAGGCAGGCCGATCTCTGTGATTTGAGGCCAGCCTCGGCTACATAGTGAGATCTTGTCTAAATAAACAAACATTTTATTATTGCCTCGTGGGTTGGGGGTGGGTGCATACCATGGTCCTCAGAGGAGGTCAGAGGATAGCTTTGTAGAACCGGTTCTCCTCTACCATCCAGTGGCATGGGGACGAAGCGAGTCACGAGGCTTGGTGGCAAACTCCCGGAGAACCTTGTCTCTGGAGGAATTTTTATTGGCCACGTTCTACATTCTCAAGTCAGTAGATGCTCAAGGGGTCTGACCACATTGTATTATGTGGGTTTCTGGAAGCTTCTGCAAAAGCCTAAATTTCCCCATGTTTGAGGGTGGGGACTTGGATGGATGGCCTTCTCTAGTTGCGGCTTGATGTACATGTTCTGTAGACCTATTGGGTGAGCCTAACTTGTGGCCTGTTGAGTGGTTGTTTAGGAATCTGTGACCATTCAGTATGTGTTTGTTGAGTGAGCAAAATTACATCAGTTTAGTCTGGTCTTTTTGAGGTAGGGTCTCACTATGTAGCCTAGGCTAGTCCCAAAGTCCCCATCAGGGCTGGGATGGATGATAGGTGTGGGTAACAGTGTCATCTCAGTCTGCTGTGGGTGAGAGGGCTCATGCAATCATGTCTGGCTTCCCTGTAAAGGGGTGTTTGTAGCATAGCAGGAGCCCAGGGATCACTAAACTGGCCTCGGGCTCCAGGCCTTCCTGGCCTGACTCCTGGCTGCAGCCTCCCTCCTGGGACAGGCAGGACATTTCCGTGGCCTTTATTTTGTCTTGGGATGGAACGTGCAGCCAAGGCTGACCTTGAACTCCTGATTCTCCTGCTTCATCCTCCCAAGTGCTGGGGTCATGGTCACTCACTGCAGGACTGTAGGGGCTTCTGGCAGCCTTTCCTATGGCCTTGCTGAGGCTTCTCTGTGACAAGGCCCCACCCACATGGCAGCTGAGCTGTGGCAGTGGCTTGCTTCTGGTCTCCATGGGAACAGGGAGAGGAGAGGTGGCCTGTCCCCAAGGCCTGACTGAGTGGCTTCAGAGACTGTGTGTGCAAGCAAGACTGCGGTTCAAGTTTGGGCTGAGCTGCTTTTCCCCAGGACCTGGGGCAAGTGAGTTCCTTTTTGAAGAAATGCCAAGGTTAACACCACCCAGCGCTTTAGTGGTGTTTGGGATTTTTATTTTACTAAAAAAAAAGGGCCAGGCAGAGGTGGCACACGCCTTTGATCTCAGCACTCAGGAGGCAGAGGCAGGCGGGATCTGTGAATTCGAGGCTAGCCTGGTCTACAGAGCGACTTCTAGGACAGCCAGGGCTACAAAAAGAAACCCTGTCTCGAACCCTCCTATCCCCCCCCCCACACAAAATAAAAATAAGTTAAAAAAAAAAAAAAAGGAGATCTTGGTTATTTCTATTCTGAGTGTTTTGCCTTCTTCTTCTTTTTTTTTTTTTTTTTTTTTGGTTTTTCGAGACAGGGTTTCTCTGTGTAGCCCTGGCTGTCCTGGAACTCACTCTGTAGACCAGGCTGGCCTCGAACTCAGAAATCCGCCTGCCTCTGCCTCTCAAGTGCTGGGATTAAAGGCGTGCGCCATCACTGCCCGGCGTGTTTTGCCTTCATGTATGTATGCGCACCATGTGCCTGGTGTGCAGGGGGTGAGGGGGGTGTCAGGTCCCTGGGTGCTGGTGCTGCAGAGGGCTGTGAGCAGTCTGAGAGGGACACTAGTCATTGAGCCCTGGTTCCCACAACAGCAGGAAGGACTCTGAATCTCCGAGCCATCTCTCCGAACCCAGTGTGAGATTTTGAGACTTGGTCTAGATATGTAACTCTGGCTGGCCTGGAACTCACAGAAATCTCCCTCTGTCTGCCCCCTGGGTGTTAGAATTAAGTCTTGTGTCATCATATCCGACTGTTCTGTATTTTTCTTTGAGACATGATATGGTGGTTTGAATATGCTTGGCCCAGGGAGTGGCACTATTAGGAGGTGTGGCCCTGTTGGAGTAGGTGTGTCACTGTGGGCGTGGGCTTTAAGACCCTCATCCTAGCTGCCTGGAAGCCAGTCTTCTCCTAGCAGCCTTCAGATGAAGATGTAGAACTCTCAGTTCCTCCTGCACCATGTCTGCCTGGGATGCTGCCATGTTCCCACCTTGATGATATTGGACTGAACCTCTGAAGCTGTAAGCCAGCACCAATTAAATGTTGTCCTTATGAGAGTTGCCTTGGTCATGGTGTTTCTTCACAGCAATGGAAACCTTAACCAATACTGGGGTATTGCTGTGATAGGCCTGACCATGCTTTTGTTTGGAAGAATGTGGATTTGGGGACTTTGGATTTGGAAAGCAGTGGGATGCTTTAAGTGGGGCTTCATGGGCATCCTGGTAGGAACAGGGAAGATTCTGTTGCTGAGAGTGATTTGAACTGTGCAGATCAGGCCTAAGATGTTTCCGTGGAGAATAATTTCAGTATGTGGCCTAGAGACTGTTTTTGTGGTATTTTGGTGAAGAATGTGTCTACTTTTTGTCCTTGTCTGAAGAGTCTACCTGAGGCTAAGGTAAAGAGATTTATATTAATTGCATTGACAAAGGAAGTCTCAAAAAAGCCCAGCAGAGACTTCATTCTCGGGTTTAGTCTCATGAAGAGCATTCTGACCGAGCATAGCAAGCTGAGAAAGGAAAAATATAAAATATATGATTCAAGCAATAAAAGGGCACCAGGAAGTGAAATGGAGCTGAATCCTGTGTTGGGGGAAATAAAGACTGAGGGGTGGTGACCTTGGGGTGAGATCCCACCCAGCTCAGCTTATTGTTTATGCGTTTGCCTTGAACAAGGAATAGTTATGTCATATTAGGTGTTACTACTTGGTTATTGTTTTCACTTGGACTTTTAATCTGGAATGAACTACAATCTAGAAAGACACAAACTTTTGGTCTGGATCTTGAGGCATAGTGGCAATGAAAGCCTTAGGTCCAGGCAGGGTGACACATGCCTTTCATCCCAGCATTCAGGAGACAGAGCCATGCAGACCTCTGAGTTCAAGGTCAATCTACAGAGCAAGTTCCAGGTCAGCCAAGCTTAGACAGTGAGGGAACTGGAAACAGAAAGCTGGCATAGAATAAGGGGTGCCATGCTCCAGCCCCAGCAAGCAGCAGAACACAGCAGCTTCGGCCATGTGGCTCTGGCTTTAGAGTCCATAATAGAAGGGACTGCTGGGACAATTGATGCTGGTTAGCTGGAGCTTAGAAATTAGCAGTAATTAAGAGACCAGCATCCCTGAGGTGAAACCTTATTGGAAGTGTTTTCTGAGATCACAAAGAAGCTGTGTTTCAGAGATAGCCAAGGGTGTACCTCATGCTGCAGCTGGACTTGGTAATGTGTAAGAATCACTCAGGTGGTACTGGTTTTGAAGGCATGAAGGGGTCAGAGAAAGCAGCTGAGGCTTGGCACTGTGAGAGGCCATGGAAGGCCATTGGTGAAGGTGCAGCCTCAGTTGTAGTTGACAGCCCAGGACTGAAGGGGTCATGCAAAGAAGTTGAGGCTTGGCACCATGAAGAGAGCCTATGAGAGGCTGTTGGTGAAGCCTAGTTGCAGCAGAAGAGCCCAGTGTATTGGAGATGCCAGTACCATGGGATGAGCACTGAGAACAGCAGCAGCAGCAGTGGCGTGGAGTCCACCTGAGCTTAGAGTGCTACAGAGAACAGAGCTGGAGGAGTGACGCCAGCCCTTCGGAGGAGCCCAGAAGAGCATGTGTGGATCCCAGACATTGAATCAAGAAGCTGTGAAGTTGACGTTGCCTTGGAGACCCCAAGATTTTTGAGATGCCAGAGCCACGGGCTATCTGCTGAGGAAAGCTGCTAACAGAGTGGAACCAGCCCAAGAGAAAGAAGTCTGTGGCAGTCAACAAAGATTTAAAAAGGAGTTGGAGATCTGAAGACTGCTCTGACATCAGACATGGAGATATAGGCTTTGGAGTTTGCCCAGCTGGTTTCCTGTCATGCTTTGGGGATTACAGTTAAGTGATTGGATGAATCTTAGAAGAGACTTTGAACTTTGGATTTTTAACATTGTTGAAACTGCTATAGACTATGGGGGCTTTGGAAGTTGGATTAAATGTAGTTCGCATTATGCTGTGTTTAGGTGTGGACCCCACAGACTCATATGTGTGAACAAGCCTATGGGGGGGTCAGGGGGTGGCAGTATTAGGAGGTGTGGCCTTGTTGGAGGAAGTGTGTCTCTGTGGGCATGATCTTTAAAGTCCTTCTCCTGGGACTGAGGAGATGGCTCAGCTCTTAAGAGCGCTGGCTGCTCTTTCAGAGGACCCGAGTTCAATTCCCAGCACCCACGTGGCAGTTCAAAACTGTGTGTAATTCCAGTTCCAGGGGCTCCAACACCCTCACAAAGACATACATACAGACAAAACACCAATGCGTACGAAATAAATAAATATTAAAAAAAAAACCAAACCCTTGTCCTAGCTGCTTGGAAACCAGTCTTAGCAGCCTTCAGATGAAGATGTAGAACTCTCAGGTCCTCCTGCACCATGTCTGCCTGGACGCTGTCATGTTCCCACCTTGATGATATTGGACTGGACCTCTGAACCTGTAAGCCAGCCCCAATGAAATGTCCTTTATAAGAGTTGCCTTGGTCATGGCGTCTGCTCCCAGCAGTAAAACCTTAACTGAGACACATGATTTCATTGTAGTCAGCCTCACCTTGAACTTGTAGTGAACCTCCTGCCTCCACCTTCCAGTGCTGGTCTTACAAGCAGCTGCTCATTGTCTCAAGAAGGAATGGTTGACGTGTGTAGCATCCATCCGTGGACCTTAAGATTTGGTACCACGACATACAGAGTAGGTGTTAACTGCTGTGGAGAGGTGGGAGTTAGTGAGGCAGAGCTGCTGCTGGAGAGAGCCTGGAGTGGTCCCGCCTCTGTCCCTAGGTTCCTTCCAAGGTTGCCAGTCTGGGAACTCAGAGGCAGCACTCCACAGTGGGATGGCATGGCAGAAGTACTCTGGACCACAGCCAACTGTTCCTTCCCATTTTGGATTTCTGAGAGCTTGTTTCTCATGGGCAAGAGGGGTTGGCTGGAAGCCACACATAGCCACTCGGAGGCTGAAGAACTCGTTCGTATGCATGGGGCTTGCACTTTGTAAGTGTACAAACTAGTTATACTTGACTGCTTTGGTATTTAGGAGGAAATGGATATTTATTTATTTAGGCATGGTCTTGCGTAGCCTAGGCTAGCCTTGAACTCTTGATCCTCCTGCGTCTGCGGCCCATGTGCTGGGATCACAGTCATGCTCCACCACACTCGGCTGTTGCTGGCGCGTCCTAGGTTCCCACTTCGCCTTGCGCCCGCTGTGGGCTGCGTGCTACACTGTTTTACAACCTGTGACCAAACGGGCTTAGATCAAGGAGGAAGGGCAGGCAGGCAGAAAGGAGGACTCAGTGCCCTGGGCTTGCGAAAGAGTTAATCATCAACCCAGACAGGTCAGACACAGCTGGCGGCGGCCACCGTGGAAGTGAAGAATGACCTGCGAGCAGGCTGTGAGCCATGATGGTGGGCTTTGAGTTATTTTACAGTATTAAGGACAAAACCAGCCGGGCAGTGGTGGTGCACGCCTTTAATCCCAGCATTCGGGAGGCAGAGGCAGGCGGATTTCTGAGTTCGAGGCCAGCCTGGTCTACAGAGTGAGTTCCAGGACAGCCAGGGCTACACAGAGAAACCCTGTCTCGAAAAACCAAAAAGAAAAAAAAAAAAAAAAAGGACAAAACCTAGAACCCCATACATGCTGTGTAAGACCTCTGCCTGGTCATTACCGCCCGAGCTTCTAATTTATTTATTTTTAAATTAATTCACATAAAAAAATAGGTACAGAAGCGTAAGCGAACGGCGGTTACTGTTCCCATCAGCCCCTGTTCCTCACTCTTCAGTCGGCCCCACCCGCTTCTGTATCATTCTAGAATACACTTTTTTTCCCCCTGAGACAAGATTTCTCTGTGTAGCCCTGGCTGTCCTGGAACTCACTCTGTAGACCAGGCTGGCCTCGAACTCAGAAATCCTCCTGCCTCTGCCTCCCGAGTGCTGGGGTTAAAGGCGTGCACCACCACTGCCCGGCTTAGGATACACTTTTAATCATTTGCTGAAACCCACGTCTGTTTTTGCATCTATAGAAATCTATAGGTGCATGCACAATTTTCTTGCTGTGCTGAGGTCAGAACTCCTGTCTTGCGTATATTGGGCAGGTGTTCTGCTAATGGACTGTACCCGTACCCACAGCAGATTTCTTATTGTTTTGTTTGTTTGTTTGTTTGTTTGTTTGTTTGTTTCGAGACAGGGTTTCTCTATGTAGCCCTGGCTGTCCTGGAACTCGCTCTGTAGACCAGGCTGGCCTAGAATTCACAGAGAGCCTCTTGCCTCTGCCTCCAGAGTGCTGGGATTGAAAAAAGGCATTGGAGCCCCTGGAACTTGAGATACAGTCTGAGAGCCACCCAATATTTATTTGTACTGGGAACTGAACTTGGGTCTTCTGTGGACTCAACACTTGAGCCATCTCTTTAGGCCCTTAAATTTTATCGTGATGGTGTTGGTGATGATGGTGATGGTGTTGGTGATGATGATGATGCAGCATGTGCCATGGTATGATGTGGAGGTCAGAGCAACACCTTCCACAGTTGGTTCTGAGATCTTCAGCTTAAGCTTTAGATGCTTTTTCCTGTGGAGCCGTCTTGCTCCTCCCTTATGTTTTAATCTGGTTGAAAGCTGTTGCTATCAGCAGATGACAAAATTGTTTTGTGAAAAAGTTCTTTAAAAAAAAAATCTGTAAACAGAGTGCATAAGAAATGAGGCCTGGTTCCCAGACCCCGCATGGCAGCTCACTCCTATAGCTCCACTTCTTGGGGATCCAGCGCCCTCTTTTGGCTTCTGCTGGCACCAGGTACACACTGTGTTCTTACATACGTGCAGACAGACGTAACGCTTGTGCATGTCAAGTAAATCTTAGAAAGAACGCTTGTAGTCCGACGTGGTAGTGCACTTGTGTAAGTCAGCCCTCAAGAGGCTGAGGCAGATGTGTCCTGTGAGTTCCAGGCCAGCCTGGTCTACGTAGTAAGTCAGGCCAGTCAGGGCTACACGGTGATTCTGTCTCCAGCAAACGCACACAGAGGAAGAAAAACCTATGATTCATCGAACTCCTGTTATGTGCTAAGTACTCTCCTGACCCTGGATATAATTCAGTATTCCCAAAGTAGTTAAGAAGACAGGCCTTAACTTTCCCAGAGGCCGGCTGGGAGTCAGAGATGCCTGCCCAGAGCCCCACTGCTAATCTTGACCTGGGCTGGCGTTGGCACTTGGAGTGTGTGTGTGTGTGTGTGTGTGTGTGTGTGTGTGTGTGTGTGGCTTGACACCTAACCCTGCTTACAAAGTCCAGGCACCATGGATGTGCCCATCCCCCAGCATCTTATTCTTAAAGGTCTCTGTCTTGTAGCCCATCCCCCAATCAGTGTAGGATAGAATTTTTTTTTTTTTTTTTTTTTTAAGATTTATTTATTTTATATATACTCAGGACCTCTGGGGCTGGAGAGATAGCTTAGTGTTAAGAGCACTGACTGCTCTTCCTAAGGTCCTGAGTTCAAATCCCAGCAACCACATGGTGGCTCACAACCATCTGTAACGGGATCTGATGCTCTCTTCTGGGGTGTCTGAAGACAGCTACAGTGTACTTACATGTAATAAATAAATAAATCTTAAAAAAAAAAAAAAAAAAGAACTCAGGACCTCTGGAAGAACAGTCAGTGCTCTTAACCACTGAGCCATTGGAAGGTGGAGGCCGGAGGACCAGAAGCTCAAAGCCACACACAGTTATGTAGTGAATCTGAGGCTATCTCAGAACGCATGACACCTTGTCACAAACAAAATAAAGCAAGTAGCAAAAGCCAGGTGTGGGCTTATGTAGGAAGATTGAGTTCAGGTCAAGCCTGGGCTACAAAGTAGATCGTGAGTTGAACACACACACAAGCAAAAGAAAAAAATGCAAAGAGAAATGGAGCCATGGGTACTGAGCGTGTCTGGCTTGGGTCTAGATCAGCCAGGCATAGGCTCCTTGCCCGACTCCGCTGCTCCTAGGTGAAGCAGAGAGCAGGGGATGCTGGGAGTTCTCATGGGCTCCATCTGCCATGACCAAGGAAGTGCTAGCACCTGGCGTGTGCAGTCGTGAGCAATAAGTGAAAACAGGAACTTACTGAGCTTTGTGGAGAGTGTCCACTCCACAGCACCCTGAGCGGCTGTGTACTTCCCTCCTGTCCCCCACTGGGACCGCCCTCCTCTTGATTGATGTCTGTGTGCTTAGGCAGTGGCTCTGCCCCCCCCCCCCCATTCTTGTCCACTGCAGCATCTTTTCTGCCTAGCAACAAGATGGCTGCTTTTTAAAATGAGGACGTGTGGGTTTACGTTTATTTATTTTGTGTACAGGGCTTGTGCATACACAGTGCGTGTTTGTGGAGGTCTGAGGACAACCTAGAAGTCTATTTTCTTCTGTGATGGTCTGTAGCAGTAGTTGATTAATCCTCTCTATTCTCCCTGGCAGGTGTGGTGTGAGTTCCTCGCTACTGCCCCAATGTTGTAGATTCTCAAAAGAAGCGTGCGCGCGCGCACACACACACACACACACACATACACACACAGTCTTATATTTAATACGCTGTAATCTCCTCAGTGGCTGGGCCACTCCCAAATGTCCACGTTGCTAATGCCTCCCCTCTGATACTCCTGAGTTATTACTAAAATCTATATTCCATCTTTGCTGCCTTAGAGCCAGTGGGAGGGCCTCCTGGGGCTGCTTTCCCATGGTCTTACATGGTTGTGTGCTTTCTAATGCACGTCTCAGGCCTGAGCCTTCTGCTTCCCCAGCATGGTGGTACTTGGTTCCCTTGCCTGGGGAAATCTAAAGTCGGCCTCCGTCTCCCTGCCCAGCCATTTACCAGTTAGAACCAACTGGGGGCAGGGACCCGCAGTGTCTTACATGTGGATTCTCTCGTAATTTTTTGGGGAACTCAATTAACATAATACAGGCAGTAAACCAAATCCACATGGACGTTGGGGAGATTGAACCGAAGTTGTCGGACTTGGCGGCGAGCTTCTTTACTCATCACAGTGGCCCCAGGGTGATTTAAAAACCATGTTAGGTCTGGAGGCTGCTCTCGCAGAAAACCTGGTTCAGCTCCGAGCACTCACATGGCAGCTCATGTTTGTAACTCCAGTTCCAGAAGTTCCAGTGACTTCTTCCGACCTCCTCGGACACTACATGGACGTGCTGCACATGCAGCTACACACATGCAGACAAAACACTCATACACATAAGATAAATGTAAAACAAAGCCGGGCGGTGGTGGCACATGGTCCCAGCACTTGGGAGGCAGAGACAGACGGATTTCTGAGTTCGAGGCCAGCCTGGTCTACAGAGTGAGTTCCAGGACAGCCAGGGCTACACAGAGATTCCCTGTCTCGAAAAAAAACAAAACAAAAAAAACCCCAAAATTTAAAATGTAAATAAAGCCCGTCCAGCCTGCTGCTGGAGCTCCAGTGTCTCCCCCTCCTCCCTGTCCTCCTCCCTCCTATTATTTTTCCACCTTTTCCTGCTCCTTCCTTCCCCCCCTTCATCCTGTCTTCATCCCCTCCTGTCCTCCCCTCCTCC
>CM052701.1:10025678-10165678 GCA_028551405.1 Uromys caudimaculatus
TCAGCGTCCTTGCTGGGGTGGCCTCTCGGTGGCCCTACTGCTTCGGGGTCACCCTGACTCCAGGAAGTAATCCTCATCCGTGTCTGTAGTTAAGCCGGGTGAGTTCCCACGTTTCCCAGGTTGGGCTTTGGCGGAATGGTTTGTTGGTTGTCATTGGTAGCCTGTAAGAGGAGGGTAGATCCTGCTGGGGTCACCCTGCTGGGGGAGGGGTTGCTGTTTCCTTCCACTAGACCACGGAGCTTGGCTGTGTTGGTCCCTGCAAGTACTCATGGTCCAGCTGAGGACGTGGCTTGTGAGTATTCAGGATGGCCTGTGCTCGAACCCTGACGCAGAACTGTGATAACCTGCCTGTCCGTCGGTTCTCAGCACACCCTCAGTAAATCCGTCCAGCTGAAAGGCAAACTGCTCTGCATTGAACATAAATATGCAGCTTAGGTTTGTTTCTAGGGACTGGACAAGCAAGGTGGGGTTAGACTTGGCCTTGACGCAGGCTCTTGATTTACTGTGTCCTGAATGCTGTAGCATAAGGTTCAGAGGCAGGACAGCCGTCCCTCCTCCAGATGAGCCTCGCTGGCCATTGTCTGTCGGTTACAGCCTCATAGGGAGGACCAGGAAGGGTCCTGAGTATGTTGCCATTTGTATACAATGTTGCTCCGGTTGCACATGGCCTCTTGGGGAGGGGCTGGAGCCTCTATAGACCTTGGAAGATTGATTCACGTGGGGGATACATCATCCTCCATGCTGGGCACAGACCGTTCCACGTGACTGCTTTGGAATCACCCCCATTCCTGCTGGAGTCCCTCACCCAAGTTCTAAGCAAGCCCAAAAAACTCACTGGTCTCTCAGAGCAAACTCTGGGGGAATCCTGCTTTGCTTTGTTGCTGGGACCCCGGGAGAAGGGGTAGACTTTGCATCTTCCTAGGGACAAGTTTAGCAGTGAGACTGTGAAGGAAAAGTCAAGGATTTACCTAGTGCTTGGTACACCCAGGACCTGGGATATGACTGCTTTTGCTTTGTCATGCCTAAGCCCAGACTGATCCTGAACAGGCTTTGCTCTCCTGGGTCTCCTGTGGTGAGTGACAGGAATGTGTACTCCTCTGCGTTGGTACTTTGTATCAGATGGGCTTCCTTAGTGGGTGGATCCTTAAAATAATGAAATTGCGGGGGTGGGGTTAGGGGGGGCATTTAGTCTCCTATCCAATTACCTAAACAGTGTTAAAAACACAAATACCGAAGCCCGTCCGAGTCTCTCAGGAGCCTGGATCTTGGCAAGCAGGTGAGTCAGGCCGATCCGGAAGCCCTGGAACCTGCCTGTTTCAGTTGCTCTGGTCCTGGGATGGCACGCACCCTATCACGCTTAAGGAGGGAAGAAAGTGTTTCTGGGTATGGTTCAAGGGTGCGGTCTGTCATGGTGAGGAAGGCATGACATCATGAGGCCTGGTGAACTCGAGAGCTCATCACATTGCATCCTCAGTCAGGAAGCAGAGAGGGATGAATGGCCATCGCTGGCCTTTTACACGGGTCCTGGGGATTGAACTCGGGTCCTCGTGCTTGCGAGGCAGGCCGTCTCCCCAGCTCCAGTCTTTTGCTTTAGAGCACACGTTGATGATAGAGCCATTTCATGCTTGAAGCTCTCAATGTTGACAGGAAGTCCGTTTTATGTATAGTCTCTGGAAACTTTTAACCAGTCTCCTGCTGAGGAATGGTTGGCTTTACTTCTGTGTTTGGCTTACACTATGAATACTGATGTGAACGTCTTAGTTCTTTGTGTACACACACACACAGACACAGAGAGAGGCACACATAGACATACACAGACACATACACATAGACACGAAGACACACAGATACACACACAGACACAGAGTTACACACATATAAACATATACACATAGACCCAGATATATACACATAGGCACATACACAGACATACACAAAGACACACACAGACACAGATACACACACATAGACACAAAGTTACACACACATAAACATATACACAAAGACACAGAGACACACACATAGACATATACACAAACAGACACACAGATACACAAACACACACATAGACATACACAAAGACACAAACACACACACAGACATACACAGACACATACATGTCTAAAGGTTACTAAGGAGTAACAACCTGACTACTTGATACTCGGAACCTTTCATCAAAACAAAACAAAACAAAACCTTGCAGAAACAGTGAACAGATTCTCCTACTTAGTTTTCGTGTGCCATTAGCTATGTGGCGCACAGTGTTTTCTATGGACTCAGCTCTATTTCTTGTTACACGTTGGAGTGTGGCATGAGTGTGGAGGTCAGGACTCTCAGGAAGTTCGCTGAGGGTTCTGGGAACTGAAGTCAAACCGGTCAGGCTTCTGCAGCCAATGCTTTCGCCGCTTAGCCGTCCCGTCAGTCCGTAGCTACAGCGTGAAGGATTGTCGAAGACTGAGAAGTACAGGTGTGTTCTGTGTGTGGAGTGGCCTGCTGCCCCTGAGTCCAGTCTCTTTCCCCCTCTGCTCCTCCTTCCATCCTTCCCCTCTCTCTGTGTTAGCTTCCTAACCTCCCTGTCAGGTGACAGGGCTTCAGCTAGTGTCCCCATGGCCAGTGTGGTGACTGCCTGAGGTGGAGTCCTTGGGGGCTTCTTATATGGCTTCTGGCCTTTAGAACAACTTAGTGGCCAGCAGCGATTACTGGCTGTAGCACCTGTCTGTATCCCAGCATGCTCCACCCGGCTGAGTTTACTGGAATGAGGATGCTATTTTTAAGAAAGAGCATTGTGTTTCATCATGGAAATTTTGAGCGTCTGAGCAGGCAGCTCGCCGGCTGACTGTGCTTCAGGGTCCTGCTACACATGGACCCCGTGGGCTTAGCTCTTTCTCCCCAGCATCTCACCCGGTCCCGACCTGCAGGAGGAGGGTCCAGAGCGGACCAGTCATTATGTGAGTTACAGCAGCTATATCTGGCTGGTTTTACTTTGCTTGGTGATATCGCAGAGGCTGGCAATCTGGGAATGTCCCCCTCCCAGCCTGTGCAGGAACATGGGGTGAACATCAGGCGTGCGTGTGTGTGTGTGTGTGTGTGTGTGTGTGTGTGTGTGTGTTGGTTTCACTGTAGCCTTAGGGGGCTGTGATTGTTAAGTCCCCTGTGCAAACTCTCCTGAAACATGTTCTCACCATGGCTTTACTGTGTTGAGCCTGCCGTGTTTCCTTGGCTTGTGTGTGAGACCCGGGCACAGGGTTGGTGCCAGTGACCAATGCTTTCGGGAGGGCTGGACTGGGAGTAGCCTGCAGGCCCTGCTCCTGTGGCTGGCTATTGGCCCGTTTCCAGGTTCTCTAGGTACAGAGATGTGGCCTTTCCTGCTCTGTGCCTTTAAAGTGTACTAAAAAGAGAACAGTTGGGGTGGAGAGAAGATCCCCCCACTACCCTTTATGTAATAGTCGAGGTTGAACAGGGAGGGGATCCACACAGGTCAAGATCGGAGCTGGCTGTCGCCCACGTGGGCTTCATTCTGCACCCCGTACTCTCGTCTGTAAAATGCACAAAACCCATAATAATTCTCACTGAGATATATGAAGTTTCTTAGCTTAAATGTCTTATTTTTAAATGACTGCTGTTTTGAAATAATCTTGGGTTTCAGGATTGCATTAGTTACTTCTTGACTGTGTGGTTAATACCTAACAAAGGCAGCAGAGAGGAAGGCTTTACATTTGGCTCACTGTCCCTCTTGGTGAGGAAGCCATCGCAGAGGAGAGTGAGGCAGCTGGTCACACGTGTCCACAGTCAGGAAGCAGAGACCAGGAAACGCTGGCGCTCAGCTGGATTTCTCCTTTTTGTTCAGTCTGGGAGCCCACGATGCTGTCCACACACTCCTGGTGCTGCCCACATGTAGGGTGCTTCTTCCCAACTATCTAGAACCTTCCCCATGGACACGCCTGGGGCTTGTTTTCATGGTGAATCTTCTCAGGTAACCATCACAGGGCACAGCACCTTGGACCACTGCATCTTAGGTCAGTGAAGATTGGGTGTCACCCCAGATCGGATGGCTGTGGCCCTGTCCTGGCCAGGACCCTTTAGGGAGAAGCATTGTGAGCAGAGTGGACAGATGTGGGCGTGGCTTTGGTGGTGTGGGCGTGGCTTTGGTAGTGTGGGCGTGGCCTTGGTGGTGTAGGTTTGGCTTGATGTGAATGTCTGCCATGGGCACTTGTGGGCATGGCCTTGATGGTGTGGGTATGACTTAGATGTGCTGACATAGTCTTGATGATGTAGGTGTGACTTAGGTGTGGGTGTGGCCTTGATAACAGGGGCGTGGCCTTTTATAACAGGGGCGTGGTCTTGATCTTGTAGGTTTCTCTTTCCCACAGGTGCTGTGAGTGGCTGAGATGTTGCGGTGGAGGGGAGCCCAGGCCCCGAACTGTTTGGTTGGGACACCCCGAGAAGAGGGACCAGCGGTATCCTCGAAATGTCATCAATAACCAGAAGTACAATTTCTTCACGTTTCTTCCCGGGGTATGTGCAGCCACGTTTTTCTTTTCCCACCGTAACTTTATGCCATGGTTCCGGTCTCAGCAGACTCTAGTCCCTGTGGTTGAGTTCCTGAGTGTCCTATCTGCTCTCTTCACCACTGACCCTTCATCTTCCCTGACTGGGAGGGACTGCACCAGCAGGATGTCACTGTCTTCAGGACTGTGCCAGTCCAACTGTGTGATAGAACTTCATGTTAATTGGGCGTTTTGGAGCCAGCATTCTAGTCAGGATGCCAGAACAGATCATCAGGGTGTTCACGCTATTTCTCTGTGCCACCGCGACATAGGGGACGAGGCTCAGGAGGGCTGGGGACTAAAAGTACAGAGAGAAAGTTTAACCCTACCATCTGGAGAAGGACTTTATATTTTTTTGTTAATAAATGTTTCAGGAGGGCTAGGGAGACGGCTCGTTCAGAACAGAACTTGGTACAGACATAAGGACCTGAGTTTGGATCTGTAGCACTTGTGTAAACCAGGGATGGTGACACACAGCTGTAACCCCTGCATTCAGGGAGGAGATGGAATTCCTGGGCTCACTCACTGGGCAGCTTGTTTAGCGCTACCAGGCCGGTGAGAGACCCTTCTCAAAAAAAAAAAAAAAGGAGAGAAGGATAGCAGAAGACACGAGTGTTGACCGCTGGTCTTCCTGCACGCTTGCACACATGCGCACACACGGCAACATGTAAACACATGCTCACAAATGTTTCTAGAGCCCTAACACTTGCCCTTGATCCTGCATGAACCTGAAGCCATGGACACACTCACTGCCATTGATGAGTGTCTGTAACTTTAACTTTTTTTTTTTAAAGATTTATTTATTTATTTCATGTATGTGACTAACACTGTCGCTGTCTTCGGATCCCATTACAGATGGTTGTGAGCCACCATGTGGCTGCTGGGAATTGAACTCAGAGCCTCTGAAAGAGGAGTCAGTGCTCTTAACCGCTGAGCCATCTCTCCAGCCGAACTTTAACTTTTTTAAAATCGATTTTTAATGACGGTTCTTAAATGCTTTAACCTCCCTTCCCTTTAGCCCACCACCCAGCAGAGGTCGTGGGAAAGACAGGAGGGGGGTGGTGGACCTGTTTAGAAAGGTTCTTTGGAGCCACTCCCGTCTGTGTTGTCTGGAAATCGGTGGTTTAGTTTACAGGTCAGCAGAGGCAGCTTTTTCTACCCGAAAACAGTTCACAAATACACCAGCAGTCCACTTCAGTAGAGTGGGGACAGCAAACATGAAATCAGCAGCGGTGGCACTACCTAGCAGAGACAGCCAGGCCCCAGTCTCGGCAAGAGCCACAAGCATTTCACAGCTAGCTCTGTTAGCAAGCCAAGTTCAGCTTCTATCACTGTCTGTCGAGTCCTGTTTACACCTCTAAATATCACGTGGCCTCCACGTGTCTTGTCTCCGTACCTGTGTCTGACTCAGTTGACATGACTTTGTCAATCAGCCTCGCAAGAAGCTGCAGCACACAACCAGAAGTTTTTTGGTGCATTTCTCTTTATGGAGTCCTGACAAAGGCAGCTTAGCTCCGCAGTGTAAGGCGGACCAATATGTGCGTGTTGTTAGCAAAGAGTCCTTCATCACGTGTCCTCACATGCTTGCTCTGACAGGACCTCCTTTCACCTGTGTCTGCTTCGGCTAAACAGTGTTTATGAGTCTGCCTTCCTTTTTTATGTCTACTTTCGGAAAACACTCTTTCATGTGTTTGCCCCCCAACAAAACATCGTCCAACACAACTGACTTTCCAAAGAACCCTTAAAGTTTTTATATCAAGCATCTGTGGTTACTCTGGGGCAAGCAGAAGTCAGCTTCAGGTCAGGAAGGAGAAGTGGCGGTTATCAGGGCTGAGTGTGAGCACAGAGTGCGTGCACACAGAGCTCAGGAAATTCAAGGTCGGCCCGGCAGTGGTGGCGCATGCCTTTAATCCCAGCACTTGGGAGGCAGAGGCAGGTGGATTTCTGAGTTCGAGGCCAGCCTGTTCTACAGAGTGAGTTCCAGGACAGCCAGGGCTATACAGAGAAACCCTGTCTCGGGAAAAAAAAAAAAAGGAAATTCAAGGCCAGTATGAAGGGATTTTTCTTTTCTTTCTTTCTTTCTTTCTTTCTTTCTTTCTTTCTTTCTTTCTTTCTTTCTTTCTCTCTCTCTCTCTCTCTCTCTCTCTCTCTCTCTCTCTCTCTTTCTTTCTTTTTTTTTTTTTTTTGGTCAGAGACTTGCTATGTAGCTCTGGTTGACCTCAAACTCACAGAGATCTGCCTGCCTCTGTCTCCCAAGTGCTGGGATTAAAAGCCTGCTCTGTGCACCACCACACCTGGCCATGTGTTATTTTTAAATTAGCATATATTATACATAATGCCTGGCCCTCATGTACGTGTGTAATGTCCTTTGGTCATGTTTGCCACCTTGCCCTCTCATCTCCTCTCGTTCCCTCCCGTTCTTCCTGTTCCCAGATGGAATCCCCTTCTCCTCCTAGCCCTCTTTCCCTTTTTGTTTTGGTGACTAACTTTATTAGGGTTATTTACAGGAAGGAGCACAGGCGCCCAACCAACCAGTGGCTCTCCCTCTCCCTCTCCCAGCAACCACTGTTAGTTGCCTGAGCTCTTCAGGGAGGGGCGGCCCCAGCGAGCCCCTCCCCTATCCATGATAGAATGCTGACAGTGCCTATCTCCTCTGCCTTCCATTTTGCTGTTAAAATTCTATTGTGGGGAGAGGGGCGGTGCCTGGAGAGAAGGCTCAGCCCGTAAGAGCGCTTGTTGCTCACGCAGAGGACCTGGGTTCAATTCCCAGCGCCTACTCCGCAGCTTACAACCATGTTCCAGGAGATCCACTGTCCCTTTCTGGCCTTCTTGGGCACCAAGCATGCATGTAGCACTCAGATATACAAGCAGGCAAAACAGAAAATAAAACAAATAAATCTAAAAAATAAAAGTTAAGAAAATTTCTATGGTGGGCCACGTGCACACACCCTTAATTACGGCACTCAGAAGCAGAGGCAGGGGATCTCTGTGAGCAAGAGTATAGCCAGGACTGCTTCTTGTCTCAAGCAAACATAAGAACCAGCCAGGTAGGATGGCTCAGTGGGTGGAGGCACTTGCTGCCCGAGTTCTGACAACTCAAGTTTGACCCACATGGAGGGGAGGGAGAGCGAGCTGACTCCTGCGGGTTGCCTTCTGACCTCTACACATGCACCGTGATGTGCACAGCCCCCTCTATTAAATAAATAAATGTAATTTAAAAAATCCCATGGTGGGCATAATCCTTGTCTTCAAATTACAGCACAGTGGTCTCCCGTTAGAATCCATTCCCAGCAGAGTTTCGAGTTAACGGTTGTACTTCTAAAATGCACAGTTTAAGAAATAAAACACGGGGCTGGAGAGATGGCTCGGTGGTTAAGAGCACTGACTGCTCTTCCGGAGGTTCTGAGTTCAAATCCCAGCACCCACATGGTGGCTCACAAGCATCTGTAATGGGATCTGACGCCCTTTTCTGGTGTGTCTGAAGACAGCTACAATGTACTTACATATAATAAATAAATCTTTGGGCCAGAGCGTTGGGGGGTGGGAGATAAAACACAGAGCTAGGCATGTGGTACACACCTTTAACCCCATCGTTTGAAGGCAGAGGCAGGCAGACCTCTGAGTTCAAGGCCAGCCTGGTCTACATAGTGAGTCCCAGGCCATCCAGGGCTGCATGGAGAGACCCTGTGCCCAGAAACAAAACTAAAAGAGGAATAAGATATGGACCAGGGAGATGGCTCAGTGGCCAAGACATTGACTGCCAAGCCGGATGACCTTAGTTCCATCCCAGAGACCCACGAGTCAGAAGGAGAGAACTGGGGCAGGTGTTCCTACAGATACACGCAGATAAAAAGCACAGCCCCCCTCGGCACCTGACTGACGTGGTAATGTCCCCCATGTGATTCGAACCATTGGCTGTCCTCGCATTGACAGTTTGCTTTTTGAGACAGGGTCTCATGTACCCTAGGCTGGTCTTGAACTTCCTGTAGCTGAGGATGGCCCTCAACTTCGAATCCTCCTGTCTCTGTCACCCGAGTGCTGACATTATAGTCCTACGTCAGCATACGAGTTTATACTGTGCTGGGATTGGGACCCCAGATATCATACACGGGGGGGGGGGGGGGGTAGGGTGGGGATGAGGGGAGCACACAGGATGGCAGCCATGGACACTACCCACTGGGCTGCACCCCCAGCCCGTGCAGCTCTTACTTCTGCTGCCCACATCTGCCCTCCTAGACCACACAGAACTGTTTAGACTTTGCGTGAAGCAACACTCTCTGTAGGCACTTCCCCTCCCCCCTCGCCTCCTCCCCCTCCCCCTCCCCATTCCAGGCTAGCTTCATCCTCGGAAGATGCGGAAGATGCGTTTGTCCCTTGTTCTCCATTTCAGGTATTGTTCAGCCAGTTCAGGTACTTCTTCAACTTCTACTTCCTGCTTCTCGCCTGCTCTCAGTTCGTCCCTGAGATGAGACTTGGTGCCCTCTACACCTACTGGGTTCCTCTGGTGAGTAGACTGGTCTCAGGTTTGTGGACGGAAGGTTCTTTGTTCCCCGTCCCTGGGCTTTGGAGCCTAGAGCCATGTTGCTCTTAAGCCAATGTACAGGGCATTCCGCTTAGCACTCAGGCTGCAGTTCAGGTACCATCAGGATCACACTGGCAGAGCCCAGTCAGGTCTCCCGGGCATTCATTCAGCTGTTAGCATATGACCCGCCATTTCAGCAGGGCCTTCCCGCCTTGCCTTCTGTGGTGTGGTTCTAGATTGGAGTTACTGGGTGAAGACAGACTCTCAGTACTCACAGATGGAGCTTGGTTTGTTGTCTTACTCTGTGTGTCCCAAGTATGAGGAGAATACAGTTGGATCCTGGCAGGGCTCACCCCGTCCTTCTCTCTGCAGGGCTTTGTACTGGCTGTCACCATCACCCGTGAGGCGGTGGAGGAGATCCGGTGCTATGTGCGTGACAAGGAGATGAACTCCCAGGTCTACAGCCGGCTCACGTCACGAGGTGAGCTTCTGGGCCTGCTTGTAACTTTGTCACTTGCTGCAGATGGTTGGGGGAGCAGGGTCGTGGGTCCGGCTTTGAGACAGCTGCTCAGACAACCAGAGGTCAAGCTCAGGCCACCGCCACTGTGCTCTGAGACTTAGTCCTGTCAGTTAACCGGGGCTGCATCTGGCTCGATGGCTCACCCTTCCATTCCCTTTGCCGGCAGAGAGGGAGGGCAGGGGCCTCCTGGTCATGTGATCCCCGAACAGCTTTATTTTATCTTTATGTGTATTTACTGTGTATGTGTGTGTTGGAATATGGGGGAGACAATGAGTGTCTTATGGCGTGCATGTGGAGGTCAGAGGGCATGTGGAGGTCAGGGGGCATGTGGAGGTCAGGGGGCATGTGGAGGTCAGAGGGTAGAAGAACCTTTCTGTTCTTCTACCATGTGGGTCCCTGGGATCAATCTCAGGTTGTTAGGCTTGGTGACAGGAACCTTTTCCTGCTGAGCCATCTTGCTGGCCCCAAAACAGCTTTTAAAACGTGTTTTAGGGGGCTGGAGAGATGGCTCAGCGGTTAAGAGCGCTGACTGCTCTTCCAAAGGTCATGAGTTTAAATCCCAGCAACCACATGGTGGCTCACAACCATCCGCAATGAGATCCGATGCCCTCTTCTGGGTGTCTGAAGACAGCTGCAGTGTACTCACATAATAAACAAACAAACAAACAAATAAATAAAAAACAAAAAAACATGTTTTAGGAGCTGGGGGAATAGGCCAGTCAGTAACTAGCTTGCCTTGCAAGCAGGGGGCCTGAGTTGGAGCCTTAAAGCCCATGTAAAACTCCAGGAGTGGTTATTATATTATATTATATGTGTGCCTGGGACCCCAGCATTGGGAAGGTGGAGGCAGGTGGGTCTCCTTGGGCTTACTGGCCTCCTGACCTAGCTGAATGGATGAGACCTAGACCAGTGAGAGACTGTCTCAAAATACAAGGTAGGGGCTGGAGAGATGGCTCAGCACTGGAAAATACCGCCTTTACAGAGATTTGTTTCCCAGGACCTGTGAGGCATCTCAGAAGCACCTGTCATTTCAGTTCCGGGAAATCTGACACCCTCTCCTGGCTTCCATGGACACTGTATATACATGGTACACACGTATACTTGCAAATACACACACACACACACACACACACACACACACGAATAAATAAATAAATAATAAACAAACAAGGACATCTCCTGAGGATCAACCCTCAATGCTGCTCTCTGGCCCCCACACAAACCCACAGAAATGAATAAAGAGCAACTTGCAAAGGTAGCATTTCAATGGAAACTGCTTACAGTGGAGCGTTGCAGCCGAAGGGTTTTACAGCTGCACCTGTGCAGACATTGCTGTAGGCCTCATAAAGCCGTGATCTGGGATCTGGCTATTAACCTCTGAGCCTTTGGGGTGCTGTGTGGGGGCCAAGGACTGAGCCAGAACCTCTGCAAGGCAGCCAGTACCCTTAAGCTCTGAGCCACCTTTCCAGTCTCAACTTTATTATATTCAAAAAGTGTGTTTCGTGTGTGTGTGTGTGTGTGTGTGTGTGGTCTGAAGACAGGTTACAGGAGTGTGTGTGTGTGTGTGTGTGTTTGTGTGTGTATGGTGTGGTCTGAAGACAGGTTACAGGAGTGTGTGTGTGTGTGTGTGTGTGTGTGTGTGTGTGTGTGTGTGGTCTGAAGACAGGTTACAGGAGTTCAGGGCTCTTCTCTTGCTGTTTTGGTTCCTGGATAGAAGTTGTACCCATTTAGTGAGTACTTAAAGTACCCAATGTACCCATTGAGCTATTTCACCCATCCTCAAGTGACAGAACTTCAAACCCCACCCACATCCACCCTTGGAGAAGCCCAGCCTTGATCCCAGCCAGTGGCTCCGACCACAGCAGGTTCAAGTGTGCTTTGGAATGAGAGGGTGTTGGTGAGGTTAGCTGACCAGGCTGATGGCAGGAGCAGTTCAGTGTCCTGAGATTGCTGACCTCACTCAGCAGCAAGGGGCATTAATTAATTAATTAACTAATTAATTTTTAGTTTTTGACAATGTTTCTCTGTGTAGCCCTGACTGTCCTGGAACTCTCTGTGTGGATCAGGCTGGTCTCGAACTCAGATCAGAGGCCTTTGCCTCTGCCTCCCGAGTGCTGGGATTAAAGCCCAGCCTCCACCTCCTGGCTAAGGAGCATTATTTTTAGGAGAGACTCTATGTCAAAGGGTCTTGTTTCCAGGAAACTAGGCGTTGTGAAAGAGATCAACTGGATGCCTGAGAGACTTTGAGGTGCTTAGCATGGTGGGCTTGGCAGGCCCTGCCCCCGGAGTCAGAGACCCCAGGAGACAGGGTGACATGCTTAGGAAATGTTCAGTTTTGTCTGAAGTCGTTTTCAAGGTTGGTGGTCTGAAAAGCTTGGGTCCCTGGAATAAGGAGAGATTTGAGTTAGATTGGAAACACTTTCAAAAGGCACAGCTACTGTATTTTGGACAAAGGCCTTTACAGAGGAGGCTGGTCGGGAGAGCCCTCCGCAGGGCTCCTTCTGGGGTTGTCTGTTAGTCCCCTCTTGCTGACAAGTTCTTACAATAATGTTAAGACCAACGGCAGGCGACAGACAAAAGCGTCTGAGATAAAGGATGGCTCTCCTCAGAGCACGGCCCTCGGATCCCATTCAGCTATCCAGGCTCCTGCCGCCGTTCTGTGCTGCTTTTCATATTTCTGGTGAACGAGTCTCTGCCCCTCACCTTGTGCTCCCCACTTCCGGCTTCTACTTTGATTCCGCCCAGTTGTTGACAAGATGCTAAGGAGGCTTGGTAGATGGTTCTAGCATGAAAACGTGTCTTCTTTTGTTGTCCCCAGGCCCCGTCGGCACACCAGTGCACCCGCAGAAGGAAGACATGCACGTTTAATTAACATGTACATTTGAGCGTTAGCCCAGGCTCTGGCTCTGCACTTTGTTTTGGAAGTCCAACAAAACCCCAAGAAACTGTGAGCCTGGAAAGAGATCCAGGCAGGGTTAGCCGGCTGATAGCTGCTGGAGGGGAAAACAGGACGCCGGTCCTCCCAATACCCAATTAATGTTTGCTCCAAGGCAGCTCTGGCGTTGAGGGCACATATGCACCAAGTCCCTCCTCAGACTTCCATTAAGGATTTATTTATGCGTGTGGATGTGTGCACAGTCGGACCCAGAGGACAGCTTCAGGGATTCTGTTCTCCTTCCACAGTCAGTCTAGGGATTGAATTTACAGGTAGTTAGCAGTCTTAGCCACCGCCAGTGCCTTCACCCGCTGGGTCACCTCGCTGGCCCCTCATCACGGGAAATCCCAGTGAGTTTATTTGGGCTTACTGAGCACAGGTGATGGTTACTTACTTACCGGAGCCTGGGTGACCCCCGACCCCAGACAGCTGCATCACCACAAGGCCCCACCCATTGTGGGTGGCAACCTCATGAAAGCCACGTCTGTCCGTCTGTCCGCAGTGGAGTCTCTGCGGTAAACTTTGTTTGTTTTTTGTTTTTCGAGACAGGGTTTCTCTGTGTAGTCCTGGCTGACCTGGAACTCACTCTGTGGACCAGGCTGGCCTCGAACTCAGAGATCCGCCTGCCTCTGCCTCTCGAGGCCACCACATACAGCACACTGCTCAGAACTTTGGTTGGTAGATTCCAGGCTATGCTACTTACCTACATTGGATGTCATTTCCTGGTCGATTTTATGCAAGTATTAATGTTTTATTAGGATGTATTTATTCAACGTGACGGTTTATTACATGTCCATACCTCTGTGTAATGATCCTAGGGGGAGGAGGGCCTCTGAGTGGGTGAGAGACAAGGGCTGGTGAGGGGTGTGTGCCTGTGAGGGCGTGAGGGACAAGGGCTGGGACTTGCATTTTCACAGATGACTACTTAGTTCTTCCTAGGGGCTTGCCTTCCCACCATGCAGGGCTAACTGAAGCTGAGGTAATTAGCCTCGGAAGAAAGTGCAAGCCGAGACCTAATGAGCACATAGCCTCGCTCCTGCTGGGGACATCTGGGCAGATGGCAAGCCATCAGCCCAGAGCCAGAGGCCCATGGCCCCGCACAGAGAGCTCAGCCTTTCCTCAGGGCCGTGCTGGATACTAAATGTGCCCCTCTCCTCTCCGTCACTTGTCTCCCTCAGGTCTCCTACTCTGTGACAGAGTCCTGTGAGCACAGTTAGTCCAGCTAGAGTGTGCCTGGGGCCAGACAGCTGTTTTTCCTTTGGAGACCCATTTGTAGTTTCTCAGTCTCTCGTGGGTGGTTCCCTGGGGTTGTGGTGAATGGTGCTGCCTTCTGCCCTGAGTGCTCCTGCATCTCCCTTAGGGAGGTCCTGCTCCACTTTAATCAGCATGAAGAGATGCAGTCATTAATGGGAACTGCTTCAGTTAATCGTTACTTCCGCATTGCTTTTCTTTCTAATTAGTACAGACTGTGTTTAATGACTGAATATGAATGTATGTGTTTTTAAAATTAAATTATTATTATTATTGACAGGATTTTACCGTGTACACCAGGGTGGCCTTGAACTCATGTAGCTCTATCTGCATCTGCTTCCCAAGTGCTACCACACTGGGCTACATTTTTTTTCATTGTTGTTTATGGGTGCTGTTTTGCTTGCATGTATGTGTGTGTACCTCGTACATGCAGTGCCTATGATGCCAGAAGAGGCCACAGATAACCTGGAACTGCATGAAACCTGTTACAGGTGGTTATGAGTCCCCGTGTGGGTGCTGGGAATCAGATAGGGGCCTCTCCGAGAGCGGCCAGTGCTCTAAACCGTCGAGTCATCTCTTCTGCCGAATGTTTATTTTCTTTAAGGAGAGAATTATAGTACTGGACCTTAAAACTTTGTCTTAGTTAGGGTTTTACTGCTGTGAGCAGACACCATGACCAAGGCAACTCTTTTTTTTTTTTTTTTTTTTAAGATTTATCTATTTAAGGAGTACACTGTAGCTATCTTTAGACAGACCAGAAGAGGGCATCAGATCTCACTACAGATGGTTGTGAGCCACCATGTGGCTGCTAGGAACCGAACCCAGGACCTCTGGAAGAGCAGTCAGTGCTCCTAATCGCTGAGCCATCTCTCCAGCCCCCCCAAGGCAACTCTTATAAGGACAACATTTAATTGGGGCTGGCTTACAGGTTCAGAGGTTCACTCCATTATCATCAGGGTGGGAGCATGGCAGCATCCAGGCAGGCGTGGTGCAGGAAGAGCTCAGAGTTCTACATCTTGGTAGGAAGGCAGACAGGAGAAGATTCACCAAGCCATGCCACAGAGACACACTTACAAGGCCACACCTATTCCGACAAAGCTGCACTTAGCAGTATCTATCATTCCCTGTGGCCAAGCATTCAAACACATGAGTCTGTGGGGGCCAAAACTATTTAAACTTCTTTCCTCTAATTTTATTTGCTAATGGTCTGGTGTGTGTGTGTGTGTGTGTGTGTGTGTGTGTGTGTGTGTGTGTGTGTGTATCGGACTCGGGATATCAGGCTTTTGTGGTGAGTGCTTTACCAGTTGAGCCATGTTGCTGGCCCCAGAGATGGACCTCTTGATGTTAAGGTATTCAAAGTCCTACAGAGACCCTTCAAGGACTGGGCTCAGGCTGCTCCTGGAGCCTAGAAGGAATCTCCCACCCCCACCCCCACCCCCACCCCCACCCCCACCCCAGTAAGATCTAGGCCGGCAGTTCAGTTGAGGTTTATTAAGATGGACTTACCACAGACTCTCTCATGAGGTCAGACAGATGCAAAGTGATACTTGAATTTTTTCTTTTGCTAATATTCAGTCCTTATTATTATTATTATTATTATTTTGTTTTGTTTTGTTTTTTTCGAGACAGGGTTTCTCTGTGTAGCCCTGGCTGTCCTGGAACTCACTCTGTAGACCAGGCTGGTCTCAAACTCAGAAATCCACCTGCCTCTGCCTCCCAAGTGCTGGGATTAAAGGCGTGCGCCACCACTGCCCGACTAGTCCTTATTTTAATTCATTGGTAAATGGATCCGTTGTTTAGTGAAAAATAACCTGAATATCTCACATTTAAATTGTACAGTTAATCTTTTCAGATTGCATGCATGTATTTATTTCTTGGGTGTGTGGTTGTGGGCATGCCTGGCACACCTGTGGAAGGCAAAAGATCACTTGGGGGAGTTCTCATCTTTCTGCGTGGGTCCTGCTAATTTCTCTCAAAAGCTACTTCCTGTGCCCAGGCTGTTAGCCTATTTGTCTTGTGGGGACATTGTGAATCGGTTTTGATATGTTTATTGAAAAGTCTCTATAACTTACAACTTGAATATAAACTTATAATATTTAAAATCAAAATCTCTCTCTCTCTCTCTCTCTCTCTCTCTCTCTCTCTCTCTCTCTGGTTCTTAACTGATTTCAACAGAGGTACTTTTTGACTGCACTTCTCAGCCTTGGCTTGTTTTCCGAGTGAGTCCTGGGTTTGGAACTGCAGCCATTTAAAACTGAAAACTCCACCCCTAAACCTCTGAACTCTGGGCCTCGCGGAGGTGTTTTGATGTCAGCCCCAGGAAATGTACACACGAGTGAAATTTACAGCTTGTCACAGCCACAGTTAGAGAGTAATCCATTAGCCTGGGCTGGGGAGGCCGGCCCGGTGCTCACCATGAAAAATAAAATGTAACACGAGGTGTTCGGGGTCAGAAAACAGGACCCCGAGAACTGGAGCCCTGGGATTTGTTTAAGGATGGTTTTCCCTCTTTTGGGGGTGGGTGGCGGTGTGGAGCATGTGCAGATCTTTCTGAGTTGTCATTTACATGCCTCTGTCGAAGGAAACATCTGGTGTCTCCCTGCCACAGAGACAGGCTGCTCTTATTCTGGGGCTATCATCCATGAAAGACCGCTTCGTCCCGCTGGTTTGCTTATGAAAGGCTTGGGGGCCAGTGCTGTAGAAATAAACAGCTGTGCTCATTGGCTGTTTGTCCCCGGTATACACCGACTGTGAACCTGCTGGGGGAGGCAGTGAAAGTGGGTGGGGTGGATTTATCAGAAGCCGGCTAATGATCGGGGCTGTGTCTGGAGAATTTTCCATGTCACTTTCCTAAGAATCTCACTCCAGAGCCTGTTGGAGTCTCCAACAGTGCACTGAAGAAAAACAAAACCAGTCTTGGGGCCAACAAGACGGCTCAGTGAGTAAAGGTGCTTGCTGCCAATCCTGCTGACTTGAGTTCAACCCCAAGAGTCCACATGGTGGAGGGAGAAAACCAACCCCTTTAAGTTGCCCTCTGACCTCTGCACGCATGCTGTGTCACACACATAGCTATACATATGCACAATAAATAAGTCCATACATAAAATGCATCTGTGGAAGGGGTCTTAGGGCCTAGTGGTGGATGCTGGGTATAGGGTCCTAGAAGGGGAAAGGGTGTGTTCTGGGTCTTTACTTCTCAGGGTGCTTTCTGAGGGAGCTCTGGTACTTTGTCTCCTCTTGAGCCAGCTGTAAATAGTCAGGGCTCAGTACAGAACGAAATGCACATCCCATGTTAAAAGTAAAGAATTAAAAACTGTGTGTGTGTTTGTGTGTGTGTGTAATGTGTGTATATGTATGTATGTAATGTGTGTAGTGTGTGTGTATACATTTGTCTGTAATGTCTGTATGTGTACGTGTATATGTTTGTGTGTATATATGTGTATAATGTGTGTATGTAATGTATATAGTGTGTGTGTTTGTGAGCAATGTGTGTGTTTCTGTGTATATTGGCTGGTTTTGTGTGTCCACTTGACACAAGCTGGAGTTATCCATGAGATCCAGCACTAAGGCATTTTCTCAATTAGTGATCAAGGGGGAAGGGCCCCTTGTGGTTGGTGCCGTCTCTGGGCTGGTAGTCTTGGGGTCTATAAGAAAGCAGGCTGAGCAAGCCAGGGGAAGCAAGCCAGTAAGTAACATCCCTCCATGGCCTCTGCATCAGCTCCTGCTTCCTGACCTGCTTGAGTTCCAGTCCTGACTTCCTTTGGTGATGAACAGCAGCGTAGAAGTGTAAGCTGAATAAACCCTTTCCTCCCCAACTAGCTTCTTGGTCATGATGTTTGTGCAGGAATAGAAACCCTGACTAAATGTGTGCGTGTGTGTGCGTGTGCGTGTGTGTGTGTGTGTGTGTGTGTGTGTTTATATTGAGGTCGGAGGACAACTTTGAGGAGTTACTTCTCTCCTACCATGTGGGTCCCCGGGATCAAACTCAGCTCAGGAGACTTGGCAGCAGACACCTTTACTCACTGACTACCTTGCTGGTCCTCCAGTGAGGACGCTAAACCCCTGCCCTGGCTGCTCCCGTCCTTTCTTCTGCTCCTGTTTCTGTGTTGCGGCCCCCCCACCCCCGCTTTTTCCTCTTCTCTCCCTCCTTTCTGAAAGACAGGGGTTGATCCTTGCTTAGGAGTTGTGGGTTCTAAATTGCCTTTCACTCTGGGAGTCAGCCCCAGCCACTGAAGACTGACTGCCTTTCTCCTCCTAGTTCAGCGCCTCCACTCTGCAGGACTCGTAGAATGGAGGAAAAACCCAACTCCTGAGACTTGTCATCAGCCTCCACACTCGTGTGCACGCACACACACGCACACACGCACACACACGCACACACATACACACACACACACACACACACACACCACTGTCACTGCCACCCACCATGCATGAGGTGGAAAGTACCCGCTTGGCACCACCACTACTGTAACAGGTGTGACCTAGAGATCTCTTTGTTATTTATTTTTTTTATGTTTTTATTTTAAGTGTGTGTTTTCCATGCATGTATGTCTGTGCACCACGTGTGTACGGTGCCTGTGGATGCCAGAGGCCAGTGTCGGATCCCCTCAAACTGGAGTTTACAGATGATTGTGAGCCATCTGTGTGGGTACTGGGAATAAAACCTCAGTGCTCTGGAAGAGCAGCCAGTTTTCTTAACTGATGAACCATGTCTTCTATCTTGGAGTCTCTCTTGAAGCTGCCCACCTGTGGCTCATCCTCCCCTCTACCCCCTTGTGACAGTCTCTGGTTAAGCAACACAAGTGTCCCGGCCATGTATGGGTCCCCTGGTCTGCTTGAGATCTTGCTGGCTGGGCCAGGTAGAGCAGGCAGGCTTGCAGTGCAGGATTAACCTGCTGAGGAGACCTAGTGACTGCAAACATGCGGGATTAAAGGGTTTGCTGAGGTAGAACAGACGGCCTGAGGGAGTTTAAGTGAACTCCTAATTCAGGACTGGATGTGGAAGGAAAAGACTGTGGGCCCGGGCATTTAAGATTTTTGAGTTAGTTTATTTTATATATATGTATATGTCTATATACATACATATATACATACATACATACATACATACATACACACATATTTGTCTCTAGTTGGAAAAGCAACCTACCTCATGCTTATTGTAGAAAGAAAAGGTGTGAAGGATTTAGAAATAAATCTCAGTGTTGATAGAACAAATCCCTGTCAAGCCTGTGAGAGCCTGTTCTCTGTCAAGCTCACAAACACCCAGATCCAGGGGTGACCGGTTAGCAGTAAGTTAGGGTTAACCATTGGTGGCGAAGATCTGAACCCAGGTGTGGCCATTAAAGTTAGACCACTGGCATATATATGCTAATAAAACCAAAGACTGTAAATTAAGTTTGGTAAAGTTGGGACGAGCTCCTGAGGAAGAGTTCACTGGAGCCAGGGTGGGTGGGGCTTCGGATACCTGTCTGACATTGAGGCTTTGGTACTGGGGCCCCAACCCTGAGCCTAGAGTCCATCAGAGCTCTAACCCTCCCTGCCTGGTGGTGTTGGTGCCCCCTGGTGGAACAGGAAGAATGGGTCAGGCTAATTTCTCCATTTCAAATTCCACTGGGGCCCCGTACCTGTAATTTCTCCATCTTTGGAATGGTCTAACCCTCAATCAAAAGTAATTTTTTTTTTGTTTGTGTGTGTGTGTTTATTTTGATACAGGATCTCGCAATGTAGCCCAGACTGGTCTTGAACTCATGAAGATCCTCTGCCTCTGACTCCCAAGGGCTGCTATTAAAGTTGTGCACCACAATTCTTGGCCTTTAAGAAAAAAATGTTTGTTAAGTGCCTCCTACCCCCCAGCTCTTGGGAGCCTCTGTGATATATTGTTGCTGGTGTGTGCTGCAGTGTGCTGGCTGTTAGCTTTCAGTGGTTATTTTGTATTAAACAGATTCAGGCTTGATCCGCCCTCCTCCAGGCAATGCCAGATAGCCACTTGGCATCCTTCCTGTTGTATCAGGGTTTAGAAAGGTTGTAGAGGAGAACTCCAGATAGTGTTTGGTGAGTGTGTGCAGGAGGTGAGCTCTGGATAGTGATGGTGAGTGTGCGCAGGAAGTGAGCTCTGGTAGTGTTTGGTGAGTGTGCGCAGTAGGATGGCAGGTTCTGCTGTCACTTCGTGATTCCCTTGAGACAGGGTTTTGCTGAACCTGGAGTTTAGTGAGGTAGCTAGGCTGGCTTGGTGAGCAAGCCCTGGATCAGCTAGGCTGGCTGGTAAGAGCTGGGAACTCCTGGCTCTGCCCTCTCCCAGCCCTAGAGTTACAGAGAAAGGAGGGCTATACTTGTCTTTTGTTGTTGTTTTAAGTTTTGTTTATTTTTATTTTTGTTTTTTTCCAGACAGGGTTTCTCTGTGTAGCTCTGGCTGTCCTGGAACTCCCTCTGTAGACCAGGCTGGCCTCGAACTCAGAGATGCACCTGCTTCTGTCTCCTAAGTGCTGGGATTAAAGGTGTGCACCACCATGCCTCATGCATGGCTTATGTCTGGCTTAGGTTTTATTTATTTGTGTTTGTGTGTGCGCGTGTGCGTGCATGCATGTGTGTGCGTGTGTGTGCATGTGCGCATGTGTATGTGTGTGTGATATGTTTGCAGTGCTGGAAGAGGCTAAAAGAGGACACCAGCTCCCCCTGGAGCTGGAATGACCGGCACTTCTGACCTTTGAGGGATCAGCAGCTGCTCCAAGTGGCAGATGTCGCTCTGGCTTTTCCATAGGTTCTGGGGATGGAATTCAGGTCCTTGTGTCTGTGTGGCAAGGACTCTACTGTCTCCCCAGTCCTGTGCAATTTTATTTTGGTGATTTATTTAACTTATTGGTCAGTAATGATTGCTCTTCGTTACTGGTTGACTTAGAAAGGATAAGTCATGGCAGAGGCAGCCCATTGTTCCTGAGGAGACTTAGTTCTCCCGGTACGTTGTTAAAGCGGAGACTGGACTTCCGAAACCACTGCAGCCACAGGGAGGCTTCCTAGGGAGACAGAGGCAGGATGTGGGCGCTGGTGTGCCTTGCTGCTTGGTAGAATCTAACTGGTCCGAGATGGTGATGTGTTGGTCCGTTGCTTCGCAGGGACCGTAAAGGTGAAGAGTTCAAACATCCAGGTGGGAGATCTCATCCTTGTGGAAAAGGTGAGTTGAGTCTGGAAACTTCTCAGGGGCTGGGCATCAGTGGGAGCCGGGCACAGGGAGTGGTCCATGGCAGGTAGAGCCCTGCCTCGCTCTGTGCATCTGGTGGACTGACGGGAAGGAACTCTTTAGGATGCTAGTGGACATCTCTGCCTTGGGAAGAAAAACTTCCATCCCATTGAGACAAACACAAAAAGATTTCCCTAAGGTACCCATGTGCTGGGAGCCAGTAGCCCTGCTTATAATTATAAACACGGTATACATTGGAATTCCTGCTTGGTGTGTTGTTTGGAGGGGTCAACCCCCTTAATGATAATGTCTTTTCTACAAGACAGCTTGTCATACTGACACTTAAAAGTATTTATTGAACTCACCTTTGTCGAACTGTGAACCTGTGTCCTGACCCACGGGGCCTGCCACCTGTTTTATGGGGAGCAGCCGTGGAGAGTGGTTAAATGTCTGTGCTAATGCTTGTCACTTGAACAAACACTGACATGCCTGTTTACTGTCTGTGTTTGGACGGTGAGAAGTTTGGGAGGTAGGTCTGGAGAGTCTGGGGCTCATAACTGGTCAGAAAAAGAACTTGTCTTACCCCGTTTCAGTGGGAATCGAATGGTGCTGATTGGTTAGATAACTGGTTAAGTCCAAGCACTCAAGGTCAACTTGAGAGCACCCGGAGTGCTTGGGGACAGAGCCCCTCTTGTCAATTCCTACCCAGCACAGCCTCACAGGCTGCCGCAGCCCCCACCCCGTGTATTTGTTTCTATTTATTTACTATTTGTTTCGGAAGTGAGGTCTCACCGTGTAAACCAAGGAATTTACAGATCCCCTGCCTCTGTGGGGATTAAAGGCCTACACATCACACCTGGCCTTAGTTACTGTTCACAACTTTACTTCCTGATGTCCTGCTGCAAGCCAAACGAGAGGACAAGGCGATGAGTTAGTCACTAAAGTGCTCACCGCACAAGAGTGGGGACTCAAGTTTGTGTGAAAAGTGCTGGGTGTGGTGGCACCTGGGATCCCGGCACTGGTCAGGCAGAAAGAAGCAGGCAGATTCCTGGGGCTCCATGGCAGGTTTTAGGCCAGTGACAGGTCACGTCTCCAGAAACCCAAAACAAAACAAAAGACAAACACCAACAAAACCCCAAGGACTTCTGTCCTTTGTGCAAGCAGATACACGCACATCCACAGATGAAAACTCGAATGTGTACACACAAATAAGAGGAGAAAAGCCCACTGTGGAGGGGGCAGAGGCAGTCGAGAGTGCTTGCAGGTCTGCCTTCTGTGCCTGTAGCTGGGGGTGTGGGGCGGGGGTGGGTCTGGCCACAGGTTCGAGAGCTGAAAGCAGGGTTCGGAAGCCTCATGAATGGCACCCTTTTAAACAGGTGACTGGGTGGTGGTGGCTGTAAGTGCTAAGAGCATGCAAGGTCCTGCGGATTGCATCCAAAGTAGCCCTGGGCTTAGCTGTGACTGAGGCCAAGAACAGTGGGTTCATGGCTGTCACACTAACACGGTTCCTTTCATTTCCCAGAACCAGCGGGTCCCTGCGGACATGATCTTCCTGAGGACGTCAGAGAAAAACGGTAGGCAGGGACAGTGTCCGTATTTGGCAGCATCAGGGTTTGGGAATGTCACAGGGTAGATGTCATTGTGGGACCTCACAGGTGAACCAGAACATCTCTATAGAAGGGTTCTTCCCAACTCAAAGTGTTTGGGGTGCCTTTGGGCCCATGAACTTCAGTCATTAACACCAGAAAATTTGACTGGTCGTGGTGTCATATGGTTTAATCCCACACTTGGGAGGCAGAATCAGGCCTGGGAGTTCGAGGTCAGACTCTACGTAACACGTCCAGGTCATTGGGGGCCTACATAGTGAGACCATGTCTCAAGCCAAAACCTCAGACTGACAACACAAAACGTTTGACTGGTGACACGGTTGAGCAGGTGAGGCCTTTGTTTTCAAGCCTGGTAGCTGATTGAAATCTCTGGAACCCTCATGGTAGAAGGAGAGACCCAATCCCTACAGGTTGTCCTTCAGCCTACAAACATGTCTGCACTGCGTGAATGACACCTACCCTCCCCCACAGAAAAAATTAGCGCAGTAAACATTTAAGAAATAACAGCGCAGCCGGGCAGTGGTGGAGCACGCCTTTAATCCCAGCACTTGGGAGGCAGAGGCAGGTGGATTTCTGAGTTCGAGGCCAGCCTGGTCTATAGAGTGAGTTCCAGGACAGCCAGGGCGACACAGAGAAACCCTGTCTCGAAAAACAAGAAAACGGCTGGAGAGATGGCTCGGTGGTTAAGAGCACTGACTGTTCTTCCAGAGGTCCTGAGTTCAATTCCCAGCAACCACATGGTGGCTCACAACCATCTGTAATGGGGTCTGATGCCCTCTTCTGGTGTGTCTGAAGACAGCTACAGTGTACTCATATAAATACAATAAGTAAATCTTTAAAAAAAAGAAAAGAAAAGAAATCCTTGTTTATTAAAAAAAAAAAGAAAGAAAAGAAAAACAAAAAACAAAACAAACAAGTAACAGCGCAGTAAAACCCAGCATGCTGATTTATGCCCGTAATCCCAGCTCTCCAGAGACTGAGGCAGGAGGATTGCATGGAGTTGGAGGCCAGCCTGGGCTCCACAGTAAGGCCCTATTTTTTCTTTTAAAAAAAAAAGCCAAAAATCACACACAAAACCTACAAGGTTATCTGTGTTCTGCCTCGGCCCTTGGACGTTTTTGGAACTCCTGGGGATTCTCCTGTCTCTGCTTCCATTCTTGAATCAAGAAGGCCGGGAGTACATGACCTGCCACAGTCCATTTTATGTGGGTCCTGGGATCTGAACTTGGGTCTTCATCTTTCCACAGCAAGCATTTTACCCTCTGAGCCTTCTCCCCAGCTTGGAAGTGACCCGGAAGCTCTTCAGGCTTGGAAGTTGCTGCATGTCAGTGACCTGGACTCACTTCCTGTCTGCTGTGGCAGAGCTTATGACACGCCTGAGATGTCTGTCCCTAGAGTGTGCAAACTTATCTTCTTCAGTGTCCCTCATGGGACCACAAGTGCTGCAGGCTTGAGACTTTGTGTCTGAAGCAAAGCTTCATTGTCTAGAGTTTTTCTTCAGGAGTTTGTAGAGGGCTTACCTTGAAGGCCCCAGTCCCTGGATTCCATCCCCGGCTGTGCATAAAACCAGGCATGTGACAGACCTGTCAACCCAGCACTCAGGAAGTGGAGGCAGGAGGATCAGAAGTTCGAGGTCATCCTTGGCTGTATAGTGAGTTCAGGGCCACACTGGGATATGAGAGACTGTCTCTAAATCAGTCATCAGTCAGTCACGTTGGATTCTGAAGCATTGTGGATCGGGGGGCTCTGTGTTGGTGGGTCACTCTGCATCGAGAGCAGGCCCTGGCATGGCTTTTTCAGAAGCCATGTCCTGTGCCCATGGCTCAACTTTTTAGCCCCTGTAAGACTCCTGGAGGTTCTTACCAGCTCCGTTCCTCCACTCTGGAAACCTGAGGCGCTGAGACACAAAGCCAGGAACTGATAGATGTTGCATCCAAATCCAGACAGTCCTGAGAAGGGGTCTGGAAGTTCCTGCATCCCTGCCTGGGGATGGTCACAGGAACGACCGTCCTGCGTTGGCTACTGTCCCATCACCCTGCTGGACTGTTACAGCGGGCTGCGGGTCTCCTTTTTGTAACATACAAAGGCAGATAGATGATGGCCCAGCAAAGTCAAGGGCCTAACCATACCCTACAGTGAGTGAGTGATTGAGAGAGGATTTGAACCCAGACCTTGTAGAGGGGGTGGGAGTGGAGATTTATTTTCCCTGTGAGTCGCTGGCCATTGGTGGGCCATTTCTTCAAGGACTACAGCAGGCACTGCCCAGGGCTGCCGAGGGAGTCCAGGCTCCACACTTGAATTGCAGACATCAGACGGTGCCCACATCTCCCCGCAGGGTCTTGCTTCTTGCGCACGGATCAGCTGGATGGAGAGACTGACTGGAAGCTTCGGCTGCCGGTGGCCTGCACACAGAGGCTCCCCACGGCTGCTGTGAGTAGCTTTTCTCAAAAAGCCATATGCTGGCTACTAAAGCCATATGCTGGCTACTAGATCACAGCCCGCTTCTCGCACTCAGATGTCCGTGGAGGTCTGGCAGGGTGGAGGTGGTGGTGGCAGCTGCATGTGAAGTGGGATTAGTGAGGAACTGGAAAACCGTGAGCCTATGCTGATTCTACTTAACCGGGCTGTACCAAAGGCAGCCCCAGCCCCACGGGGGGCGTGAGTGCTTCTGAGGGGGACCTTGCCAGTTTGCTGGGTTGTAAGCAAAGGCCTTTCCTTCTGCTAAGTGACTATATCGGTGGTTCTCAGCCTGCCTGAGGTTGTGACCTTTAGCACAGTTCCTCATGTTGTGGTGATGTATCCTCAGCCATAAGATTATGTCATTGCTACTTCATAACTGTAATTTTGCTACTGTTATGGATCGTAAATGTAAGTATCCGATATTCAGAATATCTGATACATAACCCCCAAGGGGTCATGACCCGTAGGTTGAAAACTGCTTATCATGAGGCTGCTTACCATGCAGGCATCCTGCAGGGGTAGTGGTTTGAGTAAGAATGGCCCCTATAAGCTCATGTATTTTGAATGGTTAGTCGCAGGGATGGGGGTGTCACTACTTGAGAAGGATTAGGAGGCGTGGCCTTATTGGAGCAGCATGGCCTTGTTGGAGAAGCCCAGTCTCTCTCTCTTAGCCTTTGAGGATTGGGATGTAGCTCTCCGCTACCTCTCTCCATCACTGTGTGTGCCACCGTGTGTGCCACCGTGTCCTCAGCATGATGATAATGGATTCACCCACTGAAACTGTAAGCCAGCCCCCAAGTTAAATGCTGCTTTCATTTGATAAGAGCTGCCTTTGTCATGGTGTCTCCTCACAGCAACAGAACACTGACCAAGACAACAGCAGGCCTTGTCATTGCTCTCAGCCCCACGCACTGCCTGCTCTGACCTCAGTGGCTGCCCTCTGACTGCTGGCCCCTTGCTCAAGCGTGTGGCTGCCTCTGCTTGTTGTTACCTCTAGGAGAGATGCCCTTTCCCAGGGGTCAGAGCGGCAGGCCCGGCACACAGGCTACGAGCACAAGCGTCTCTCTAGCCTGTATTGATTATGGGTTTACCTAGTATTGGTTTTTTCTTTCTTCCTTTGTGAGCTCTGGGGATTGAACTCAGAACCTTGCTCGTGTGCCAGGTAATTTTGTTAACCACAGAGCCACACATCCCACGTTTTCTTTTTTTTTTCTTTTCTTTCTTTCTTTCTTTTTTTTTTTTTTTTTTGAGACAAGGTTTCTCTGTGTAGCCTGGCTGTCCTGGAACTCACTCTGTAGACCAGGCTGGCCCCGAACTCAGAAATCCACCTGCCTCTGCCTCCCAAGTGCTGGGATTAAAGGCGTGCGCCACCACTGCCTGGCTCATCCCACGTTTTCTGATCACCCTTACCTGACATTCCCTTCTGACCCACTTCGAGGCAGGATCCTGCCAGTCGCCACTGACTAGTCTGTGCCCTGCTGTGCTCTAGTAGTATATAGGACTAGACGGCCACAGAGGGCAGCCCCTGTGCAGAGGTTTGGCACAGCAGCTGATTAAAACATCTTTTTTTAAATTTTGTGTGCGCGCGCGCACCATGGCACATATACGGAGGTCACAGAGAAACTTGTGGGAGTCGGTTGTCACTTTCCACCATGTAGGTCTCAGACTCATGTTGTTAGGATTGGCTGCAGGTGCCTTTACATACTGGACCATCTCGAGGCTCCATGCCAAACGCAGTGCAGATGTTCAGAGACCAGCACTCCAGACTTAGCATCTGGAATGGCTAAGTGGGCTCAGAGTGGAGAAGGGGGGCAGGTGCCTCATCTCAGTGATGTCAGCACGAAGCCATCGTGTGTCCTCCATACTCACTGGTCATGATTGTCCTTACTCAGTTCATTTTAGGTGAGAAACTCCAGAGTGAGTTTCTGGCTGGGCTCCAAGAACCCCCGGCAGCCTCCCTGCCTGTGAGAGGGTTGACCTAAGGACGGGACTCTGTTCTTACCTTGTGGGGCCCCTGTTTGATTTCCTGGTAGGAGTTTCCCCAGAGAAAGGAATCTGATCCTTAGAATGGTTGGGAGGTTTTGGTGCCAGAGTCGGAAGCAAAGATGGCAGAGTGTTCTGCGGCCTCAGATTGGAAGCGCCTCCTGGTTTAATAGACATTTACTTTGCCCTTTGTCTGTCCCAGGCCTGCACTGGGGACATTAAAAATAGATAAGATACCCTTGGCTCTGGTGTCAGGAGACAGTAATTGCCTGATTGGGCCTGGGGAACCAAGGGGAGCAGTGATCTAGTGTTTTGTTTTGTTTTTGATTTTTTTTAAGAGTGAAAGAATTCTATCAGGAGGGAAGAAATCTCACAGGGCAATTCTCCCCTATTCCTGATTAAAGGAACACTGGAACTGTGTGGAAAGCCACGGGGCTGGGGGAGGGGCAGTGAGAAGCCCTGCCCCCTAGCCTCTCCCAGAGATGCCTATCTTCTCTCCAGAGGGGGTTCTGTGAAGTGGGGCTGATCTTTCCAGATCTCAGTGCTCTGGGATGTGTGCCTTGGAACCCGTGGGTGATGGTTTATGGAGATAGGACATTCCTTCCCTGCTCCTGACTTCCCCAGCTCAGGGTACAAGGAAATCTCCAGGCCTTCTCTTATCAGTCCTGGGATAGCAGTGCCTCCTGGGTGGTGCAGCCTGCCTGAGGGGCTGAGGGGCGGCCAGTGGCCTTCACTAGCTACCAGACCCTTCCAATTGCTGTCTGCCGTCCCCAGTCTGCTTGAAGGCCTGGTTGGGCTTGGAATTATTTACTTATTTACTATTTTTTACTGTTTTAAGTCAAGATAATAATTTGTAGCCCAGACCAGCCTCAAACTCCTGATCCTTCTGCCTTTGCCTTTGCCTCTGCCTCCTAAGTGCCTGTATGCCTGGTAAATCATTCAAATTGTCACAGAGATCACTAAAAACTTAACTGTCATTTTGCATTTGTATAATTTTGCAAGACTGTCATGAGGCATCTGTTTCCTTTACATGTGTGTGCACTTGCATGCATGTGCAGTATTAGGGATTGTATTCACATGTGTGCACACTTGGCAGGCTCATGCAGTATTAGGGGTCGTGTTCACATGTGTGTGCACTTGCACACACACGCAGTACTAGGGATCGTATTCAGGGCCCTCTGAAGATTTCAGCCTGGTGCTCCGTCCCTGGGCTGCTCTTATAACTAGGCAGCTTGGTTTGCTTAGTTTTCTGTTTGTATCTCAGGCGAACCCAGGGCCTCATGTGTGCTAGGTGACCATTCTACACTGGGCTGTATTCCACGTGTGTTGTTTAGCATAAGGTGTCTTGGGCTGGGATTGTCATCGCTGAGTGGATTGCTTGTCTGGCATGTGTGAAGCCTTGAGTTTGGTCCCCAGCACCACATAGACTAGGCATGGTGGCTCACTCCTCAAATCTCAGCACACAGGTGGTAGAGGTAGGAAGATCAGGAGTTCAAGGTCATCCTTGGCCTAAATAGTAAGTTGAGGGTCAGCCTGGGCTATGTGAGGCCCTGTCTCTAAATCCATAAGCAAATAAAATAATTGTTATTTAGTAGGAGAACTCTTGTTTTCCTTTCCCCTATAAACCATTTCTGTGTCCCCTTGGAACAGTAAGTGAGGGGGCAGTAGAAGAAGCTTTTCCAAGGGCAAGAGTTAGGGAGTCGTGAGCAGAGTGCTTGCATCTGTGTAGAGCCTCAGAGCCGGCCCTCAGCACCACAAAACCAGAAAAATTAAAGAAGTATCTCTAAGAGGTCAGGCTCGGGGGACCCCAGAGCAGCTACTGGCAGGAGCCATGATCTGTAGGCAACACAACTACTGTGTCTTGCCTGGCCCCTGGAAGACCTGGAGGGTGGCCTTAGCCTGCAGGAGCCTGGCTCCCTTGGGGAGGATCTCAGGATCTTAGTCTGCTTTAAAGATGTTTGTTGAAGAAGTCAGCCAGTGAGATGGCTCAGCAGGTAAAGGACTTGCTGCCCAGCTTGGTGGCCTGAGTTCAGTCTAGGGACCCGCAGTGTAGGAAGAGAGAGCTGCTCTCTGACCTCCACATGGGCACCTAGTACACACACTCTCACAGAGGTGAATAAATAAAGTGTAAAAAACAGAAAGTCAGAGGGAAGGTGGGAGGAGGCGAGGGGGAAGCCACATCAGATGAATCTGTGTGAGGGACAGCCGGGCACAGTGATGACCCTAAGGGCCACCAGGGCAGGTGTGGGACCCAGCCCTTTTTTCCTGCCCTCCTCTGTTGACACACACACATGATGTATGTCATACACACACACACATACGCACACATGCACAGGCACACAGGCATGTACACACACATGCGTGCACACACACACAAACACATACCCCCCCCCAACATTTACCATCTTAACCTGAATATAAGGACATTAGACACATTCCGTTACTGAGGAAATGTGACCAGTGTTCATCTCCAAGACCCTTCCCATCCCAGCCTTTGGCTGCCACTGCTTTCTGTGTCTGGCTCGAGGGACCCCATGCAGCTGGAATCATGTGCTGTCTGTTGTGTGTGATACTGGCTTTCTTCTCTCAGGGCCATGTTCTCAAGGTTCACCTTGCGTGTAGCCTGCTGCAGGACCGCTTCCTTTTTTGGAGCTGAGTAACATGTCCAGAGAGGACATTTATCCACTCCTCCTCGATGGACATTTGGGTTGCTCTGCCCCTCTCAGTTCTCCTGAATAACTCACAGGGATGAACACCCATCTCTCTGACTACCTGCCTTTGGTTCTTTGGGTGGTACACCCAGAATGGGGTTCCGGGAATCTGTGGTAACTTTCTGTGGAATCCCTCGAGGAAGCCCGGGCTCTTGTCCACACAGGCTGTGCTGTCTCTCTGCGTCCTTGCCAGCACTTGCTATTTTCTGTCTGTCTGGTTTTGATTGCCGTCATAAGGGATGTGAGGTGCTCAAGTCCTCTGGGCCTCACACGCAGGAGCTGCTTGCTATCCTCTCGGTAAATGGGAGCAGCGGTTCCATTGGGGTGAGACACCACGCAGGTCAGGGTAACCTGGGCTGGGTCGATGAGGTTGGCGGTGTCTGCACAGGGTTTGTACACAGCACCTCCTACACTGCCCAAGGGAGGATTTTCTCACTTCAGGTGCTCTGTAGATTGAGAGTCTACCTGGGAAATACTGTGTTTGCTTGTGAAACCCTGGCTCCCACCTGCTGTTTTTGACCACGTGTTTTTCCTCTGCGACAGGACCTCCTGCAGATTCGGTCCTACGTGTATGCTGAAGAGCCCAACATCGACATTCACAACTTCCTGGGGACTTTCACCAGGGTGAGTGGAGCTGAATCCAGTCTTAAGGTGTACGGCCCTGATGGTGCCCAAGGCTGCATACTGCTGTAACTATCTGAGGTTCCGTACCAAAGTCCGACCTTGAAGGCTGACAGTGGCTTCTTCTGTGGGGACAGCACAGCTGGAATGTTCTCCTGGCTCTGAGCTTGAGTTCTAGAGCAGCAGGTAGTGTCTGGCATCTGCTTCAGCGCTGATGTCTGAACACAACCCGTCTTCTCCGGATGGGTAGGTCCTCTTCTGTCTTGCAGATCCTCTATGCCAGCAGGGTGTATCAGCAGGTCCCTATATAACCCTAGGAGGCTGAGGCAGGAGGATGGCCAGCCTGTCAAAACAAACTACCAAGAAATCAAGCCCTGTGTGCTAGCTTTGAACTTAAGCTGTTTGCAAGTCTTTCATAACAGAAAGTAAATTTGAATTTGTTATTTTTAGAATATAAGATTAAAATCCATATTTGGAACAAAAGTTAAATGGCCTATGTTCTATCTCTTTTTTGAGGTAGGGTTTCTTGTTTGTTTGTTTATTTTTGTTGTTTTTCATTTATTTATTTATTTATTATGAATATACTGTAGCTGTCTTCAGACACCCCAGAAGAAGGCATCAGATCCCATTACAGGTGGTTGTGAGCCACCATGTGGGTGCTGGGAATTGAACTCAGGACCTCTGGAAGAGCAGCCAGTGCTCTTCATCTCTCCAGCCCGAGGCAGGGTTTCACTTTGTAGCCCTGGTACTCACTTTGTAGACCAGGCTGCCCTCAAACTCACAGAGATCCTCCTGCCTCTTGACTTCAAAGTTGCACCAACACTCTTGGCAAAAATAAATCTTGTTTGTGTGTGTGTGCATGCGCGCGCATGTGTAGCGGGGGCAGGATTTGAGACAAGGTTTCTCTGTGTACTCCTGGGTTTCTTGGAACTCACTCTGTGGACCAGGCTGTCCTCAGACTCACAGAGATCCGCCTGCCTCTGCCTCCTAAGTGCTGGGATTAAAGGCATGTGCCAACACCACTTGGCTGCAAAAATAAATCTTAGTAAAGTATATGAGCCAACTTGTATTAGTTTCCTGTAAAAAAATGACCATTTCTGGTGCGGGGAATCAAACCCAGTTCTTCCTGAATGTTCGGTAAGCACTGTAGCACGAAGCCACGCCCCCAGCCACACAAACCGCCTTTTCTTTTCCTTCCTTCCTTCCTTCCTTCCTTCCTTCCTTCCTTCCTTCCTTCCTTCCTTCCTTCCTTCCTTCCTTCCTTTTTTTTTTTTTCTTTTGAGGCAAGGTGTCTAGGCATCTAGGGTGACTTTGAACTTAGGACCCTCCTGCCTCAGCCTCTCAAGGACAGAGATTAGAAGCCTGTCCGGCACCATGTAAGGCAAGGCTGTCCCCTAATTGTGCGTGTGTGTGTGTGTGTTTGTGTGATGCTAAAGATGGAACCCAGGGCCTTGTGTATGCTGTACAAGCCTCTGTCACCCCTGACAGCCCCAGACCACACCTGTCATTTAGTAGAAAGGATTTATGCATTGTCAGACTTTGAGCACTGTTGGAGGTTGATGTCTTTGGGGGTCCTGGCACTCATCCCCGTGGAGACCAAGGGATGACATCAGCAAACATGTGTGTTTGGTCTTTTCAGGAAGACAGCGACCCTCCGATCAGCGAGAGTCTGAGCATCGAGAACACACTGTGGGCTGGCACCGTCATAGCATCAGGTGAGACCTGGCCCAGGAATATGGCAGCTGTTTGAACAGGGAGGGCAGTCCTTCTGGAATTAGAGTCGTCACCTGTCACCTGGAAAAATGAGCTATCGGTCAGATGGAGTTTCCCGCTTGGTCCAGCATTCCCAGGGTCCTAAAGTGATGTCTGATCAGGTCTTAGACACTTACAGACACATGTGGCCATAGGCCTTCTGAAGCATCCACTGGGAAAGGCTCATAACGGTCACTTTGGTTGACATCATAGTACCAGAAATTGAAGTGGTGTGGGTGTTCTGGTTGGAAGCCATGTCCATAGAGACTGCTGTTTTTGCAAGGGCCATCCACCCTGGGGTGGAGGCAGGAGAGTGCTGGGAAGGCTAGGTCTTTGTGTTGAAAACACCAGATGGAGTTTGTATTTGCACCATAGTCTGCAAGGCCCTCAGTTTTCCCGAGTGGGAGATTGGTCCTGAAGAGTCTGTCCCCCTGGGACCTCCTAGGCCTGGCCTCAGTGTCGGGGCCTGCGGTGTCCTAGGCTTCATAGGACTTCAGCAGCTCATGCCCATCTCGCCACCCCCTTTGCCCCCTTTGCCCCCGAGGCTCTAGTATTGCTCCCTTGGTCCTGAGGCCTCTGCTTTTAGGCCGTTGGTGGTTATTTGTAATCCTGAGGCTTTTTTATGCTTTGATGATTGGACTGAAAAGTTTAAGATTCTCTTTCCTTTGCAATTTTTATTCACGTGAATGTGGATGTATGAGCAAAAGAGGGAATCAACCCCCCTGGAGCTGAGTGACAGGCTGTTTAGAACCACCTGAGTGGGCGCTGGGAACAGAACTTTGGTCCTTTGCAAGAGCAGCAGTTGTAACCAGTGAGCATCTCTGCAGCCTGAGTTTCTTTCTTCATCCTTAACAACTGTAGCAAGGCCATGGCAGGAGCATACCAGGTCAGGCCTAGCTTGGGCTACAGCAAGACAACCGCCCCACCCCCCCATCCCGACTTTTTAAAAAAACTTAATTTATTATGTATACAGTGTTCTGCCTGCGTATATGCCTGCAGGCCAGAAGAGGGCGCCAGATCCCATTACACATGGTTGTGAGCCACCATGTGGTTGCTGGGAATTGATCTCAGGACCTCTGGCAGAGCAGTCAGTGCTCTCAACCTCTGAGCCATCTCTCCAGTCCTCCCCCTCCCCCCTTGTCTTTAAAAATAAACAAAACCAACCCGGGCTTGACGGCACATACTATCAATCTCAGCACTCAGGAGTCAGAGGCGGGGGATCTCTGTCAGTTGGAGGCCAGCCTGGTGTACATTCTAGGACAGCCAGTGCAAAAACAACAACAACAACAACAACAACAAAAAACAACAACAACAAAACAAAACAAAAAACTGAAACAAATGTTATCCTGTCCGGGACTGCCTGGGGGTTCAGCCATCTTTGTTTCTACAGGGCCAGTAACGAGGCCTTTGGTCATTTTTCCATCATAGTCCGTGTGTTTTTCTTACTCATTTCTTCAAGTTAGTTCCTTCCTTCCTTCCTTCCTTCCTTCCTTCCTTCCTTCCTTCCTTCCTTCCTTCCTTCCTTCCTTCCTTCCTTCCTTCCTTCCTTCCTTCTTTCCTTCCTTTTTTTAAAGACACTTACTAGGTGAGGCCAGAAGAGGGCGTCTGATTCCCTGGGCATGGGAATTGCAGATAGGTGTGAGCCACCATATTGGTGCTGGGAATTGAATTGGGTGGTCTGCAGGAGCAGTGTGCACCACACTGGTGATTGTATGGTGGTCAGAGGCAGCTCAGGACTCAGCTTCCCCTCTCCCGGCATGGTTCCTGGATGCAGGTCGGCAGGGTTGCCATTTCTCCCTCCTGCAGCCCTCTGTTGCCTGGAGACAGTCAGTGTCACGGCTTTTACGTTACAGGCACTTTACAGAGCTCTGCTATCATTCCCTTGTTCTGGTTTTAAAAATGAAATGCAGACATCTAATGGACCATGGAACTGAATCCCAGAGTGGGCAAACCTCTTGCTCAGGGTCACACAGCCTTGGAGCGCCATCTCCCGGGAAGAGTGTAGACAAACTAGGATCTTGGAGACAGAGTTCAAGCAGTTCGTGGGACCTCATGGTCTGTGTTCTTCTTGTTGATGGGGAAGAGAGAGCAGAGTATTCAGCGCTCTAGCGTTCGCCTGCCGGGCCTTCAGCAGGTGAATGTTCAGAGCGAGTATGAACTGGGCATTTCCCGTGTTCCTTGTCAGCCTCCGTTTCCTGCGTGTCACCTACTAGACAGCTAACTGTATTCAGATTGTGGTGTGAACACAGAATTGAAGGCAAGCCGCTTCCTGTGGCACTGGACTCAGCCTGCAGGGACTGTCTTACTGTGTTTCTTGTGGAACCCCCCTCCCGGTGCTGCTCAGCCCATGGTCACCCGGTGCCAGTTCAAGGAATAGGAAAGTCGCCAGGGTGCACTGAGGGCCCAGCCGCCCCAGCTCCTACCCATCTGCAGAGGATGCAGTTGCCTTAGCAATCCAGATTTGCTGCCAGGCGATGGAAGTGGAAGGAACTAGGGAGTCTCGGGGCTGGGCAGCTTGTGTGTTTCAGAGGCTTTGGTTCTAGCTTGTTGCTTCACAGACTGGATAACAAAGGACTAGCTAGTCTAGGTTGTCCCCTGAGTCTGCAGTGTGATCTTATCCTGGCACGTGACCAGCACACAGTCACTCATGAGCTCTATGCCCTGTCTGGTAATGCTCATCTGGTCTATAGTCTGGCTCAAGTGCTCTGACCCCAGATCCATGCTGGGATATCGTAGCAATGCTGAGCTACTGTGAATAGTCCAGACCTCCCTTTTGGAAGCTCCACGTGTGTCTGGTTGTGTGAAATAAATGGGTTACAAAATAACCCAGGAACCAGGCAGGATCACTCCCTCCTGTGAGCTCAGCAGAGCAAGGGTAGGCTGAGGGGATCAGCAGGACTGCTGATTGCAGGCTGCAGGGAGAGCAGGAAGCAGGAGGAGAAAGAGAGGGCACAGAAAGAGGCCAGAAATTGGATCTCGTGCAGGGCACTCGTGAGAGGGTTGTGGTGGACAGCTGTGCCACTAGAACCTTGCTCTAAGTGGTGGGTATGTGACTCGTCAGCAGAGCGTAGCAAGCATGAAGACCTGGGTTTGATCCCCAGCACCACGTAAGACGGATGTGGTGGTGCACACCTGCAATCCCAGCACTCAGGAAGTAGAAGGTCAGGGGTTCAGGGTCATCCTCAGCTATGTAGTGAGTTCGAGGGCAGCCTGGGCTACTTGAGATTTTATCCCCAAAACAAAAACTCTTTAAAAGGTGATGGCTAACTCTCACTCTGGAAGGCAGGCTGTGGACCAGATAGGGGCACAGCGGTGGCCTCCTGACTGTCCCTCTTCCTGGGTTCCCCAGAACACAGTAGGGGTTCCAGTCTCTTGGAACAGAGCTTCGGTGCCACGTGGCTGGGCTGGAGCAGGGGGTGCGCCCTTCAGTGCTGCCCCTTCTTACCAGCCTTTCCCCCGGGCATGGGCATCCAGGCAGGGCTACATTGAGTAGGAGAGGAGGAGTGGCCACAGGGCCACCTCAGCTTGGCCTAGGCTGAGGTCCTGCTGTCTAACCACCTGCCCTAGCAACAGGCTGAGGGTGGGGTGCCCTCCTTCCCCAAAGCAGGCCATCTGCTGAGTACTGTGCACAGAGCCCTCCTGCTCCGCCATCTGCCAAGCCTCGGAGAGGAGCCTCATTGTGGCTCACTGCAGGCGTGCCGAGCACTTTAGACTCTGGTCATTGTCCCTTTGCAGCCCTGCCTTGTTGGGAGGGCCCCCCCTCACAGATGTCTTTAAACCCCTTTGCAACGGTGGTCCTGAGGGGGAGGGGGAGGGGCAGGGAAGGGAGAGGCGGGAGTTTGCCTTTGCCAGCAGGGATCTCCATGCTCGGTTTCAGATTTTCCCAGCAGGCCTACCTCTCCTCACCTTCAGCTTCTCCTCCTCTCTCAGCTCTGACAGGGCACACACCGCCATCCTCTCTCCACCCGCTCTCTGCTGGGTGGTAGTGTAGCATCTTCCTCTTGCCCTGACAGAGATGGTTCTTGGCTTCCTTATCATCTGGCCCTGAGCATTTTTAGTTACCCTCCGACAGTACTGCTAAATTTCCGTCAAAATAGGTGGTACCGCTTTACAGGCTAGCCACCAGTGTGTGCAATGGTCCATTTCTCCCCTTGCTGGCCGACACCAGATAATGTTGGCCTTTGGGAGTGTTGGCAGTGTAGGGGGGTGCTTGGTTTGCTTGGCTGAGTGTTTTGTACATACCTTGCTGCTTGTGTTTCTTCTATAATATGTTTCCTCTTAGAGGGAGTGAGGGCTTTGCTTTGGGTACCTGGGAGATGGAGGAGGGGGAGGGGGAGGAGGGGGGAGGAGTTTCATTCAGGGGGCCAAGTTAGGTAGATGTGCAGAAGGCAGCTGGGCAGAGAATGGCCCGGGGACTGAGGGAGGTGCTTCTAGGTTTTCCATACCGACAGGATGTTCTAGGTTCTTCTGGGTGCTTCTAAGGCTAGTGGCACAAGGGATAAGCTCCTGTCCCATGACCCACCTGCCATTAGAGGGTGCGGCTTCCCTAGGTCGGCCCTCTCCAGGGTTGTAGGTAACCATAGACGCACTGCATGTTCACTGGATGTGAAGTGTCCTCAAGCTGGTGGTGGGATAGGCTTGTCAACCTGTCTCCCCCCTCTTCTCCTGCCCCTCCTTCCCGCTCTCCCTCCCTTCCTCCCTCTCTCCTCACTGCCTCCCCCTTCCTCTCCCTGCCTCCCTCCCCCCATCCATCCCTGACTCCCCCACTCTTTTCCGAGCCTCAGCCTCTCTTCCTGCCAACCCCCTCCCTCCTCGCCCCCCCTCTCCTTCCCTCCCCCCCCCCCTTCCATGTTCATTTGGGTATGATTTCTCTTTTCAGGCACGGTCGTAGGCGTTGTTCTCTACACTGGCAGAGAACTGCGGAGTGTCATGAATACTTCCGATCCCAGAAGTAAGGTATGTGAGACTCCAGCACGTGCTGATCCAAACCAATGGTGGGCACTGGGGGGGGGGAGGAGACTGGGTTCAAACTCTGCCTTTCACTAGCTGATTGTCAGATGTGAGCACGTGTGTGCGCGTGCGAGTGTCTGTGTGAGCATGTGTGTGCATGTGTGCGTGCAAGTGTGTGTGTGAGCATGTGTGCCGCGCGCGTGTGCATGTGCACGCACATGTCAGCACACAGCACGTCTTTCATCTGGTTCTCTTCTTACGCACATCACCCTCCCAGTCCCCTTCCCATCTCAGTGTTGCAAGCTGGGTGTGGTGGTACAAGCCCATCACCCTGGCATTCCCAAGGTGGAGATGGGCAGATTGGGAGTTCAGGGCTATCCTTGGCTAGAGAGGGTTCAAGGACAACCTGTACTATGAGGGGCAAGACTTTTATAAAACAAAACAGTATACTGTGAGAAGGTTTGCCGTATCAGTCTGCACAGTGGATTACGTTCCCTGGCCTCCCGGTCAAGTTCATCCTTACACCTGTTGCTAACTTGGAGTCTGAGCCCTTTTCTGAGCCATGTTTTTATGACATTATGGATTTGGTGTACTTGTTGCATTTTGAGACAAATGAAAGCAAACACAGACGTTTCCTTTTGTTTGGCTGGAACCCTGGGCTTTGTGCATGCTAGCCCAGCACTCTGCATCCCAGCCCTCATGCAGGCAGTTGTTACAATGATGGCGTTCTCTAAGCTGGCTCGTGGGTGTCAGACCTCCTCTCTCCATCCAGGCTGTGGGCTGCACCGTGATCCTCTGCACCCTGTGCTTTGTCCCCAGATCGGCCTGTTTGACCTGGAGGTGAACTGCCTCACCAAGATCCTGTTCGGCGCGCTGGTGGTGGTATCGCTGGTCATGGTGGCCCTGCAGCACTTCGCCGGCCGCTGGTACCTGCAGATCATTCGCTTCCTGCTCCTGTTTTCCAACATTGTCCCTATCAGGTGAGCTGGGTCGGAGTGGGCATCAGCACGCTGAGCGTGGGCTGGGGACAGGCCAGGCCCCAGGCACTGCCACCCTTAGCTGTCTCACCTGTCCAAGGACCAGTCATGAAAGAAGGAAAGCTTCTGGACTGTGAAGTCTCCTGCTTCTGGGTGGGGCTCGGACCGCATGCGCTCAGCGCGCCCATGCAGCGGTCTGTGTGGTTTAGAGATGGCCTGCTGACCCTTTGCTCTGTTTCTTCCCCAGCTTGCGTGTGAACTTGGACATGGGCAAGATCGTGTACAGCTGGGTGATCCGCAGGGATTCCAAAATCCCCGGGACTGTGGTTCGCTCCAGCACAATTCCTGAACAGCTGGGCAGGATTTCTTACTTGCTCACAGACAAGACAGGTGAATACCTTTGCAGGGGCAGAGAGAGGCTGCGTGGTGGGATTCCAGTCAGCTCCGGTCCTCCCTCTAGAGGTGGGAGAGGTGGTGGCAGGTGTCTTCTTCCCTTGCTGTTGGATGGAGAGGGATTTCATGCCACTGGAGATGCCAACAGACACCTGCGTGGGACAGCTGGCTTGTAAAGCAGGCTCCTCATTCATTCCTGTGTAAACCCTGTGAGTCAAAAAGGATTTTACAGGCAGGTCACGGAGCAGAGGGACGAAGTGTCTGTCAGAGGCCCAGAGTTGGCCATGGCGAGGGCTGACCCAGCAGCCTAGCCATGACACAGATCTGCTGTTTTAACCCCTGCCAGGCTCTGAGCTGACCCCTGGTGGGCTGGGAGACCGACCGCATGCCTTTCTGTTTGGTGGCTGCAGGGTGTGAGAAACCAGCACAAGGAGGTTGGTGGTTGACTGCACTTGTGCCTTTGTTCCTGTGACAAAAAAAAAAAAACCCCAAGAAAACAAACTTCAAGGAGAAAGGCTTTATTTTGGTTCCTGGCTTTAGGTGGCTCTGTCCCTGGCCATCTGTCTCCCGTCCATTTAAGTCTGTGGTAACACAAGGAAGGAGAGAGACAGGGTCCAGGGACAAGATAAACTTCTGTTTGGGTTTCTGTAGAGAGATTCTCTTACAGGCATCACCTGTCAATAAAAAAGCTGATAGCCAATGAGCTGAGGCAGGAGATAGGAGGAGGGACACTGGCAGGAAGAGAGAGGATTCTGGGAAATAGAGAATAAAAGACATAGGGAGAGATTAGAGATTCCAGGGAGACACTAGAGGAGACACTGGGAAGCCATGAAGGAAGAAGTGGCCGGGACTGAAGGAGAAGTAACTAACCGTGTGGTAGACAGAATAGTTTAAGTGGGTTAAATATGTTACAAGCCAATCAGGGTATGAGCTATAAGCCAAGGCATTTGTTAGTAAATAATTCATCTGAGTTGTCATTCTGGGAAGGAAAAGTGGATTAATTTTTTTTTTTTTTACAGACTTCATTTCTGCTTCCATGACAGATGCTGATAAAAAGCAACTTAGGGAGAAAGGCTTTGATCAATTTGATCAGTTTGATCAGTTTGATCAGTTTTCAGTCCCAGGTCACAGCCTTGGGTAGGGAAAACCAAGGCAGGGACCTCTAATCAGCTAGTCATAGCACGTCCGCAGTCAAGAGTAGAGAGAATACATGCCTGCACGCGTGTATTCTTACTGCTTAGCTGGTGTTCTCCTTGCCTAGGGAATGGTGCTTCCCACAGTGGGTCGGTTCCTCCTGTATCATTCAGTAATTAATACAGTCCCCTCACACATACCCATGGGCCATCCTGATCTAGATAATTCCTTATCAAGACTCTCTTCCCAGGTGATTCTAGATTGTATCAAGTTGACAGATGACGTATACCAGGAGGAGGAGCGCCCCATCCCCTCCCCTTCCCCTCCCCCATTCCAATTCAGTGTTAACTCAGCAGCAGCTAATCCACTGATGGTGTTAGCACCCTCCTGAGCCTCCACAGTTGAGCCTTTGGGGGTCATTCTATTTCTGACCCATAACACTCCTCAAGTTAGCAGAAGGCAGGATTCTGCAAGGAGAGAAATGGGTTCTAGATGTGTCCGCACCAGGCCCCCAGTGTGGTGTCTGTGGGGCTGGCGTGGGGGTTGTGTATGTCTGCTCATCCATCAGTGTACCTTCCTGCTCAGTCCAGGCTGAAGGGCCCAGTGTATGCCATATGCCACCCTCTTGACGCAGGGATCAAGTCAGGCACCCTGATTGACAGCCCCAGGGAAGCGGTACATCTTGTCCCCATGAAACTAGGATGTTCTTTCCAAAAAGAAGGGTGGGTCCCTCTCCTGTCTCCTCCATGAGGGAAACACTGAGCTAGCACGTGATGCTGACTCCCAGAGAGAGGAGGGAATGCATGTGTCTCTTGTGTCCTAGGAACCCTGACCCAGAATGAGATGGTGTTTAAGAGGCTACACCTGGGTACGGTGGCCTACGGGCTGGACTCCATGGACGAAGTGCAGAGTCACATCTTCAGCATTTACACCCAGGTAACTTACACCCTTGGCACTTGAGCCAAGGGCTGTACATTTTAATTACTTATCTTTAGCCCAGTCTAGCTAAATTCATTATATAAGCACGGATGCCCTTGGCTGTCTCATCCATCCGTACTGCCCAAGTGCTGGACTTTCTTTTTTTTTTTTTTTTTTTTTTTTTTTTTGGTTTTTTGAGACAGGGTTTCTCTGTGTAGCCCTGGCTGTCCTGGAACTCACTCTGTAGACCAGGCTGGCCTCGAACTCAGAATCCACCTGCCTCTGCCTCCCAAGTGCTGGGATTAAAGGCGTGCGCCACCACTGCCCGGCATGTACTTTCACATCTGGCTTATGTGGTGCTGGGGAATCGAACCCAGGACTTTGTGTGTGCTAGGCAAGCCCTCTACCAACTACAGGCTCAGATGACTTCATATATATACATGTATGTATGTATGTATGTTTTTTAGATAGGGTCTTACTATGTATACAAGGCTGGCCTTGAACTCACAGAGGTTTGCTTGCCTCTTCCTCCCGAGTGCTGGGATTAAAGGCATGTGCCACTTCGCCCAGCTACTCTGTGTATTTGAATAACTGCTGAGATACACTTTATACACCAAACATTCAGCCATGCTGAAGGTACAAATTCAGTGACTCTTAGTAACCTTATGAGTCCCCAGGACTGGCTAATTGTGGCATGTTGTCCGTTGCTCCTCGGGCCTTGTACTGCTTGCTTGCTTTGTTTTTGTTTGTTTAGAAAGGGTCTCGATGTACCCCTGGGTGCCAGCAACTCTCCGTGTTTACCAGGCTAGCCTTGAGGTGGTGATTCCCCTGCCGCCACCTTCCTCTCATGGTGGTTTTGGTTTCGATTCCTTCTTCATGTGGCTTCTGGGGACCAGACCACATACACTGAGCCTCCTCGCCCTCCTTAGTCTTTAAGGGTGGCATTTGCAGCCCCAGACCAGATCATGCGAGTCAGAACCGGAAGCCCTGGTTGTTGCCCACACACGCATTTCAGCAGGAGAACCCAGTGACCACACAGGGCAGAGCAGCCACCATGAGCACAGCTGGATGAGGTTCAGCTTATCCTTACTCTCAAGAGCTTTGGTGTGTGATCTGCAGACCTCCAGGCAGTGTTCACAAGATGATACATGGGGCACAGGGAGAGAACACTAGTGTGTGTTTGCATGACATTCTACCTGCAAACTCACACAACACTGACCTCTCCCTGAGATTTGTGAGCTTGACCCCAGGACCTTTGTGGAATTTATCAGATGGGAGTTGGTCAGGAGTGGTCCTTCACACGTCCATCCTACAGGGGGGGCCGGAATCCTCCCTTTGTTTGTCCTCTGCGTGTCTGATTGCAGATGGAGGTTTACGAGCGCCCAGGTGACCAGTGTAAAGTGTGTGGTTGTAACTAAATGGACCTCATAAAGAGCAGTGCTCTCAAACATTCTCTAAGGGAAACTCTAGATTATCACTACAAGGCCAAACAAACAGAAGAAAATGGCCGGTTTATCATGAGGTAACGCTCCTGCCACGCTAGGGGCATCGGAGGAAGTCCCCTGGCTTGATTATTTATTAATACCATTATAAAAATTGAAATATAATCTAAAACCTATGTCTAATGCTTTAAACTTTCTAAAAACATATATTTTTTGAGCGGGGGCATGCCCATAGAAGTCAAGGATGATTCGGAGGCATTAACTCAGTTCTCTCTGTCTACCATGTGAGGTCTAGGCGGAACTCAGGTTGTCAGCCTTGGCAGCCACAGCTTTACCCACTGAGCCATCTCACCAGCTCCTCCAGTGTTTTAAGATACACATATTTTAAATACATGCATACACATGTGAACCCACACACACACACACACGCACACACACACACACACACACACAGGCGTTTTTTGCCTTTCTCCCGCTGTAGGAGGACCAGGACCAGGGAGTTTTCTCCATGGCAAAAAGAACCTTTGGCCATCCCTGTGGCTGCTCTGTTTTTGTTTTGCCCTTGGTATTTTTTAAGCCAGAAGAAATGTGTGGGGGTTAAGGGGTCTCTGGGGCAGAGGTTTCCAATGAACTCGGTCAGAGAAGTGAAACTCTTCTGTGTGGGGTGTGTGTGTGGGGTGCAGTCATCATAGGTCTGGCAGGGTGCTCATCCTCAGGCTCTGACACACACACCCACACACACACCCATACACCACACACCCACACACATATACACACACACACACACACACACACACCCATACACCACACACCCACACACATATACACACACACACACACACACAGACACACACACACACACACACTGTACACTCACCATGCACACGCACGCACACACACATGCGCACACACACACACTCAGGTAGATCAGGTAGAGGCTGGTGAAGGTGCCTGCCACCAAGCCTGGTGTCCTCCTCATTTGCACCCCTGGGGTCCACATGGTAGAAGGAGAGGACCCCCGCCCACAAGCTGTTCTCTGACCTCCACACACTTACTGTGGCATGCACACTCATGCTCCCTTCTCCAAAAAAAATAGAAGTAAAAATAGTGAAAGTCTGATGTAGTGTAGGCTGGCCTCCGACTTTCTTCTAGCCGAGGATAACCTTGAACTCCTGAGGGCTGGGCTGACAGGTGTGCGCTCCCACAACTGGTCAGTGTAGTTTGGGGATCAATCCTGGGACCAGTGTGAGCTAGGCGCATGCTCTACCACTGAGCTCTACTCAGTCCTGTAAGGGAGCATTGGTTGAACAGGTGAAAGAGATAGCCTCCGCCCTCATGGACATTTCCTCTCCACCCTGAGACATCTTACCAGGAAGTAGAGTGACGTTGGTCTAGGAAGGTAGGAAATGGAGTTGACCTGTGACCTGCCACCTTCCACACCTTCTGATGGCCTGAGGAGTTCTTCCCTGGCTGGGGATGGCGGCCTCTGTGGACTCCGGCTGTCCTGGCTCTCTTGGCCTGTCTTGGGAGGTTCTCCCAGATCACAACCCCCACAGCTGGTGGTCAGCCCTCGTCCCAAACAGTCGCAGAAGCACTGGCTCCCGTGCAGCGTTGCTGCCCCGACTGAGCTAGCCTGGCACCCTGAAATCTGATGAGTTCCCGATCCACGGGTTGTCCCTGGAGGTCTCTCAGCCCCTCGCCCCCACCTTTGGCCTTCGGCTGCTCATACTCTCCAGCCCCAGCAGTCTCCTCGCCAGAGGCTTCACTGTTGACCCTGATCCGAAGTAACGATCCAGTCCAGGTGCTGAGGGGTGTGGGCAAAAAATGAAAGCATGACTTGTCGGCGTAACACGCATTTCCTAGGATATAAATTACAGACCAGTAGAGTACCATCTCCAGCAGAGGGAGCATCTCTGTAAACCGTCCGTCCCCTGGATAACTTTAAAGTTAAAAATCTTCATCATAGTTAAAAGCACTCGGCTAACGAGCTGTAGAAGCCGGAGTTCTGATCCCTCGCTCTAATTATTGTTACCATGTTGTGCCCTTTGACCTGGAAGTGCAACTGGTGTGTTCTTGACGCCAGAGGTTAACAGAGCAGGAAGCCAGAGCCCCGTGTGTCCACACAGTGACCAGAATAATTTAGTAATTGTCTAATTATCCGAGGAGTCTAATAGCCCCTACTAAAAATAGTATTAACATGCAAGTGAGTGTCACCTTCTGGTTTCTTGGGCCATCTGTTCTTGGTTTGGGCCAGCCATGTGTCATGGGTGTCACGCATCATGCGAGGTAAAGTCTCACATGGTTTTTCCCCCTGCTGAGTGTACATGCTTTCAGCGGAGCATGGAGTCCTGGAACCCCGTAAGCATTTCGAGCTAACTGTTTAACTGTTACAGGCCAACCCTGTAACTGGAAGGTGATTCTGAGCTGCCCGACGCCACTGATTTGATACCTGTTTGTGTGTGGTGTACATGATGTGTGCATGTGCCAGGGCACATGTGTCGAGGTCAGAGGACAGCCTTTGGGAGTCTGTTCTCTGCTCTCCGTAGGTCCTGGGATCAAGCCGGTGTCATCGAGCACCTTGACCCACTGAGCCATCTTGCTGGGACTTAGTATTTAGTTTTATTAGAAATGGAGGAAAAACATGCTGAGAACTCTCCTAGCCCATACTTCAGGGATTGTTTGTGTGCTTGTTATTTACTTACTGAGGATTGGGTCTAATGTAGCCCAGGCTAGCCTCCTTGAACTTTCTGATCCTCCTACCTCTACTTCCCCAGTGATGGGAAGACAGGTAGGTGCATCATGCCGTATTTTATGGGACGGCGGGGGTGGAGCTGAGGGCTTCGTGCATGCTGGGCAGACACCCATGAATTGTGCCATACCTCTGAGTACAGGTAGATACTTGATGTTTTTTATTTCTTCGGCAACACCTCTCCTGCCAGCTCTGGCTGCTGGAATGCAATGATAATTAACTCACACTGGCAGCCTCTGTCCTTGGGGCCAGTGGGGAGGAAGAACAACAAGGCACAGGGGAACGGCAGGCCTGATCTGCTGAGGGGGGCGAATGGGGCTGAGCGTGTCAGGCGTGTCAGGGGCCTCTGAGTTTACCCGCAAATGGAGATCTGTGTGGTGAGACTGGGCGAGCCACTCTTGCAGAATTCCGGAGGGAATAGGATTGCAGGCAGAGGGGATCGGGAGGGCAAAGGCTCCAATGTAGTGGGTGGAGCAGGGAGGGAAGATGGTATTGGAGCCTGGAGAGGTCAGCCGGCCGTAGCCTGTGTGACAGGCCCAGCACTGAGGGAGAGGACTGACCGCTGAGCTGTGTGGTGTGTGTGTGCTGACATCAGCATCTCCCTCAATTGCTTCCCACCTTGCTTGGTTGCTTTATTGTTTTGTATTGGGGATTGAACCCAGGGTCCCAAGCATGGATAAGCCAAGATTCCTACATGCTGAACAGTAAATAGGTGGGAAACACTCACCACCATTACTGTAACGTGTCCAGACCCCTGTCTCTCTGTTCACCTCCGCAGCAATCCCAGGATCCACCGGCTCAGAAGGGCCCCACAGTCACTACCAAGGTACGGAGGACCATGAGCAGCCGCGTCCATGAGGCTGTGAAGGCCATTGCGCTCTGCCACAATGTGACCCCCGTGTACGAGTCCAACGGTGTGACGGACCAGGCTGAGGCTGAGAAGCAGTTTGAGGACTCATGCCGAGTGTACCAGGCATCCAGCCCAGATGAGGTAACCCTGACTGGGAGGGTCTTAGGCACGCCACCTCCTTCATCCCTGGTCTGGATGGCCCTGGCTGTCCACGTTCACTCTGGGCCTTGCCTTCTCAATTCTCTCCCTTCCTGCCTACAGAACTTCTGATTATAGCAGTGGATTTTGGTTTTGGGGACAGTGGCTTATGTAGCTTCAGGTTGGTGGGCCTCAAGGTAGCAGGGCTCTGTGGCCCATGGTGGCTAGGATATAGCACCGTGTAAGCCTTTTCTGAGCCATAGGTCAAGGGATACGGGGTATCTCCCTTTCAGACCTGTCACTTTCCCCATGGGGAAGACTCTTCCTTGTAATCTGTATGATGCTGTGGGGTAGCTCAACCCAAAAACACCTTGCTTGTCCATGACCACTGATAATTAAAACAAGCGGTTTGGGAGAAATGTGGCTGCTCTCAATTTGTGAGCTGGGGGCCCTGTGTACGTGGAGGGGTAGATGGGGAGGCGGGGCCGGGCTCTGCCCCACTGTTGTAAGTGATGTCATCAATGGGTGGGGCAGATGGGGAGGCGGGGCCGGGCTCTGCCCCACTATTGTAAGTGGTGTCATCAGTGCATGGGGTAGATGGGGAGGTGGGGCGGGGCTCTGCTCCACTGTTGTAAGTGATGTCATCAGTGGGTGGGGCAGATGGGGAGGCGGGGCTGGGCTCTGCTCCACTGGTTGTAAGTGATGTCATCAGTGGGTGGGGCAGATGGGGAGGCGGGGCCAGGCTCTGCTCCACTGTTGTAAGTGATGTCATCATTGCTTCTTCAGCTCATTGGGTTCAGACCTTTGCACCTTGTCTTCTTTCAGGAACAGAATTGGGACCCTCGGGGTTTGGGCTGTGAGAAAGGGCGGTACTTTTCCTTGGTAGTTTGTGACTGGGGACCAGGACCGTGTGTGGGCGTGTGATGACATTGTAGTTTGAGATAATGGCACTCCGCGCGGTATGCCTGCTCGGCCAGCCGTGGAAGCGTCAGGTCCAGCCTGCCAGCTTCCTGTCTGCCGAGCGTCACTGTGTCTGTTTAGGGCTGAGGGAGGGTGTTCTGAGGTGATCTTGTGATCTGTTCTTCTAAGTGGGATTCACGTTGTCTTGTTTCTCCAAGTTTCTGATCTGTGCTTAAAAACAACAGAAGGGATTTTTTTCCCTTGTCTCTGGAGCCCTCTGCAGCCTGGGAGGATCTGATACTAAGAAAAAAATGTTTCATTACATTTACTTACTTACATGTGTGTATTAATATGTGTGCCACAGAGCATAGGGGGCCCTCAGAGGACAACTTTCAAGAGGTTGGTGGCATTGGTAGAAAACACTTTTATCTGTCAAACCATCTTGCCAGCTATATATGTGTGTGTGTGTGTGTGTGTGTGTGTGTGTGTGTATACACGTATATATATGTATATACACACACACACACATACATAATTTGTGTGTATGCGTGTGAGAGCATCGACTGTGGTATACACATGGAGCTCAGAAGACTACTTCTGGGAAAAGTTTTCTACAGTGGATTCTAGGGACTGGACACAGATCACCAGCCTCCAGCTGTTAGGGCTTTTACACAGGGAGCCATCTCACCGGCCTTCTTAAACCCTTTTTAAAAAATAATTTTGAAATGCAGCTTGTATCTTTAGCATAATATAGATAAGAAGAGAAAAGTAAGCTATACTCCACAAAGGCTGTAGACACTGTTAATACCGTGTAGATTTGCCTTCTGAACGGTTCTAGAGGCTTCTACACAGACGACCAGCATGTGTATAAACATGCCACGTGACAGGAGGAAGACTGGCTACACAGGGGAGATTTTCAAGAAAGCAGCACCGTCCCGAGTCCCTGGGGCATTCCGTTTGAATTTGGCTGGGCCCCACCATGCCTTTGAAGGTCACTCTCAGCAAAGCCTCATAGCATCCCAAGGTCACCTTTTTGGAGCCCAGGGAAGCTGCCTGCTGCTCCCCAGCGCCTGGAGCGATCTCTGCTAGTTGCAGAAGCAGGATTTCCTAAATCTGTTGCCTGTACATGATCAGCTGTGAGCGTCTCTGCACTCAGGATGGATCACAGCCTCAGAGTACAGGGCCCTCCCTGCCCTCTCCTGGAAACCCCATAACTAGAAAGTGAAGTAGTCCACCCTTACATGCTTACCTCCCGGCTCAGTGGTTTTTTTTTTTTCTCTTTTCGGCATATGTGGCAGCCTGGAGGTGCAGGGAAGGAGCGTGCGCTGTGTGGCCCTGGCTGTCCCGGAACTCATTCTATAGATCAGGGTGACCTCAGACTCGAGGGGGAGGGGGAGGGAGAAGGAGGGGAAGGAGAGGAGAGAAAATGAGGGTATGCTTATGAGATGGCTCACTGGGTAAAGGGCTTGCCACACAAGCAACAAGACCAGAGTTCAGATCCCCATGTAAATACAGGATGGGCGTGGCAGCCCTGCCCGCTCACCTATAGTCTAGCCTAGGCAGGCAGAGCCAGGAGATGCCAGAGCGATGTCTGTACTGCTATCCTAGGGATGATAGTGGTCGCATCAGCAAGCTCTGGGTTTGATCGAGTCATCCCACATGGGCCGTAGTACCCGATGGAAGGAAGGAAGTAAATTTCAAATCTCTCCTTCTAGGTTTTGAATCACGTGTTGGGATGTGTAGTTATGTAATTACAAGTTAAGTGTGTGGGGGGCTGGAGAGATGGCTCAGTGGTTAAGAGCACTGACTGCTCATCCAGAGGACCTGAGTTCAATTCCCAGCAACCACGTGGTGGCTCACAACCATCTGTAATGGGATCTGATGCCCTCTTCTGGGGTGTCTGAAGATATCTACAGTGTATTTACATACATGAAATATAATCTTAAAAGTAAGCTTATGTGCATCGGAACATTTCATCAGCCCAGAGGGTAGCAAGAGAACCCCGATAGGCCGCCCAGAGGGTAGCAAGAGAACCCCGATAGGCCGTCCAGAGGGTAGCAAGAGAACCCCGATAGGCCTCCCAGAGGGTAGCAAGAGAACCCCGATAGGCCGCCCAGAGGGTAGCAAGAGAACCCCGATAGGCCGCCCAGAGGGTAGTGAATGAACCTCTGTAGGCCCTTTCAGCTGCCACTCTAGAGCCTCTGTTCTCAGCCTTCCTCACACGGTGACCCTTTGATACAGTTCCTCGTGTTGTGGGGACCCCCAACCATAGAATTATTTCATTGCTACTCCACAACTGTAATTTTGTCACTGTTAGGAATCATAATATAAACAACTCTGTTTTCCAATTTTCTTGTGGGGGTCTTGGCCCCCAGAATTGAGAACTGCTGCTCTAGAGAATTTTCTTTTTCTTGGAACAGGGTCTTATGGCCTCAGACTTGCTATGTACCTGAGGAGGATCTTGAATTTCTGATCCTCCTGTCTCTACCTCCAAGTTCTGGGATTGGTGTGCGTCAGCACGGTCTGTTTTCTCCGCTGCTGGAGATGGAGCCCAGGGCTTTATGTGCATTATTTCAGCACTGTCAGCCCAAGTGCAGCACACATGCACACACAAACACACATGCACACACACACATGCGCACGGGGCAGGGTCATTTTGTATGGCTCTTTATTTGTCAGTTAGAGATAATGGCTGAATGTCAGTGTCTTAGTCTGTAACACAATACCATAGACTGGTCACCTCGTGAACAACAGACGCTCACTTCTCAGGGTTCTGGAGGCTGTGATTGTAGATCGGGCCCCCTCTTTCAGTCCCCACCTCACCTCCAGAGCCCACTGCACTCTGGATTAGGTTTCAGCATTGATGGATTTCATGTACCCAGATGATAATTCTTCAGCCCGGAATCGTCAGGTCCAACGCTTAATAAGAGATTTTCAAAGACTCACCACTGGAATCTTTGAAAGGTGAAAATAAGGACTGGCTGTGTGGCTCAGTAGATAGGGTGTCTGCCTCGCATGCGCAAGGCCTGGGTTCTGTTCCCAGTACTACATAAACCAAATATAATTGTGCATGCCTATAATCCCAACAGTGGAGAGGTAGAGGCAATGTGATCAGGAGTCCAAGGTTATCCTCAGCTGTTTGAAGCTATCCTGCACTTCATAAGACCCTGTCTCAAACAAACACACAAAAACGAAAGCATGTATGAATCCTTACTGTAAGCTTTGTAATCCTGGCTGAGAGCATTTCTCAAAGCAGGGTTGACACATAAGAGTGACTTCTAGGGGCTGGAGAGATGGCTCAGTGGTTAAGAGCACTGGCTGTTCTTCCTGAGGTCCTGAGTTCAATTTCCAGCAACCACATGGTGGCTCACAACCATCGGTAATGGGATCCGGTGCCCTTTTCTGATGTCTAAAGACAGTGACAGTATACTCATTTACATAAAATATATAAATCTTAAAAAAAAAAAAAATGAGTAGCTTCTAGCTGATTTCAAGGTCAGTTAATCTCCACAAATGGAAACCAAGTTAAAGATCTGATGTCTGATTTGAATTAGACATCAAAGTCAAGATGTCTAAAGATATGGATTAAATTTTCTTAATAAAAACTTAATATGTTTGGGTGTTTGTCTGCATGTATTTCTGCATCGTGTGTGTGTGTGTGTGTGTGTGTGTGTGTGTGTGTGTGTGTGTGTGTGTGTGTGTCTGACACCCAAGGAGGCCAGAAGAGGGCGTCACATCTCCTGGAACTGGAGTTAAAGATGTCTGTGAGCCGCCATGTGAGTGCCGGGATTCAAACCTGGATCAGCTCTCTTAACCACTGAGCCATTTGTTACCATCCCTGAAGACTCCTATCTTGCAAATTGAGAACTCACTTGCTTGACATTGCTTATTTATAGAGGCTTTGAGGAGGTAGACAGGGACCTCAGACTTGAGGTTCAGTGTGGTCCACCGCGGGGACTAGCAGGGTCAGCCAGGGGGACACCCAGGCAGTGTGGAACAGATCTGGCAGAAGCAGAACCGAGAGCCCCGTGGGGAGCACACAGGAGTGTATTATGGGATGTGAGCACACGGGTGGGCAGTGCTGCCTGGGATCCCCTGGAGAACCAACTCAGGAATTCAGTGGTTTGACTGTAAGCCCCGCCCATCTTCATACAGTGCTGCAAACCAGGATACACTCAGGAGACTGTACTTTGAACTTTGACCTCCCCTGAGCAAGTCTTGTGTGATCTGGTTATGTCTCCTGGGGACACTTGTCGGGGTGCAGCTACCAGCTACCCCACAATTCTAGGCAAGACGACAGGTACTTCCCAGCGCACCATCTGGCTGAGCCAAGGAGCTCAGTGGGTTATTGCACCTGACAAAATTTCCCTTTACGGTGTCATGGTTGGTTTCTCTTCTTTCTAGCAGGCGATCAAGTGTCTAGCAAGGGACCAACTGTCCAGCAGGTGACCCAGTGTCCCCTTTCCCATTTTAACCAGTTATCAAGTCAGCCCTCTTCGAAGACTTGTCTCCTCAACCCCCGTAAGACTAAGCTTTATGAGAAGTGGCGTGCCTTTCTTCCTCACCACCAGGATCTCATGCAGCCCAAGATCACCTCAAGAGGTTGGCCCTGAACCTCTGATCCTCCTGTCCCCACCTCCCGAGTGCTGGGATTACAGGCATGCCCACCATGCCTGGCTTATGAAGTGCCAGAGCTCGAACCCAAGGCTTCGTGCATTCAGGGCCCACACTGCCAACTGAGCCACCTCCAGCCCTGGAAAGCCCTTTGCCTTGTTGCCCGTGTCTTGCCATGAGTGAGTGGCCATGAGAAGTTTAGTGTGGAACTGTCTCAGCCCGGTTCTGCAGGTCAGACAGGTGGCCGACAGGGCTCAGACATCAGATCAGGCTGTGGCGCAGCCAAGGTGCTCCTGTCTGATCCGACCACCGGTGCACTTCCTACAGGCGGGACCTATGTGTCCGCGTTCTCCAGGGAAGCAGAACTGGCTCCCAGGCTCCTGTCCATTTCGTCCAGCGGGCTGTCTACCCACTGAAGGTCCGAGAACCCGGTGCTTTGTTCAGTCTGCGAGACTGCAGCTCTCAGCTGGTCTTCGTAGATACTGGAATCCTGAGGTTGTAGGCTTTAATGCAGGAAGGAGGTGAACCTTGCCATCGAGAGCAGGGGCAGGCAGGCAGAGAGCAAGCTTATTTCTTCCATGCCCTTTATGTAAGCTGCCAGCAGAAGGTGTGACCCAGATTAAAGGTAGATCTTCCAACCTCAGAAGACCCAGAATAGAAGTGAGTCTTCCCATTTTAAATGATTTAATTAAGAAAAACAAAACAAAACAAAATAAACCAAAAAACATCTCAGCCAGGCGGTGGTAACACACACCTTTAATCACAGCACTTGGGAGACAGAGGAAGGTGAATCTCTGAGTTTGAAGTCAGCCTGGTCCTCAGAGTGAGTTCTAGGACAGCCAGGGCTACATAGACCTTGTTTCAAAAACATGAATGAATGAATGAATGAATGAATGAATGAATGAATGAATGATTGAATTTCTCATAGCTGTGCCTAGCTGCTTGGGTTTTAGCTAATTCCAGATGTTGACAGCTGAGAATAACTATCATGCTATGCCTTCCATGATTGCTGGTTCCTTCCCCCCATTCTAAAGTCTCCGGTGTCAGTGTAGCTCAGTCCCTGGCCACAGCTCCCTGTGGGTTGCCTAGAAAGACTGCAGTTTTACCCCTAATCCCACCTGCGCTGCCATAGCCCCAGAGAGGGACGTTTTCCTGGAGACCATCAACTTTCTAATCATGCGGTGGGTCCCAGTGACACAGACTTAAGTGATTCAGGAAGGGCTTCTGATTGGCCTGGCATTGACATTCTCCCTTAGGCCTCCTGTGACTCTGCTAAGGTAGATCTGGCCTGCCTGAGGCTTGGGGACACTGGATTGGCCCTCCAGGAGTTGAGTGCTCTGGACCTTTGACCCAGACAAGATCCAGGCTGCCTCCTGGCCTGGCCCCTGCAGCTTCTCCATCACTTGTGGGCAGTTCTGTGACGGTTTGGGAGTCTGTGTTCCTGGCTGGTGGAGCAATCTCCCTGGCTCCGTCCTTGGGGGCTGTGCTATGCATGTAATCACTGGGCTGTACCTCCAGGCTGCCAGTAGTCTCTCCTTCCAAGTCGAGATAGCCACCGATGATCCAGGTGTTGTTACAAGCTCCTCCCTTTCCCTCCTTTCCACTCAGGGGGATGGGTGCAGAATCCCCACTAAAGACTAGAACTTGTCTAATGGACGATACCCAGCCAAAGGAGAGCCAGAGGTGAAGAGCCCCTGGTGCCCTGCCCTCTCTTGCCATATGGTAGTAGGCTTGGTGCAAAGCCTTCCAGAGACCACTATGGTTACGGGGTCCAGGGCAGTGTCATCCACGGGCCTGTGGTGTGCAGTTGGTTATGGGGTCCAGGGCAGTGTCTTCCAGACCAGATGAGTCCCTTCTGCGTCCATCTTCCCTCCTCCTTCCATGTTCAGGTGCGGGGTGTCTGACTGTCCATGCTCTGTTTCCTTCAGGTGGCTCTGGTCCAGTGGACAGAAAGCGTGGGACTGACGCTGGTGGGCCGAGACCAGTCCTCTATGCAGCTGAGGACCCCTGGTGACCAGATCCTGAATCTCACCATCCTGCAGGTCTTCCCGTTTACCTATGAGAGCAAGCGCATGGGCATTATTGTGCGGGTGAGTCCGGTCCTCTCCGGCCCCACGGCGTCCTCTTCCACTGTGAGTGTGGGTCAGGGGCCCTTGCGTCTCGCTGGGGCCTCATTACTGACACTGGTAAGGGGGTGTGATTCCCTGCGCAGGAAGCAGCAGCCTGTGGCGGGTACGCCTGGCTTGGTAGCACTTGCGTATGTAACGGGAGCTCTCAGTAAGACGTTTCTCATTCTCAGTCATAAAAAACTACATTTTAAACTTAATCAGTGGATATGAGCAGGAGTCATGGAGGAACATCTTTGTGTGTGTGTAGCAGTCAGAGGACAACTTGCAGGAGTTGTCTTTCCTACCATGTGGATTCCGGGACTCAGGTTCACACCATCAGAATTAGCAGCAAGCCCCTTAACCTGCTGTGCCAGCTTGTTGGTCCTCACAGTTTTCCTTTCCCCTCTCTGTATTTTGCTACGTGGGAGTTTAACGTCTTGCACATACTAAGTAAGTCAAGCTCCCAGTCCCTAGCTCTCCTCTCCTCTCCCTGGCCCTCTCCCCACCCACTCTGAACTCGGGTCCTCTGGAAAGGGTGGGAGATGTCTGTTAACTGCTGAGCTGTCCCTCCAGCCTGCCTCCTGTATTTCAGAGATAAAACTCACAGTCAGGTTCACATCTGCATCTCGGTGCTTGGGAGGCTGAAGCAGGAGGTAAAGTCAAGGCTAGCCTGTGCCATACAGGGTGAGACCCTGCCTCCAAATAACGAAAGTGCAAGAAAAAAAAATCACAAAGCATAAAATAACCATTAAAAACATAACCATTGGGGCTGGAGAGATAGCTCAGCGGTTAAGAGCACTGACTGCTCTTCCAGAGGTCCTGAGTTCAATTCCCAGCAGCTCACAACCATTTGTAATGGGATCTGACGCCCTCTTCTGGTGTGTCTGAAGACAGCTACTTATATATTAAATAAATAAATCAATCTTTAAAAAAAAGAGAGAAAAAGAACAGATTGGAGGGCTTGCTCAGTGGTTAAGAGCACTGTCTGCTCTCCCTGAGTCCCCAAGTTCAGCTCCCAGCACCCACATGGTGGCTCCCAGCACCTGTAACTCCAGGTCCAGGGATCCAGCGCCCTCTTCTGGTCTCTGAGCACATTGCATGCATATGTTGTGCAGATGTACATGATGGCAAAACACCCACACAGATAAATATAAATAAATCAATCTCTAAAAAGGAATTAAACCCTGCAACTACCAAGTCACCTCACTCTTCCTAGCTCCCTGCCCCCCACCAGTCTGCTTCCTGCCCTGTGGATTTACCCGTTTTGGACACTTCCTATAAAAGGAACCGTGTAGTATGTGGTTGGTCTTTTGCTTCCTCCTTCCCAACAGGTTTCAAGGTCATTTTATTGTGTATACCAGTCTTTCCTTTTTGTGGCTGTGTATGTGTATTGTATGTCTGTATGGGTTAACTATCCTTTCTACAGAATCTCCGTGACCAGCATGGAGCATTGGCGTTAGGTATTGCGCCAGCCTAGGGACGATCCCCAAATAGTAACATGAAATTTACCTACATTTACTGTACACAGCAACCCTAAGGCGATTTTAGACATTGTTTTTAGGGTCATTTTATTTTGACTACCCACTGAGTCAGGTATGAACTTTTCTGCTCATGGTGTTTTGTTGATGCACGAAGAATTCTGAAACTTGGGGCTGGGGGACTGGGGGCTGGCTCAGTAGGTGACGTGCTTGCTATGCAAAGACCTGAGTTTGGTCCCCAGAACCCATGTGAAAAGGCTGGGTGTGGTGGAGGGTGTTTGCAGACCCTGTGCGAGGGAGGCAGAGGCAGGTGCATCTTGGGAGCTTGTGGCTAGACGGCCATCAGCAGTGGGAGGCCGTAGGCAGTGGGAGAGAGGCCGTCAGCATCCAGCAGAAGTGGTGGCCATCAGGGTGGTTCTAACAGTGAAGTGGCCATGGCGAGGGGACCAACAGTAACAGTCACAGGTCGGGGCTGTCTTCCGGGATTGGCATAAGCTGCCTGGAGTCTTATTTACCATAAGCTTACAAGTTAGTTGTGTGATTTGTGTGACAGAGGAGGAAACTGAGTCATAGAAAGCCTGAAGGGGAACACCCAAGTTCACACAGGGAGCTCATGGGTCAGAGTTCAGCCCCAGGCTGTCGGACTCCGTTACGCTAGGGCTTAGAAGGGACAGGAAGGACGTGGGAAAGCCCATGGCCCTAGGTCTGTGTTGGCTGTATTAACTATGCATGCTACTAGATTGCCCCCCAGGTGAGTTAAAAGCAGAGTGCTTGTGTTCTCTGACAGTTTCTGTGGGCCAGGAATCCGGGGGGGAGCTTGGGGGATGGGGACTCAAAGGCTGGCCTCCTGGGACAAGGCTCACTTACAGCTTCAGTGGGCCACAGGATGGGACCTTCGCCCTTTGCTGACAGTTACAGAGGCCACCCTCAGCTACTGCTCTGTGGGCCTATCTCTGGGTTAGCATCCTGTTAGCTGGCTTCACCCCAGTGAGAGTGTGAGCAAGCTGGAAGTCACCATCAGGAACCGGCCTCAGAGGAGACGGGCCATCCCATTAGCCTTGCTCTCTTGACAAGAGTCAGTTGTGGGTGTAGAATATCTGACCAGGGACTATGCAGTGGCTCCGTGAACCGCTTCTCTCTAGACCCATTGACACCCTGTGGGTATGTGTGCTCTGAAAGATCCCGCCTGAGCTGACTTAGATCCCAGATGCCAGCTGGGACTTCATGACCCCGTGGGACACATGTCCTTGGCAGATGTCAGGCAGGGCGGCTCCCTCCCACACGGCTGCAGCTTTTCCTAGGGCTGCACCTGGCCTGACCCTTGGATCTCTGGGACACATCTGAACTCAAGGATATCAGCAACTGAATCCCTCGGGTGGGTGTTTCCCGGAGTTAGTCAGCAAGGTCCACAGTTACCCTCACTTGGTTCCAGCCAGTATTTTCAAGTTCTAAGGGCCATGGACTCTGCTGAGGTCATTGAGAGTTGAATCATCAGATAGTCTCCAACGTCCCACTCTGAGAATAAACGAAGCCGCACACACCACCCTTCCTTTAGCTGTGATGGAATCTCGTTCCCAGACATGTATCATACTTTGTGAGCAGTGGCGTCTTCCCACGCAAGGTACAGAGTCCAGTGGGCTTCCCAAGTTGGCTTTTACTTGAGGATAGCACGCTCCTCATTCTGCCTAGATGATGCCGCCATCATCATCATCACCACCACCATCATCATCATCATCATCTTAACATTCAGTTTTTAAAAGTCTGAGCCTTCACGGTTAAGGGTCTTATAAGAAGGGAAATCAAGCCAGGCATGATTCAACACCAGTAATCCTTGCACTTCAGAGGCTGGGGCAGGAGGATTGCCATGAGTTGGGGGCCAGTGATTTACCATACCAAGGGCCTTCATTTTAGTCTTTTTCTTAAGCAAATGATTGTAAATATCCACATACATTTAATAAACTTAGCCTTAACTTTATCTCAAGCTAGCTTGCCGTCTCCTTACTGAAATGTGCGTGTGTGTGTACACGCTCGCGTGCGTGTGTGTGCGTGCGTGCCTGTGTATACACACAGTAGAAGTTTTATTATGCCATTAAGACGCCGTTTGCTGACTTGATGTGTGCATGGCGTTCTGATGGGAAGATTTTCATTCACTTCTTTTGATTTTTAAAAGAAACTACATGCTCACGTGCACGCCTGCTTTAGATCTTTTCCATTTTCAAAAGTGTTTATTTTATTCTGTATGTAAGAGCGTTTTGCTTGTAAGTGTGTAATGTACACGGCATGCCTGGTGCCCTTGGAGCTTATGAGAGGGTGTTGGATCTCCTGGAGCTGGGGTTACAGATGGTTGTGAGCCACCGTGTGGATGCTGGGAATTGAACCAGGGTCCTGTATAAGAGCAGCTAGAGTTCTTTGCCTTGGAGCCGTCTCTTCAGCCTGTGTGTTTTAGGTTATTAACCGTGAATGTTGGTTCTTTTAAAACTGCATGGCGCACGTGTGAAGGTCAGAGGACAGTTTGTGGGCATTGGTTTTCTCTTTCCACCGTGTGGGTCCTAGGATCAAACTCCTCAGTCTTGGTAGCAAGCGCCTTTACCCACTGAGCCGTCTTGCCGGTCCCCACTTCTTCTGAATAGGCTGTTTCTCATTTTTGGTTATTATTAATAATGCTGGGAGCATATATCTTCTCAAGGATGCCTTGGCATTTGGAAAATACCTGCTGGTGAGCTAATTTCCCACCCTGCCCGCCTGTCCCTCCATTTCTGGCTTTGGGATGGCTTCTTTACTTTGTACCGACCACACCATCCTTGCTTGCCCGGCTCAGTGCTTCTCACTGTAGTGACATTTGAAAGTTTATAGCTGTCACAATCCAAGAAGAGGGATGCTGCTGGTATCTAGTGGGACCTGGTCATATGTGTGTGTCGTACAGAACCTGAGAATCCATCTTCTCCTGTGCTGTGGTCTTGGGCCTGTTGCATGCCCGTGACTGTCCCCATGTCTGCTGGACAGCTTCCATTCAGTTCTTTTGAGACAAAATCTCTTACTGGAGGAGCCCTAGCTGGCCTCACAGGCCCAGCAACCCGTGTCAGCTTCCCACCTAGGATCACAGGCGCGAGCTACTGCCTCTGCCCGTGTTTGGCTGTTACCATCTGCTCACCCAGTAGATCGCATCCAGCCTTTCAGACTGGTGTGCGTAAGCTCACAGTGTGCTCACAGCCTGTTCCCACAGCCCCCTTTTCCTCCTCATCTGTCTGAGAGCATGCCTCCTGAGGGGTCAGGGAAGGTCAGGGAAGCCTGCTGCTCCAGGCCTTCTCTGCCCATCTCTCAGAAGGAACTGTGTGTCCCACGTTGTACAAGACGTTCCCTGCTTCCCACGTGGAATTAGTGGAGGTGGATTACTGCCAGAGGACTCACTGTTGCCGCTGAATTAGTGAGGCTTGTAGTCAGGTGGCAGATAGACTACAAGGGGACAGGGCAACATGACTTGACCAGCCCATCTCTGTGTTTATGGTATCATCTCACCATAGTATGGGAACACAGTAAACCGGGCATGACCTGGGTGGGAGGGGATGACTCACCGAGGAGATAATGGCCGGCGTATTTATATTGGACGGAAAGACGGAGCTGGCCAGAGCCCCTCTGGTAAAGGAAGCCGGGTGGGGGCGATCTTTCCTGCAGCCGCAGGATTAAGCGCCACCCCAGGAAGGGGAAGGGATAAAAGCCCCAGATGCTGCTTTCATGTTCTCTTGGCCTGCGGGCGTCCTTCCTGGGCAGAGCGTGCGGTTGACCATACTCAAAACGTAGATACCTCTGCTTAGCCAGGGGAAGAGACTGAATCCGTGTGTCGCTCTGATACCTGGAATATGGTTAAGGGCACTCCCAAGATTTTTTTAAAAGGAGGAGCCGTACCCTTAGTTAACTTCGGGTAGCCCATCTTCTTCGTGTGTGTGTGTGTACACACGTGTGCATGCAATCATGTGGAGGCCATGGACTGATGTCCGGCACCGACCTCATTTGCCCTCTACCTTGTTTTTTTGAGACAGGTTCTCTCAGTCAACTTGGACCTCATCACGTCACTTAGAAGGGCTGGCCGACAAGCGTCAGGACTGTCTCTGCCTTCCCAGAGTGGGACTGCAGCCGCACGTTGTCATGGCTGTCCGTCTGTCCTTCCTTTCTTCTTTATTGTTCTAACATAGTGGGGATCCAAACTCAGGTCTCTGTGGTTGTGGCAAGCTCTTTACCCACGGGGCCATCTCCTGAGCTCCTGTAATTCATAGTCGGAGGCAACTTTGTAGGCAGTGCTTTGGGGCTTTCTGGCGTAATAAAATATATGCCCAAGGTGTTGGTACACTCTTTGTGGCCAGCATCCCCAGTCTTCCATCCTCCGTTGATCCGCAGAGCCAGTGTCTCAGCCTCAGCTGTCGAGGTGTGGAACCCGCTGATGAGTTCTTGATTGTGTGGCCATCCTGGGCATTCTGGGATATGTGGTGGCACCCATGGCTTCTCTGCAGCCTACTCACAGAGTTGTGGCAGGTGATGGTGTCTGTCCCCTGTTGCCTATTGTAAATCTGGGGCTGCTGGGGAACTCAGGGCACACCTAACCATCAGGAACACTGTCATGGATGCCGTGTTCCATGTGAGGCCACATACCATTGATCTTGCTCCGCCTGTGGTGGTCAGTACATAGCGCTTCCAGTGCACATATGCAGCACTTCCTGCTTGACAGATGAGGGAACTGAGGCAGAGAGAGGAGATGAGGTTTGCCCGGTGCTTCTGATTTTAGAGCTGGTACCAGGCCAAGTGTCTGATGCCTGTCAGGTCTTAGAGTCAAGAGAACCAAAATATGAGAGGTCATTTACTGTTGAGTGTACTCCTCGTGCGGGGCTCTGTGGTGATGGCAGGTGTCCAGCCTGTGGCCTGTGGGCACGAGTCCTAGGATAGCTAGGAATGGGACCTGACACAGACACATCCTTGGATGACAGTCTCAGTATGGAAAGATCGGGGTCCTTCCCCAGAGGACATTTCCTGGTGTTGTCACGGGGTGGGGGAGGGGGGTGGGAGGACTCCTGGCTGCTGGTGGCAGTGCAGGCTCCGTCACTGCTTACCATCCTGCAAGGTCCAGGGTGGCCCCAAATTCGAGCAGTGCTGAGGTGCGGAGGACCCTGAACTGTAGATTCTGACTTCCTGTTGTTTATGGAGCACAGTTGACCGCCGCTGCACAGCCCGTGGGTGCAATTGAAGCAAGCCGCCCGTGCGGGCAGTTCTGATCGGAATGGCAACAGTTTCCCAAACAGAGTCTTGGCTGCCTTTGATCTTGCTTTATCACTTACCAATTTTCCACATGCTCCCAGCCGAGCTTGCTTCTGCCTTCGGTGGCCTTGGCCCCTGAGTGAGCCACCCCTCCCTCCCTGATGTTTTATCTTTGGCCAAGTGTAAAAGCTCTGCGAGGCTGGAGAGATGCTGGAGCAGAAAGAACATTGGTTGCTCTTCCAGAGGACACGGGTTCAATCCCCAGCACCACATGCAGATCAGAACCTTCCATAATTCCAGTCCCAGGGGACCCAGTGCACTCTTCTGGTCTCCAAGGACATCCAAGACATAGATGTAGTACTCAGGCATACATGGAGACAGAACACCAGGCATACAAAATAAATAAATTAAAAATATATATTAAAAACAAGCAGAAACCATTTAAAAGTGCTGGGCTCTGTAAAGGGATCTGAACAAGCAACTGTCACAGGAATCGAGTGAGACCTGGGGACTGGTGTCCGCCCACAAGCTCCTCACTTCATGTGCCTCTTTGCAGGATGAGTCCACCGGGGAAATCACGTTCTACATGAAGGGAGCGGACGTCGTCATGGCTGGCATTGTCCAGTACAACGACTGGCTGGAGGAGGAGGTGAGCCGGGGCAGTGAGTTGAGGAAGGGTCTTGGGAGCCTGCACTGCAGAGGCGAGCCTTGGAGGGGCCAGGGAGTGGGGTTGCTTATTAGCTGTGGCTGTGGCACTACCCACTGTAAAACTGCGTAGGAGGGGGGGTGGGCTGGTGGATGTTAGCAGGCCAACCCTCAGCTTCAGGCAGGTGCTCACACCCACCCTTCAGCCATGAAGTTTCCTCTTGGGGGATTGCAGACAAGATGCCTACAGTGCCAGAGGGGCGCGCTGATGAGCAGCAGGCCTGGGTGTCTCTTTCCCATGGAGCTGTGCTTGTTCAGCCTGTTGAAATGTTCTGTGGCACCCATGTTTGGGGGTGCACACAGGAGCAATGGCAGCACAGCCATGGTTTTGTCTGCCGAGCCAGCCAGCCATGCTTGTGTGTAACCTTACAGTGTGGATCCAGACTATGGAACACACTGTGCTGGCCACAGAAAACCATGCGTATCTGAGGCTCAGCCTCCGGCTTGCCCCTCTGCTGTTCCAGCTAGAAGCTTGGCTCTGGGGACTCTAGCTCTAGGGGAAAGCAGAGTTTGGCTTCCCTGGGGCAGTCTCAGACCTGAGCCCAGCACAGTTCCCCGCTGATCTGATTGCTGTCTGCTTTGCAGTGTGGCAACATGGCCCGGGAGGGACTGCGAGTGCTGGTGGTGGCCAAGAAGTCCCTCACAGAGGAGCAGTACCAAGACTTTGAAGTACATGGCTTGTGAGACCTTTGCCTTGCATCCCTGACCCACTTCCTTAGTCACCTCTTCTAGGGACACACCTTGCTCTTCCACTCTGGCTTCCTGGTCTTTTTCAACACACCAGCTTCCCTATTAGCGCGGGGCCTTTGCACATGCTATTTGTGCTGCATGAGGCTCACTCATGGCCCCGCCTCTTCACTTTATGTTCACACATTGCCCCTCTGAGATGTCTTCCCACGCTACCCGTCACTTTCCGTTCATCTCTTGTGTGACTAACCTTCGTCATCACCTCCTTTAGGAAGGTTTGAAGTCGATCACCTGTTCCTCACCTCCCGTCCTGCCTCTGTCTGTCTCTGTCTCATTACTGTTTTGAGACAGGATTTTGCTTGTAGCCCAGGCTGGCCTGGAATCCTCCCGCCTCAGCTTCCTGAGTACCCAGATAACTGATTTGAACCATGAGCCAGCCGACTACTTTCGAGCTATAAAATAAACAGATTAGAGTTGCACTCCGCTTCTATTCTGCTGGCTGTTCTCTCATCCCATAGATTATCTTCCCAGTGAAAGACCTTGTCTGGCTAATGCCTGTGTCTCTGGTACCTGGCACACGGTGACACGCATGAGTGCCAGGGCATGGGCACTTTAGGGACAGGCTTCAAGGGTCTTTGCCCATCCCCAGCAAAGGCTTGTCGCGGTCCCTCAGATGTGTTTGTAAGACTTTGATATCAGGTTTCTTCCATGGGTACATTCTGTGACAGTTCATGCCACCCCGTGAGGGGAGTCTGGGTTTCCCTTAGGCTTCGCTGCCAGATAAAGAGAGGAAGTAGGCCGGGTTGGAGTCAGTCATCTTCAGGAGGCCGGTGACCACCTCTTAGAGGCCCTGCTGAGCAGGGTGGCACGGCACGGTGCGCTACAGCCTCACCTCCACTCCCCAGGCCCGCTACGTCCAGGCCAAGCTGAGTGTGCATGACCGCTCTCTGAAGGTGGCCACGGTGATCGAGAGCCTAGAGATGGAAATGGAACTGCTGTGTCTGACTGGCGTGGAAGACCAACTGCAGGCGGATGTCAGGCCCACGCTGGAGACCCTGCGTAATGCCGGCATCAAGGTAGGGCTGCCCGGGACGCAGCTGGCCTGGCAGCCGCGGTAAGACCTTCAGTAAGACACTGAGATTGAAGGCCAGTTGTGGTACTGCACGCCTGGCATCTCAGCACGTGGGAACCAGTGGTAGGATCTCAAGTTCAGGGCCAGCCTGGGATAAAGGGAAGAAATGAGAGAAGAGATGGAAGGCGGAAGGGGAAACCAGAGCGCCCCGCCCCTGATGGCCTGGCTTGGGAAACTCTTACATGGCTGTTGTTCTCCTAGCTGCCTCCCCACAGGACTTCTCCCTGAAGGTCAGGTACCTGTCTCCTAGTCACTCAGAGCAGCCTTGTATCCAGCTGCACAGTGTGATTCAATTGAATGACTGGCTAGTGGCGTTGCTCTGGCCCAGTGTGAAAGGGACGCCCACCCCACAAGAGCCTTCTGTATTAAGCTTCTGTTGGGGTGGAACAATCCAGACAGCTACTCTGCAGGGCCAGTAGAGGGCGTCTGAGGACCAGTGAGCCTCGAGGGAGTGCCCGAGAGCGCACTTGATTCTGAAGGTCCAGGCCATTGCTCAGAGGACTTATGTAGCCCAGCTGTCCTCAAACTCCTGACCCTCCCACTTTCTTCTGAGTGCCTGGATTGTACTTGTGTGTCTGTTTTTATGTGGTCCTGGGGATGGACGTCAGGCATCTGTGTGTACTAGGCAGGCACTTTACCCAGTGAGCCACAGCCCCGCCCTCAGGGTGGCCTTTTCATTCTTGTGTGTGTGTGTGTGTGTGTGTGTGTGTGTGTGTGTGTGTGTGTGTGTGTGTGTTTGTATGGTGTATATGCATATGTGAGTGTTATGTGTGTGTGTGGTGTGTATATGTGTGCATGTGAGTGTGGTATGTGTGACTACACACCTTTGTGTGCATATGTGTGTGTGTATGTGTGTGTGTGTTGTGTGTATATGTGCACTTGTGAGTGTGGTATGTGTGTGTGGTGTGTGTGACTATGTGACTGTGGGTGTGTGTTGGTGCATGTGTGTGTGTATGTGTATTACGTGTGTGTGTGGTGTGTATATGTGCACGTGTGTGTGTGTAGTGTGTGTGACTGTGGGGGGTGTGGGTGCATGCACTCCTGAGTGTGTAGACACAGAGGAGGACATCAGGTATTTTCCTCTGTCACTTCCCACCTTACTCCCTTGAGGCAGGCTCTCTCGATGATCCCGGAGGCAAGCCCAGGGACCCTCCTGGCTCTGCCACTCCCCTGACCCCAGCCCCGTGGTTATAGGCATGCAGGGCTACACTCGGCTTCCTCTGTGGTGCCGACACAGCAAACGCTCTACCCGCCCAGCTGCCTCTCCAGCCGGTCAGCAGACACCGCCCAGACGGATGAGGTGACTACGTCTGGCCACACAGTCAACTCTGTGAAGTTGAGCAGTGTGCTCTAGCAGAGGCGTAGCACAGCACAAACGCTGTGTTCTTACGTGTTCAGTTAGCAAGCGCCCTGTGTGACTGATGGCAGGAAGTGTGCCCACTAGCACTAGCTGCCCGTTAGAGTGCGCTGGGTCCTGATGTCACACTGCTCCTGTGCCACTCGGTGCCAGGAGAGTCTCAGCTCCATTGTAATCTTACGGGGTCCCTGTCATGTGGGGTCGCAGACTTCACTGACCGCTCCTGCAGAGGACCCCGGTTCAGTTCCTAGCAACCACATGGCAGTTTGACTTCAATCCCAGGGGACTTCGTGCCCTCCTCTGGCCTCCAAGGGCGCCAGGCACCCATAGTTCATAGGCCTGCACACATGCAGAACACTCATACACATGAATAAAAATAAGTCTTCAAAAGAACAGGGCTGGGTGAGGAGACGGTGCTCCCACAATAACAAGCAGATGGACAATGGATGGCAGGCTGGCCTCACGTGTGTGTGTGTGTGTGTGTGTGTGTGTGTGTCTCTCTCTCTCTCTCTCTCTCTCTCTCTCTCTCTCTCTCTCTCTCTCTCTCTCTCTTTCCCTGGGGATCGGCACCAGTGCACCAGATTGCAAGCTTATCATAAGGAGGCAGTTAGCAGGCCAGTTGGGGACCATGAGGCATGCCTCTTACTGCCACACTGGGGAGTCTAAGCCCTGCCCTTCTGGGGCTGTGGCGTCCTACTTTATGAGGTCAGATTTGTCCCCAGGTTCTCTTCCTCAACACTGTTCCACCCCCAAGCCAAGGGTCTTGTTGCTACAGTGGACAGGGTTTCCCTGTTGCCCGTTGGAGGCAAGCAAGGCCTCTTTGGCCACTGAGATCTGAGGTTCAAGCCTACACGAGCCTTTGGACAAACAGAAATCAAGCTAAGAAAGCTGGTCACACTTTGCAGGGCCTCACTGAGCCTCAGGTCTTGGGTACCTGCCTACCTCTGGACCCTCCCGCCATCCCGTGAGAGACATAGGCTCTGTGGGCACAGGCAGTCCCAGCTGTGTCTTCCGGAACCTAATCCCCCTGCTCTTTCCTCATGGCTTATTCTCTTCCCGGCACCAAGCCGGCCACTGTGCAGCAGGTCGCTTCAGTTGTTTTGCTCTTGAGATACGGCCCAGGTTGGTCTTGCACTCACAACCCTCCTGCCTCTGTCCTGACTGCTGGGATTACAGACATTTACTAGTGTATCTACCACCAATAGTTCACTTTTATTTTATTGGTTTTTGTTTGTTTTTGAGGGTGTGGGCGTTCTTGATATGTAGCCTAGGCTAGCCCCAAATTCATAGCAATCCTTCGGCCTCGGGCTCCTGAGTGCTAGGATTATAGTTGTGCCCCAGCACTTCCCATTCTCTGGTGAACCGTCAGCCTTTGTCCCACTAGTAGTAGCCCCCAAGAACTGGCCCTGGGCGTCACAGGGACTCTGAGTCTCAGGAGGTTTGGTGTTCTTGGGAGCCTCACTGCCCCAAGGGACAGGCCAGCTTCAGAGCCCCAACCCTCAGAACTGCCTGCTGTGATTTCAGGTTTGGATGCTAACGGGGGACAAGCTGGAGACAGCCACGTGCACAGCCAAGAACGCACATCTGGTGACCAGAAACCAAGACATCCATGTTTTCCGACTGGTAAAGCATCATGCTGGGGCCCTGTGGGGTGCTGTTTGTGTTTGTCCTGTAACCTTCTCTAAAGAGAAGAGGAACAGCCGTCGGTGGCCTCAGATGGTTGTGTAGGTTACAGAAGGGCTAGGGGACCCGGGCAAGCATCTCTTCAGCTGGTGCTGTGGAGCTCCATCACACAGCCTTGAACTCTGCTGTGGTCTGACCCTGTTGGGTGGTTGTGCTCTGCTTTGGGGAGCAGATGAAAGTTAGGTCCCAGAGCTGCTTTTGGCATTGCCAGTAGCCGAGCATGCTGGCTGAAGCCTAGAGCAGCATCTGTGGTAAAAAGTGATGCAGATGCCTGTCTCCCAGGGCTACTCTCCAGGGCTCTGGTTGCACAGCTCCTGACTGATAAACATGTCCCGGCTTCAGTCTACGCCAGGTGCAAGGTTGAAAGTAAATTCAGGGGGTCCTCATGGTCCCTGTCCCATTGGACTGTGTGCAGATTTTAGTCCTTGGAAAGTGGCAAAGGCATACAGACAGTCTCTTGGCTCACAGCATCCTTTGGTTATAGCTGGTGACAGGAAGGAAGGCCATTGTCTATACAAGCTCTTCGAGGCCAGTGTTCATCTTGTCTGTCCGAACCTTCTGCACCTCTGTCCTCTTTCAGGTGACCAACCGCGGGGAGGCCCACCTTGAGCTGAATGCCTTCCGCAGGAAGCATGATTGTGCCCTGGTCATCTCTGGAGACTCTCTGGAGGTGAGGGCTGGGCACTTGTGAGCGGGGTACCTCTTCCTGCTGTGGGCTGCAGGGAGGTGGCAGCACTGGCTGACCCCGCCCCCTACTCGCTTCCTGACCTCTTGCCCAGGTTTGCCTCAAGTACTATGAGTATGAGTTCATGGAACTGGCCTGCCAGTGCCCGGCTGTGGTGTGCTGCCGCTGTGCCCCCACCCAGAAGGCCCAGATCGTGCGGCTGCTCCAGGAACGCACCGGGAAGCTCACCTGTGCAGTGGGTAAGTGGGTAAGCTTGCCTGGGTGGGAGGAGGCTCCCCTAGGGAGGAGGAGCCCGCCCGGGCTGTGGTCAGGCCTGCCTGGGTGGTGGCAGTCAGCTGCCTGAGGCCCTGTCCTGCAGGCCCAGTCCTGGGACATCCTGTCCTGCGGATGCTCTGAGTTTACCTTTCACCAGGACCCTGAGTCCTGCTGTACGTTCAGACTCCCAGGCCTCTTGGCTTAGGCTGCAGACACTTAGCTTCCCCTCTGCGGCTCCTGTTCATATGTCCCTAAAGGGAAAGGTCTTTGCACGTGGCAGATGGCCATGGCATTCCAGAGGTGTGTGGACCCCATGCTGAAAGTTCAGATCTGGGTTCAGCTCTCTCAACCGGATGGTCACTGACTGGTTATCCCTTGTGGCTTCCTTGACCCACTTGGGCCTTCATTTGTACCTCAGTAGAATGGGGCCGGTGGTGGCAGCCTTCTCATCCACAGGCAGTGGCTGTACCCACTCCTCTTGAGAGGACCTGCGGTGGCTGCAGACGCTGACCCCTGCCACTGCTTAGCAGTTGAGCCTAGCAAGCCAACCTGGTCTCTAACACACAGCCTCTTTTGAGGGTGGCTGGATACGTCGTGTGGGACATGGTCCATGCTCAGTGGAAGGCAGGACGTCACTGTGAGAACGCTGTGTGTAAGCCGCCTCTCCCACCTCTCCACATTCCTACCTCTCTTCTCTGTTCTGTGTGCTGTACAGGGGACGGAGGCAATGACGTCAGCATGATCCAGGAATCCGACTGTGGCGTGGGCGTGGAAGGCAAGGCGAGTGTGGGGGTGTCGCTCTGTCTCCCCAGCGGGAGTTTCTAGTCATTTTTCTTTTAGTTTTCTTTCATTCTTTTATTTGAAGTGGGGGCTCATGTATCCTGGGCTGCTGAGGGCGACCATGAACTCCTGTTTCTCCTGTTTCCCTGATGCTTGTCCTACCCCACCGTCTGCATGAGGTTCCCGGGGAGTGGGGGAGGAACTTTGTATCCAGAATCTGTACAGATTTCTTAAGTGTTGGTTTAAGAAGCACGATTGAGCCAGCTGTGGTGGCTCACGCCCCTGGTTCCAGTGCTCAGTTGTGGCCAGTTCCAGCCAGCCGCAGGTCACAGAGGGAGACCCTATCTCAGAAAACCCAAAAGGTGGTGAGGGCCGGGGAGTGGGGGGGGATGCGGGTGGAGGCATGGGGCAGAGAGGAGCTCAGGCGTGGTTAAGAATGTCTGCTGCTGCTGCAGAGGACTGCATTAGGTTCCCAGTACCCACATCTAGCAGTTCACACCCACAGCCGCCTGTGACTCCAGCTCCATGGAACCCAGAGCCCTCTTCTGGCCTTGAGGGCGCATGTGGTCTTGTGCACATACCCACCCATGCACAGACACACAAATCTCTAAAGACAGCTGAGCTTGAGAGAATCCTTTTATTGGTTGCTAGATACAAATAAAACATTTTCCCTTTTGTTAAAAATTACGTCGTGATTCCTTTGGGTTTCACTGTATAAAAGCAGTGAGTGCTTAGCACAGTGGAAACAAATAATTTAAATTAGGCCCACCCTGCCTCTTAGTTGCATCAAACTAGTAACACTGGATAGTCTTCCAGAAGTCCTTTCCGTGCAATCCTGCTTATGGGGGCGTGTGCGTTTGTCATAGATAACCGTCTACACGTTCTTGTGTGTGTGTCGTCTACACATTCTTTACCCGTGTACGTGTATTATTTTCGTGTATACTTTTAAATTAACAGCATACCACACACTCCATCACACAGCTTGCTTCAGTCTGTTATGTCTTGGATTCCTCTCTCCAGCAGAGACAGGGACAGCTCTTGTTTCTAACCCTCAGTCTGATTTATTGTTATTTTTTGAAATCTCTTATTACTTATGCTTTTAAGTCACCAGCTCTGTGCCTGGGAGCAGGCTTGTTATCAGGTCTCTGAGCTGTCCCCGGCAGCACACTTAGCCATCGGAACTTGTCCCGAGCGATGAGAATCGATGCCTGGGCCTGGCTCATGGGCTTTCTTCCCAGTTCAGCAAATCTCAGTGCTGTGACTTTCTGTTTTGAAAAAGTGTCACCTTGACCTGGGGGGTGTGGCTGTGGGTGAGAGAGCTTGTGCTGCAAGCATGGGGACCTGGGGTCACATCCCCTGCACCCACATAAAACACTGAGCAAGTTCTGGTGCTCTAACACTGGGGGATGGAAACTGCTGGGTCCCAAGAGCTCACTGGAGCACCAGCCTAGCCTAACCGCAGGCCCCTGCTTCACTGAGGCCCCGAGTCACGGCAATACCATGGAGAGGGTGAGAGGAAGGTGCTTAGTGCCCTGCTCTGGAGGGATACGCACGGGCATGCACAGTTGTACACTCACACACACACACACACGCACGCAGGTCATATGTGTGTATGCACGCGCACACACATAGCATGCATACGCACGGGCATGCATAGCTGTGCATTCAAATACACACATACACACACACACAAATACACACACACTGGCACACACACTCTAATTACATATATTTTTAAATGTCATTTGTTGGAGAAATTTGCACTCTGGCGCTGAGCAAATTCTCTTCCTTTCCACGGCCCCGAGGACCACTTTCTCTGCCTCTGGACCCCTTGAAAGTAGATTGAACACATTTCATGTTAAATACTTTGCAGGGGCCTTAAGAAGTAGCAATCCCCCTGCATTAGCACTGCAGCTGTGCTCTACCCTCCTACCCCACCCACCCACCCACCTACCCCCGGCCTCAGATGTAATGCTGACCTAATGATTCATGGGCATTTTGCCCGATTGTCCCCAAAATGTCTTTGTAGCTTAAGAACAAAAGAAGCTCCAGGAAATAATCAAGGCCCCTGAGTTCCCCTTATTAGCGTGCGTTTGTGTCTCTTTAATCTTCTTTAATGTAAAACACTTCTCTGATCTTTTTTTTTTTTTTTAAGGAGTGTTTGATATTTATGCCATTGATACAGACTGCATTTATTTATTCATTAATTTATTAATTAATTAATTTATTTGGATGTGCCTTTGCGTGGCCCAGCGCTCATGTGGAAGTCAGAGGGCAATTTGTGAGACTGAGTTCTCTCCTTCCATCATGTGGGTCCAGGGCTCCGACGCTGACCATTAGCCTTGGCAGCGAGCACTTTTTACCTGCTAAGCTATCTTGCCGGCCCTCCACTGATGTCTCTGAAGTATTCAGAACGTCAGTGAGTCCTTGGGTCAGCTCACTCTGAGTGGCCCATGTGGCAAGAGTGTGAAGGGTGGCTTTGTATCTTCTGGGTCACGTGGTTAGGCACCGACGCCCCTCTCTATCCATACTGGTGTCAAACACCAAACATGCATGCACCGTGTGAGTGCACTGTGAGCTGTCTCCACATGCACAAGCATGCAGAATCATTCCAGAATGTTCTACCACAGTGATTGGCATCCGGCTTTCCTTGTGTTTTACCCTTCAGGGCCCTAAATGTTATAAAGCACCTATTGGATGATTTTTTTTTCTTCTCATATATACTGGGGGGTGGGGACGAACTTAATACCAGATTCATCTGACCTCCAAATTACAACTATCCGTGATTTAGTATGTTTTCTATTTAAGTAAATTCCTCTTTCTAAATCAAATTTGACTTGGACCACCAACTGTGTGTAGCCTGAAACCAGAGAGTCTCATTATTGAATGTCTTCAAAGGTCTCCTTGTCATGTCCTGTTGTTTCAATTAAAAAGAGAAATGCGCCCTGACCTCTGTGTGCCGTTGCAGGAAGGGAAGCAGGCCTCGCTGGCCGCGGACTTCTCCATCACCCAGTTCAAGCATCTCGGCCGGTTACTCATGGTGCACGGTCGCAACAGCTACAAGCGGTCGGCAGCCCTCAGTCAGTTCGTGATCCACAGGAGCCTTTGCATCAGTACCATGCAGGTGCGCTGCGGCCGCCACCCCCTCCCCTCCCCCAGAGTCACCTCTTCTTCACACATGCGCACAGACACGCTGCCCAGGTGGGCGGCAGCTGGCCTCTTCCACAGGTGCAGACAGGCACACTCTGCAGGTGGGTGGCAGCTGACATTTCTTACAGACAGACGCATTGTGGGCGTGGCAGGCAGCTGGCACCTCTTCACAGGTGTACACAGGTACACTGCCCAGGTGAGCAGGCGGCTGGCACCTTTTGGTGTGTATATGTGGGCACATTGCCCAGGTTGGGTGAGCAGCTGGCACCTCTGCATTGGTACACATGGGCATATTGCCTAGGTGGGTGGCACTTAGCCTGTGCCCAGGTGCTTGTGACAGTCATTATCATGGGAAACCCAGCAGCTGGACAGTACTGTGGAGACGTGGCCGCACCCCAGCTGACAGTATTTACCAGGCCTCCCCCCCACCTTACCATTGCTTCCCCAGAGGGAGAGGCAGAGTTATGGTCAAACAAATGCTCCGTCTCCACAGGGCCGAGGGGTGGCAACCACGTAAGAATAAGTGCGGTGTTTGAGACAGGGTCTTGCTGAGTAACCCAGGCTAGTGTGTGTGCAAGCATGTGATCCTCCTGCCTCAGCCTAAGCTGGATTATAGTCACATGCCACCACCCCTGATTTTAACTCCTTTTTGAGTGCATCCCTTGCTATTGGCTGAGTGTTTGTAATGTAGTCAGTATCTCTTGTCTTCCTCACACTAGCTGAGCCCATTTTACAGGTGGAAAGGCGGAGGTTGAATCAGTGTGAAATCTGTTCACCCTACGGAGCCTGTCCTTCAGACTCTAACCTTGCAGGAGAAGGGTTTCCCATCCCAGCCCCTCTGCAGGCCTTACGGTGAAATACTTGAGTGTGGTGATAAGAACATTTGAGCCCTGTCTCTTTTTGCCTGTGCCACTGAGGGCCATGGACACGCCATCCCCCCCACTCCAGGCTGACTTTTCCGCCCGTGACGCGAACTGGTAGGATCTTGCCTTGACCTTGAACTTGGCACTTGGAAAATGAGTTCAAGCTGAAGGCATCTTCACCATCATCAGTAAAACCAAGCAGGACATTTCTGAACGCAAGGCGGGCGGGCGGGATAGCTGAGCAGGTGAAGGTGCCTGCTGCCGGGCCTGATGACGTGAGTTCAATCCCAGAACCCACATGGTAGGAGGAAAGAACTGACTCCCACAGTTGCCCTTTGACCTCCATTCCAGTTCTGTAGAAAGCTCACAGGCACATAGGCATGCGCTGGCGCACACACAAATGTGGTGTGTAGGAAAGATGCGCGGCTGTACAGCTCGCCGTGCGAGAGCTCCCCCCGGCCTGTTGCTGAGAGGGGGAGGCGCTCTAAGCCGCACAGCTGCAGCGATGATTAGGCTGCATCTGTACTTTAAATGTATGCTAATCCATCATCAGACAGTTATGCTAATTCACCAAGGGGACCGGGCTGTGCTGTGGTTTTAATCACTGGGAGATTAATGATCTTGTCCTTGAACACGTACACAAAAGCAGACTGATGGGATAGCCTCTGCAGTACCTAGGCTTTCCCATTGGTATCCACTCAGGTTCTGGAAGGGTCTGGAGCGAGGCTGGCCCTGTTCCTTGTGCTCTGGAGGAGCTCTGGCCCCTGTCTGCGACATTGCACCTTTGCTGTGATGGTCTCTGATGAGCAAGACAAATGTATTTATTTCCTGGGAGCACCCTCGTTTACATGCAGACTTCATGACTGCTGTGAAGGGGCTGCTCTATGGGAAGGCGCTGAGGCTGGTTTACAGAGTAACCCTAGCTCTGTGCAGTCCAGCACGATGAGAAGCCACTGGAAGGTGACTCTCCCCATGGTGAGGTTGGGAATGTGTGTCAGAGGAGCCAGGCTTCCTGTGGCTGTGGTGTTCAGCAGTACTACAGCCAGCGAGGCTTATTGCCTGCCTTCGCTCCGCCTATAGGAAGAAGCGCCTGGCCTGCCCAGCTGCCGCGAGGTCCAGCTTCTCTTGGCACTAAGGATTGTTTGTTCTGTTTGGTTTTTGTTTGGTTTAGTTGGGTCTTGATCCTGGGTCTTATGTATCCTGGGCTAGCCTCAAACTCTTTAGCAAAAATTGACCTTGGACCCTCCATGCCCCTGCCTCCACTTCCGACATGCAGGGATCACAGTGTGCGCCACCATACCTGGCCCAGATAAATTTTTACAAATAGCCTTCACTCAGCACTCCCAGCATTCCTTGGGCTTATACTAGGACGGTGGCTCTCAACTTTCCCGATGCTGCAACCCTGCAGTAGAGTTCTTGCGTGAGGTGACCCCCAATCACAAAATTACTTTGTTGCTACTTCATAACTAATTTTGCTACTGTTAGGAATCATAATGTAAACATGTGATATGGGACCTCTAAAGGGTCGTGACCTCTAAAGGGGTCATGACCTCTAAAAGGGTCGTGACCTCCGGGCTGAGAACTGCTGCCCTGGCCTCCCCAGCAGGTCTTCCCAGCATGCACTACTTTCCAAAGTTGGAAGCTCATCCTCCGGTGAGAACTGCTAAAAGTCCTTACTGCCCTTTCTCATTTGAAACACTAGTCAGTCAAGTGCTCTGAAAACTGTTTTTTCTTACTATGGCCCGAGGGCACAGCTCACCAGCAGGTACGAGGTCCTCGGTTTGATCCCGAACATTGCAAAAATAAATTCAAATGCAGTTTCTTCCAAATTCTGAACTGTAATGTCTTTCACCCGACCTCTAAGGTGGCCAATATGGAAACATTGGTAGCTGTGTCCCCAGCTTGTTTCAGTCGGGCACACGCCTCGCAAGCTGTATGTAGTTCTGAACTGTTGGGAATCCAGGTTCCTTAGCTTAGGCAGGAACTGGTTTGACTCCCAAAGGGCCCTACAGTGACTTGAAGACCCGGGTGTGAGGCCTTCCCAACTCCAGCACACAGGGTACCTTGTTCACAGAAGAGGCTGAGTCTGGCTGTGGGTGCTCGCTTCTTCTGGTCTGTCACGATTGAGCCGTGTGCTCTTGGGCCAACCCCTGACCCTCTCTCGGTCTCCATGTCCTTACCTGTATCATGGAGATGATGAAGTAGTTCAGATTTCCTAGGGCGTCGTGAGGGCCCTGAGGGCGGCAGGAATGGCTGTAACTGCGCATGACATGACATGGATGAGGCCCGGGGCCGTAGCTCTCAGTGACACCCACTCCCTCTTTCTTGCAGGCCGTCTTCTCTTCTGTGTTCTACTTTGCATCTGTTCCTCTCTACCAAGGCTTCCTGATCATTGGGTAAGTCATTGCAAACGAGCTGTTCTTTCTCTCACATCCCACAGGGAGAGACACAGGGAAAGTCTCTGTGGTACCTTGGCTTCTGGTTGTGAGACTCCTTGAATTAACAACACTTAAGCACCCTCACCAGATGGGCGCATAGTTACACACATACATATACACACACCTGATACACACACACATACACCACACACACACATACACACACACACACACCTCATTCCCTCTCCCCGATTCTCCCTCCCTCCTTGTAACACACACAGTTCTCCTGTTCAGTGACATAGTGACTAGAACAGAGGTGAGTTCTCACCTCTCTCTTACATCTTGAATCTCCAGTGCTAAGAGCTGGGTGTGGTGCATGACGGGCTGTCAGGGAACCATTGCGCAGGAGGGAGGTGGCGCCCTCCGCAGAGGGGAGTTGGTGAGCAGTGTCTTGTGGTCCTTTTTCCAGGTATTCTACCATCTACACCATGTTTCCCGTGTTTTCCCTGGTTTTGGACAAAGACGTGAAGTCGGAAGTCGCCATGTTGTACCCTGAGCTCTACAAGGACCTCCTCAAGGTTCCAGGCCTCCCCCACTTCCACCCCACCCCACCCCCTTCCTACCGCCTGCCCTTCCTGCACACTTGCTCCTCCCGTCTGATGGGCAGAGGCGTGGGGCCGGCTTTCTCTGGGATGGAAGGTGTAGGTTATGCTGGAATGACAGTGCAAACTGCCCATAGTCTGTGCTTCTGAGGAGTGACCAGGCCTGCTCTGCAGCTGCCAGTCATGCTTCTGGAGAGAGAGGCAGGGGCTTCCTGTCTGCAGCTGTAGGGCTTCCCTCTTGCTGTGTTTGTTTTGTTCTGTACAAGCCCAGGGCCTTGAGAGTGTTAGGCAAGCTACCTACCACTGTGCTGCTTTCCCAGCTGGCCTGGAGCTGGAGACCAGGCAGGCCTGGACCTCACAAAGCTCCACCTGCCCCTGTCTCCTGAGTGCTGGGATTAAAGGCATGTCCCACTCTGGCTTTCTTTCCCAGTGATCTTGATAAGTTGCCCAGGCTAGTCTCGAACCTACCACCTTCCTGCTTTAGTGTCCTTAGAGTAGCTGACAAGACAGGCATATACCGACTCTGGGTTCTCTTTGGAAGATGGTATTTTTATTCCATATCGACTGGGTGGGGGTAGAGTGGGGCTTCGTGGATATGTGTGACAGAAGCTGGCAGTGGTTAGTGGGAAGTCCCACAAGGCTGACGGCAGGGAGCCTCGAGCCTCCGTCGTAACCTCTGGTCTTTTTCTCATCTAGGGGCGGCCACTGTCCTACAAGACGTTCTTAATTTGGGTGTTAATCAGCATCTATCAAGGTGAGGTTGGAGTGGGGGAACAAAGTTGGTCCTTTGTTTAACCTTGACCTGTAAGGGAAGGGGGCAGTTACAGAGAGAGAAGCTGGGACCGCAGATAGAGCCAGGAGTGTGGTAGGCACACAGCACAGCAGGAGTCTGCAGCACAGCATGGCTGCTTCTTGGCTTGGCAAAGTCAGAGAGGAGCCTAAACAGTTCAGGCCCGCTGTCCCTAACCAGAAATGTTCACACACAAAAGGTTTAGAGTCCGACCTCCGTAAGCACATGGTATTTAAGATAAACGGACATCCTGTATAGACTTTGGTCCCAAGGCACCTCTCATATATATGCAGAGACTAAGACACCCCAGGAGTTGCCCAGGTCTACTAACAAAGTGCTTGCTTGTGAGCTGGCAAGATGGTTCAGTGATAAAGAAGCTTGCTGTCAAGCTGACAGACCGGAGTTCCATCCCCAGAACCCACATGACTGAAGAGTACCAGCTCCCCAAATTGTTCTCTGACCCCCGCATGTCTACCATGCTGTGCTCTCTCTCTCTCTCTCTCTCTAAATCAATACAAAACTAAAACAAAAATCCAAGAAGCGCTTGCTTAAGGTGATGTTTTTTCTAAGAGTATCTAAGCTCCCCATTTGTGTTCATTTTTTCCTATCCTCTCAGAATTCTATTTTTGTGTGTTTTCTAGCACAGTGGTGTTTTTGTGCCCAGTCTCTGTGTATCGAGGTGGGCACATGTAACTTACTAGTGAACACGAGTGCTGGCTTGTGTCCTTCGAGTTTTTCCCCTGTGGGTGACAGAGTCAAAATGTTTAGAGCCCAGGAGTTTGAAGGGGATGAAGTGGTCAGTGAGACATTTCTTCGGTGTTTGAAGCTGTGTCAGAGCGTAAGGCGCACACTGATTGAAAGACAAGCGGCCGTCTCTCCCACCTCGTGCATCCTCACCGAGTTTGTAAAGGCGGTCACAGGCTGGGATTCGGCTCTCTTGTAGAACGCTTGTCTAGCGCAAAGAGAGTCCTGGATTTGACCCCCAGCACCACAGGAGCCAGGTGTAGCCGGGCACACCTGACATCTCAGCATGAGGGAGGTGAAGGCAGGAGGATCAGAAAGTCAGGGCTAGCTTCGGCAACACGAAACCCATCTCAAAAACAAACAGATCGTAAACATAAAGGCAGTCCCTTAAGAAGCCTGGTGATTAATTTCCCTGGCAGTTCCTTCTTCTGTTCGAGTCCTTGTCCAGGTGACAGTGCAGGTCTGTCCCTAGGTGCCGCCCCTCCCACCCTCACCTCAGGCTAGCTCCCTGGGAGGCAGCTGGGCAGCAGGTAGAGCCCCTCTGACTCCTGTGGTGTCCGCAGGGAGCACCATCATGTACGGGGCGCTGCTGCTGTTTGAGTCAGAGTTTGTACACATCGTGGCTATCTCCTTCACGTCACTTATCCTCACCGAGCTACTGATGGTGGCGCTCACTATCCAGACGTGGCACTGGCTCATGACGGTGGCCGAGCTGCTCAGCCTGGCCTGCTACATTGCCTCCCTGGTATTCCTCCACGAGTTCATCGGTAAGACCCTGAGCCTTAGCCCCAGGACAGCAGTGTCCTCTCTTATTTTATTTGAGATTGTTTACTGTGTAGACCAGGCTAGCCTCAAGCTCACAGAGAGCCACTTGCCTCTGTCTCCCTAGTGCTAGGCTTGACGTGCGTTGCCACATCTGGCAGATGCCTGTTTTTTTAAACTGCACAGAGCTGGCCGGCTTAGGAAGGGGGAGTGGTCGCTAATGAACCCATCAAGTACAGTGGGCTACTGTATCGGTGAGCTCTGTACCGTCAGATTTAACTATGCCAGACATCCAGAGACTTGTGGTTTGCTCATCAGCAAAATCTAGCAACTGCATGCGCAGACCTCGCTGTCTCCCGAGCCACTGGAGGTGCTTAGCATCTACAGAGTGCATGTGTAGGCTTATGAAAACTAGGTTCATTTCTTCATAATGACCAGGGCCTTTGTGGAGTCTATCTGCTGAGAGCCTGCGCACTGCCCCCCTTCCTGGGTACGCAGGGATGGCTGTGTTTGCTGCGTTCCCGGCTGTCCTAGGATATGTAACATCTCCAGAAATAAATAACAAAGCGGTTTCCTGGGACAGGGGCAATGAGGCCTCGTCAGCCTCGCGGCTAAGCAGACTTTTTGAAGTTTTATTCCTTTCTTTTGCCTTTTGTTGAATCAAGAGTCCCTCGTTCTCGTGAAACCTCAATCAGAAACTCAGTTTGCGTGCGTGAGTGCAGTGTGGCCCACCAGCACCTAGGAACCTGGGCTGATCCTGCCCCAGGCAGGTCCCCCTTCCCCTCCCCTCATAGTCCTGATCTTGTTCCCTAGGGGCCACCATAGCTTCATGAGAAAGAACTACTGTCATGGTGGCTGAGAGGTGTGAGTGACACTTGCTCCCAGCAGCGAGGGTTGGCCCATTTGGTACATCAGGAGTGCCAGCTCTGGGCCACAGTGGCAGGGCAAGTGACCCTTTTGGTCAGAGGGTATAGGACATGAGTGGGAACACCCTGTGGGCGTGGGAGGCTGATGGGATCAAAACTGCAGAGAGAGAGAGAGAGAGAGAGAGAGAGAGAGAGAGAGAGAGAGGACCAGGGTAAGGCAGGAGAGAGCCAGGCGGGCCCCAGGAGACCCCGACTCCAGGCGTTCATAGATTAGAGAGTGTGGAGGGGGATGGGGAAGAGGAGACCCAGTGCAGCGACCGGGGGGGGGGGGGGGAGCCCACAGGGAGGACAGAGGTTGTAGAGCGGAGTGTTGGGGAGCACGGTCAGCATGGGAGTGGGGGCAGTGGGAAGGGACGTGTGGGGCAGTTTGGACAGTGTGGGAGCGGCTGCAGACCTGAGTCTGAGTGTGTCTGTGACGAGGGGTCAGCTCATGCTTGCTTTGTACTGACCTAACACCTACGTGAAGGCATCTAGCAGTTACCTCAGCTCAGCCGGTGCTCAGTCACGTGTGGCGAGCTCCCAACCACTCTTTCCCAGACCTGCCTCTGCCTTCCCCACACTACAGTTCTTGAGCGGATCCAATTCCAGCAGCCCAACATTTTCTCTCTTGGGTCCCCTTGCCACTCAGCCAGGGCGGACTCAAACCTCTGTGAAGTCCCAGAAGGCCAGCAGAGAGAGTGCATTCCAGATGGTCCCAGTAGGACCAGAATGAGTTCAGACACCCCTAGGGCACGTCTGATAATCAGGGCGCAGCTTAGCTCCCTGGCTCTTCCCTGCCTCTCACTCCTGCAATCCAGATGTCAGGTCCACCCCTTCAGAGACTTTGCACTGGGTTACGGGGGTAATGAGGAGGCCTGCAGGAGGCCAGCGGCTTTTGAGAGGGTCATATGAGACAACCATCACCAGGGCAGTGAAACCCTGCATTAAATTTTGCAGTGTCATCAATAGACACAGCTAATGGGTAGCACTGAAGGGGGCAGATAGGAGGGGACGGTCTGCCAAGGTTCTTAGAGGGCTCCCGTGAGGAAAACCGGGATATTCAGACTATCCCAGGAACGCCCTTGCCACAGGCTCTTCTCCAAATCTCACTAGCTCCCATGAGGCCATCAGTGAAGATAAAAAGGGAGACACTAGGACACTGGTCTCTGTTCAGAGACGTTTTCTGAGCACTTGACTATGTGCCCAAAGGAATGGGTCTGAAGGAGTGCAGAGGTGTGGTCCCTGCCTGGGGAGCCTCAGGTGGCTTTGGAAGTTGAACAGGTAGATGAAAAAGGTACAGAAGTGGGTCCTGAGCCCCGCACATAGTAGGTGCTTCACTGGCTACATCCTCCCTTCCACACTGTGATCAAAACTAGGAAGGGCTTATCCCTGCCTGCCCTGTGTGGGATCCACAGCTTCCTCCCCTCCCAGGCTTCCCAAAGCTCCTGACAGAGCGCCCTGCTCCCAGCAAGTGAGCCTGGTCTCACCAAGTGGCCTCTCCCCACCTTGCCCTGTGGATCCCTCTCCCGGCTTCCTGTGGTGTCGCCAAGCCTGAACAGCCACCGATGAGCAGAGCCATGCATTAAATGTCACTTTCTGTGCTCTGGGGCTCAGAAGAAACTAATTGTCATTTAGAATCAAAAACACCTGCCGGAATGTCTTCCGGAAGGGCCTTCTAGCTGATGTTGAAAGTTAATGTTTCACCAAATGTGGGGGGCAGGTAGGAGGGAATGAGGGCCACCTGCATCTCCGCCCATGGCAGGCCCTCTGCAGACTAGAATGTGGGACATGGGACAGGGGACACAGAACGCTTTCTTTGGTGGCCTCAGGTACATCTTGTAGAAGGCTCCCATCGTGACCATCTTCTTACTTACAGATGTCTACTTCATTGCCACCCTGTCATTCCTCTGGAAGGTGTCCGTCATCACCTTGGTCAGCTGTCTCCCCCTCTACGTCCTCAAGTACCTGCGGAGACGGTTCTCCCCCCCCAGCTACTCGAAGCTCACTTCATAAACTGCAAGGCTGCCGCAGGGCCTCCGGCCTCTGCGCTCTCCCAGGAAGAAGTCAACTTCCACGCGCTTGAGCCGCCTCGGGTGGACGGTGCAGTCATGGCTGGCACATGAGGCTTCACTGAGGCGAGACTGGGCACCTAATGGGGTTGTAACACTGGCAGAATGGGAGGGAGGGGCCTGAGAGAGAGCTGTACCTATCAGAACCTTGGGTGCTATGCTGAGGTGAGGATGAAGACGTGGGGCCGTCTGAGGTTTGTGTGGGTCACTGTGCAAGCTTCCTTATGGTTTGAACCTCTTGTCATGTGATAAAAGTCTCTGTCTCTAAGGCTGCAGGCTTTTTATTTTTAAACAGTCTTGCCACAGATGAGTTCTTTACGTCGTTCTTGCCCTTAAAAAGGCACTTGCCTTCCCTAGTCCTGCCCTCGGGAGGCAGAGGCAGGCAGATCCGAGTTTAAGGCCAGTTCAAACAGAGGGAGTTCCAGTCCACTGTCCAGGGCCCCGTAAACCCTATCTCCAGAAAAAAAAAAAGTCTTTTTAAAAAAATACAAAGTTCAAAAGTTGGGTACAGTACATGCTCAGAATCCCAGTACTCAGGCTGAGGCAGGGGCATTACTGCAAGTTTGAGGCCAGCCTTGACTATTTAGTGAGTATCAGGCTAGTCAGGGTTTGTAATAAAACTGCTGTAATGTGTGTGTGTACATGAGCACGAACATGCACACACAAACACATACATGCACACATACACACTCAAACACATGTACACACAGACATGAACACGCACACACAAACACATGCTCACACACATATGCACACATATACGCATACAAACGTGCACACAAACACACATATGCACACAAACACATGCACACAAACACACATGCACACATACACACATATGCACACAAACACATGCATACACATACACACAAACACCATGCACACATACACACACACGCACAGACACACACACACACGCACACAGAGGAAAAGTAAAATTACAGCGATGTGGTGTAGGTGGAGGAGGAAGAAGGAGTGTGAAGATTTGTCCTGAAGTCCTCCTCTCTGGAGGGAGAAGCTGAGTCCCTTTGAACAGCCCCACCCTGGAACTGCAGGGACCCCTGGCATGGGGAAGAAAGGCTAAGAGGGAAGGAGAGACAGTGCTGGTGGCTGCATGTTAGGCTCCATCCACTCTGACAGCCTGCAGCCTCCCTGCTCTTCCCACCGCCTCATTAAACAGTCCCAGCCGTGTGACCCTATTGCTGACAGCCAGTGGCCGGTGCGGACACTTTGAGCAAAGTTGCTCTAGCTGGAAGTAGCAGCCGGACAGCACTTTAATGTGTCGACAGCAAGATAAGAGCTCTGTTCATTGTTTGGACAACATGGCGGCTGTGACTCAGATATTCTGAAGCCGGGGTGGAGAGGTCAGGGCTCTGGGACCTTCTCTTCCCCAGCAGCCCATTTCCTGAGAGGAGGGGGGATTACAGAGGGAGGACCCAGCTGACAGGCAGAGGCTTCTCCTAGGCTTGCCCTTCGTGGGCAGCAGTTCCCCGGAGGAGGCTGAGGGGAAGCCAGGAGTGGGATCTCCCCCTGCCAGCACGGTCAGTGTCACCTTGGAGATGTGGCCTTGTATCTTGCTCTTCTTTAAAAAAGCGTCCAGTTACCTCTTGACCTCCCTTCAGATCTTGTGCTTTGGCAATGTTTTCCCTTCTACTGTAGCCATTTCTTCTGGAGAGCAGAGGTGTCCAGGGAAGGCGTGTCATGACACGTGAGTGACAGGTCAGGAATGAGGTCATCACCCCAGTGTTCAGAGAGGTGGAGCCAACCCCATGTCTCAGGGTGGAAGAGGTCCTGCTCAGTGTCCCAAGGCTGTCCGTCACCCCAGGAAACTGGAAGCCTTAAGATAACCCCGTGCTGTGTTGGCAAACCTGAGTCCATCCCTGCACAGCGGATGGCTCGGATGGCTCGCCTCTGTCCGCTGGAGAAAGCTGCTTCTCATTTGGATGGACTCAGCTTCAGACCCCACGTGATGCTTGAAATCTCGGGTACTGGCAGCATCCCCCATGAGGCCCTGTTCTCTTGGGAGGTAGTTAACAGCATGGAGGACTGAAATCAACAGCTTGGTAGCACCGCTGCCTGGATGTCCCTGAGTGACTGGGGACTTGTAAATGTGCTGTCATATCCATTCCTCAGACCACGAAAGGTAGGACAGGTGCTGACCAAGAGACCGCAACCCTTTTCTACACACATCGAACTGCCACCTCTACCAAGAACCCAGAGCCCTTGGGCACTCCAAGAGAGCCGATGGCAAGCCAGCAGAGACGGAGTCTGGGTTTGCAACCTTTTCAAGGAGGATTCTCTAGGCCCTTTCCGTGGGTCATCCGTTTGAAGTGAGCTCTGTTCCATTACACTGACACCCTTGCCTGGGAACACCAAGAGTCCCATGTCCCCAACCATCATTTAACCTGAAGCCAGAGGGCGTCAGGGCGCAGTCACAAATAGCCCCACCCAGACGGCCCTAGCTGTCCCTCTGAGAAGAGCCTTGTCATTTGTCTAGTTTTGATGATGGCCTCGGGCAGAACAAGGTTTGCCTTCAGTTCTCTTATTTCTCCTTTAAGATGTGAGCAGTCAGCCCGTGTCCATCTCATATCCGCACAGAGCCCATGTGTGCACACACGAGTTGCTATGATACTAGGCAAGTAGGGACAGATGCCCTACCTCTGCTTGGGGACACCATGAGCACAGAGCCGACTGTTACCAGTCCACTGGAGCTGGGATGGGTTCACCTTTGAGAGCTCCATGGGTCCTTGCCTCACTCTGAGAAAAGCCCCTGTGCTGGTCTTCCACACCACCGCCCACCCCTTTGCCAACATCTGTGTTTACATACTCCTGAAATTTGGGGGTGCTGAGGCTTTTTAATGTATTTTAAATTTTGTGTTCCTGCCTACTCTTCCTTCTGTAGTTTTGTTCAGCTTTGTTTTGTCTCCTGGGGGGGGGGGCGGTGGCAGAAGGTAGGAGAGAGCCCCCTCAAGGACAGCATCTCAGACTTTTGCCAACATTTCAAATCTACACGTTCTTCTGCTTCACCCTGTTTAACAAAGATACCTACCAGGGCCAGCAAGATGGTTCAGCGGGTGAAGGGGCCTTCAGCCAAGCCCGACACCCTGAGCTTGGTCCCTGGGACCCATACTGTGGAAGGAGGGAAACAACTCCTGAAAGTTGTCCCCTGACCTCCACATACGTGCACACACATGCACACGCATGCAAAGACCCATGGCTATTGTTTTTAACTATTTTTGGCATTTGACTTGAGTAGGTCAGTGATACTATTCCCGGTGTTTACAGAAATATTTGATTTTCTTTTCCATATTATTAGTTGTGTGTGTGTGTGTGTGTGTGTGTGTGTGTGTGTGTGTGTGTGTGTGTGTACACGTATACATGTACGTAAGTACCTGGGAGAGGCCAGAGATATCGGATCCTTTAAAGCTGGACTTACAGGGTCCTGGGAACCAAACTCGGGCCTTTGGAAAAGCAGGAAGTGTCATTTCCAAAATACTTGCTTTTCATTCCTTTAAAATCCCACCTCTCTGGCTGGGGAAATGGGCAGGTCAGTCAGTGTGAGGACCTGAGTCTGAGCCGAAGCATGGAAGTCAGGCATGGCGATACATGCTCATAAATACAGTCCCTGGAGACGGCAGGATCCCTCAGGCCCTCTGGCCAGCCGGACTAAGCCAGTGGTCAAGTTCCAGGTCCCAGTGGAGACTCTGCCTCAGAAAGCTGGGGGGATGGCACGGAGGCTGACCTCTGACCTCTACACAAACAGGCAAATGTGTGTGCACCAGCCTATGTACATGTGTGTGAACACAGGCAGACAGATCCCATCTTCCTTGGATCTCTTCCCACTTGGGAAAGGAGGGAGCTTTTATAAACACAGTATACTTTATTTCTCTTTCAATACTTACATCCATTTCTTCAGGGGAGGGATCCTGACACTCCAGCCTAGAGCCCGGGGGGCTGCCACCATCACATCCTGGGGGCCTCTCCTAGGTGGCTCCTCCGCCCCCCGCCCCTACTGTCCCCATGTGCTCAGAGCAGGTTCCTGAGTGCAGGCAGGGCTGTGTCAGTGACTGTTGTGTTTGTGGGTAAGTTAGACTGGCCGCGGTGAGTTTGGGGACTGCAGGTTTGCTCCCCCGGGAGCCTCCTTCCTTCCTTGGTGGGCTGCTGTGTGTGTGATGGACTAGGTGCTCCCCAGGAAATTGCTTTCTGGTGAGAGTAGAGACACTTGAGCTCAGCATGTCTTATTTAGCAGGATTGTCCAGATGCTTCGAATTCTTGCTTCTGTGGTGCCACGTGGGATTGGCTTAGTTTTGGGCGATCCCTCTTTGTTTGCCAGAGTGGTCTGTTACTGCTGTCCAATAAAGTTTGTGTTCTCTGCCTTTGGGGGTCATTTTAATGTATTATGGGTGGTGAAACACAAAGCAGGTCCGACCATGCTTCTGTCAGGTGCCTCTCTCAGGGCAAAACAAACGTAAATACCTTTTCCCAGTTAAAATTATTTGGGGGTCTGGGGCTACAGCTTCTGGGCAAGCCTGGGGACCTGAGTTCAGATCCCAGGGGCCCACGTAAAAGCCAGATAGAGTTGTACACATCCATAGCTGCAGAACCGGGGATACAAGGGGGAGGAGAGGGAGGGAGAGAGAGAGAGATCGATCAATCACTGGGACTCACTGGCCATCCAGTCCGAATTAGCTCCAGGTTCAGTGAGAGATCTTGTCTCAAAAATAAAGTGAAAACAGGGAGGGGGGCATGAGCTTCCTGGCCTGCACACACAGGTGCACACACACACGTGCACCGGTACATGCTCAAACACTGCTGTGCACACACACACTCGCTTTATTTACTTACTTATTTAGGACAGGGTTTCTCTGTGTAGCCCTGGCTGGCCTTGAGCTCACAGAGACCCACCCTCTTCTGCCTCTCCAGTTCGGGGATCAAAGGCGTGTGCCGCCATGTTCCGTGCATGTCAGTTCTTACCCTACACTGTGATTCACTGTGTGTGACGCGTCAGATTTCAAACGTGACGGATAAAAATGAAGAAGAAAGTTCAAAGCTTCACGTTTCAACTGGCTACACGAAGAGTTTCCCCTTTCCTTCTTTCTTTCTTGTCAAAGGATGAAAGCCTCAGGAGTACATTTCTGTTCTCACACATGGGAGGTTTGTAAACAGAGTTTCGTATCTCATTAGCGTAATCCACTCTCTTCAGTCAGAGGAGACTGTCCCTGGGAGACTTGTGACATTATCAGAAGATAGCCTCCAGTGACTCAGTAGTTTCTGGCCCTCAGTGGGTAGAGGTCGGGGTGCACAGGGCACCCCACACTCAGGTGTGCCCAACCACCAATGACAAAGCGGCTGAACTTGCATAGCCCACTATGCTCCTGCCAGTTTGCCACCTGTATGACAATATAAAATGGCCTGTCTGTAGAAGCTCATTCTAATATCCAGCTGGCCAGACAGTTTAGTCAGCAGCATGGTCCCGGGAAAGGCATTCTTCATTATGTGTTAGATAGAAAATGGCGACTTAGCTGTTGGCACCAGCGGCAATGCCCTGGGCAAAGTGGTCCCATGCACCTAAGGTGAGGAGTTCAGGACTCCCTTGCGAGGAAATACTATTGTCCAGGCTGCCCCTGCACATCCCAGCCACCAGGGGACACGTGAGGACTGAAAGTCATTGGGTGCCCTGCATCGGGCTGCCCAAGTTCCAGTGGCTTCCTTCAGGCCTCCAGAGTTCATTTGGTGGCCCAAAGCTGCGTTAAAAACAGACATTTCTTTCCATGTTGATGTATAGCTGATTTTGCTGTGCTCAGTGTTTTAAAAAATATATAGCTGGTAAGGGGAGGGGAGGGCACAGGCGATGAATATTAATTTGGTATTAACTATTTGCACTTTTGAGCCACTGACATCTGGCAGCCATGCCGACTCCCTGTTGGGGCGATTTGGTTTAGAGACACAATGTTCCGATACCCTGAGCGCTTCAGCTGTTTTTGTTATGAAACTTTGCAGGGTGACAGGCGGCCCGGTAGTGTTTGTGAGGTGACCTGGGAGTGATGGATTGGTTCACCTCAAAATAGAACTGTCGGGCTCCAGGCTTTCCAGAAGTCGGAATACAGTAATAGGATTCATTCAGGCCTTGCTAATTTCCGACTTTAAATGGGTTACATAACCTAGCGGGCCCCGCCTTCGCGCCTCCAAACTCCCGTAGAAGCCATGGGGAATCTATCATTAAAAGACAGAAATAACCCTGCTGGGCTCTGGGAAAAAGTTGAGTCGGTTATTTTTTTCCCCTACTCTGATACCTCCTCTTACTTACGCGATTTTTTTTTCACCCAAACATTGCATAATTTTTTTTTCTTTTTCTTTCTTTTCTTTTTTCTTTTTTTTAAAAATCAAATCTTTCCGTGGGATTGGGTTTCATCCCCATGTGGCTGCGGTTGGAGGGGCAGCTTCAGCACTTTGGGGGGCTGGTGAATTTTTGGAGGATCACGAAGTACCAGATCGGGTTTCCTTCAAAGCCCAGTGCTGGGGTTTCTTCCCAGCCTGCCCCCCTCTTTTGTGAGTGACCTGTTCCAGGACATCTTTACAGACTGTTGCCTGCTGGCATAGGTGCCAGGGCAGAACTCCGCCCTCTTCTCCATGTTGAGGTTTGATTCTGAAACAGAATCCCCCAGAACTCAGGGTAACTGAGTCACCATGAAGTTACCCATGACCTGGACTTGGGCACAAGCCAGGTCAGGTCTCTTTCTTAGCATTTGGCTATGGGCTCTGTCTATATGAAGATGTTCTGAGTTCAGAGGGGGGGGAGAGAGAGAGAGAGAGAGAGAGAGAGAGAGAGAGAGAGAGAGAGAGAGATTGAGAGATTGATTTTGTCTCTTGTTGGGTCATCCACCTGAGGCTCTTTCCTTTGAGGAAGACTGGGAAGTCCAGCATTAAGTAGAGGAGAGGGCGGAGGGTGGGTAGATTTGCTGAAGTTTTGGTGCATTTTTTGTCTACTTCGTGGAGACAGAGCACCTACTGTGTGTGAGGAAACACCGATCCTGTTCTTGGAGGGATGGCGCCTTTTTTCTGTGTTTGTGTGTGCGTGGCAGGCACGTGGCCCACTATCCGTTGCGATTCTAGTACCTAGTGGAGATGAGGCTTAGTAAAGAAGACAGATCTAGACAAAGTGTGGTAGATGAGAAGTGATGAGGGGCAGAGAAAGGCTGCTGGGAATCAGCTACCTGGACCTGGAAAGAAGGGAGCCGTGGAAGGCCCTATAGGGAAGAGTGTTCTGGCAGTGATGTGCAAAGGCCCTGGGGTAGGAAGCACTAGGCATGTCGGAAAGGCCCACGGAGAGCGGAGCCGTCATGGGGCTCCCAGAACTAGGCTTCAGGCCGAGGAGGCCAAGGTCTATAGCATTAGAGACATAGCCTTCTGCACTTGAGCTGTGTCCTGGTTTTCCTTTTCCTTCTTGTCCCACCTCCACCCCTAAGCAGGGGGTCTCACATGAGACCACCTCTGCAGGCGTCCTGCCTGTACCAGGTGTTGCATGTCAGCCAGGCTGACTCTGAAATCGAGAGTTTGGGTGAGACCGTGCCTGCTTTCTAGGTAAACAGCACGAAAGAGCCTTGCTCAGCCTGCGGCCTGGGTGTCTGGAGGCCGAGGTGGCTTCTTTCTCAAGTTCTGAGGCAGAGATCAGCTGCCTGGAATTAAGCATGGCGTATAGGAAGAGCATGCAGAGGAAAGCCCCACCGAGTGTGCCCCTATCCCCAGTGTGCTCATTTGGGTCAAGTTTCGAAGGCAGAACTGCGCCGCCCAGGCTGCATTCAGATCCCCCCTCCCTCCCCCGAAGAAAGAAGAACCGGCTTTGGGAAGAATGCAGCGAGTGTCCTAAAGACGGGCAAAAATGTGTCCTCGTTTGTCCTTATATATGAAACAGATTTGTAAAGAGGCAAATCGGAGCCGCTAATGACACCCAGAACCCTGCGGATTCCAATGGGGCTGGGCCGGGCAGTCAGTTGGCCCGGGAACAGTTCATCATCCTGAGACACTGAGGTGGGTGATTGCCCTGGAAATGAGGCAAGAATCCTTCAGAGATGCTGCTGGTAATTAGAATCTAAGATACCTCTTTGTATGCACATAACTTAGCATAATATTGCCAGGCAGCTCATCAGTAGACACATTAGAGAAAATGGCCCAGGGCCTCCAAGAGCCAGGCCGTCACACACAGAGTCATGGAGCCTCCTGCTCTTCTAGGGCAGCCTTGATGGAAGGAGAGCCAGCCAAAGCCCTGCCTTGGAGCTGAGGACCTGGCTCAGTCTGCAAAGGGATTGCTGTGCACGCTTAAAGACCCACGTTTGGATTCCCCAGAACCCTGGTAAGAACTATGCACACCAGCCCCAGACATCGAGTAACCTCTGTGGCGGAGGGCGGGGGAGGTGGGGTGGCAGCTCCAGGGCTCGTTGGCCAGTCAGCCTAGGAGAATCGGCAATCTCCAGATCCAGTGAGAGACCCTGTCTCATAAAAACAAGGAGGAGAGCTTTTGAGGAAGACACCAGTGTTGCTGTGACCACCCAGAAGCACGTGAGTTGTATGTGCTTATGTGCACACATGTCGTCCCGCCCCAGACACACCCAGTACAACACTTCTTAGCCAGATGAGCAGAGGTATAAAGGAAATCGGTGGTACATTGGGTGCACACTGGCATTGGGGGTAGGAAGCAAAGGGCATAGGTCAGAGGGCCAGGTGGGCTTGATCTAACCCCAGTTAGAATGCTGCTCCCCTGACTTCCTATCCGAGTGACCTGGGGCCAGTTGTCTAACCTCTCTGAGCTTCAGTTCCTCACCTGCTCTAAGAGTCAGCAACGAGGTGACAAGGCTGGCGGTGCAGACATGCCAAGGTTCTTTCCATGGGCTTCAGTGGGTGGAAAGAGACATCACCTTCCCCTAACGCCACCCAAAGCTCCGTGATCCTCGTCCAAACCGGCCCTATCTGCCTGGCACTCTGAACATCATCTGCCTTGCCCTTTGCAGGTTATCAGGCCTGTGGGCTAGAGTCTGCTCCAAGGTAGCCGATGCCTCACCTCTGGTGTGCTGGGCTGGCTGGGCACCCAGCTGGGCACAGTCCCGTGCACGGCTGAGGCCTATGTGACCCCAGAAAAAGTAAAGTTGCCTTTCCAAGAATCTGCACTCAGGGTTTCGGGAGAGACCGCATGGAAGTAATCAAACTGGAAAATGATTTCAAAGTTGTTTTTTCTTTTTACATTAAAACATTCATTAATAAAACAGAAAGCAGAGTTAGCTTGAGTTTAAACATTCCAAGGCGAGGTGGGGAGGGATTGGCTGGTGCCCACATGGGGACGGTAGCTTTGCCTCTGACTTCTGTTCCTGGAGTCCCTAGGGGGACAGGGGGACTAGACCCCAGATTGTCCTTTAGCTGCTAGTGTCTGACCCAGGGCGGGGACTCAACAAACCTGCCTGACCCCGGAGGGCTATTCCTTTGCTTAGTTTGGTGTTTATAAAGTCTGGTGAAATAAACACAGCAGGAAACCATGCAACTACTTAACAGGCAGGCATTACATTGTGGAGCTGAGAGCAGGGTCTGGGGGACTCAGGAGCGCGAATGGGGCTCTGCGTTTCTGTCCCATGTCACACCCCATACACACCTGCATCTCCCAGGGCCCCACTGTAGATGAGCAAACAATGAGGGCAAAACAGGTTCCCATAGTACTAAGAAGACATACCCAAGAGGAAGATACCCGCTGTGACATCATAGAAAATACTCTAGCAACACACTCAAGTCAGATGGGACCTGTTCCCTGTGCTGGTTAGTTTTAACTGTCAGTTTGCCACAATCTAGCACCACCTGGAAGAGAAGTTTGCCCAGAGATTGTTCAGGTCAGGTTGGCCTGTGGGTATGTCTACGGGGGATTGTTTCAATCATCAATTAATATGGAAAGACCCAGTCCACCATGGGTGGCACATCCCCTAGGTGGCAGGCTCTGGATTATGTAAGATGAAGAAAGCCAGTTGAATAAAACAGAAGCATTTGGGTAGTAGAGTACAACCTATTTTCCTCTACTCTTAACTGTGACTAGCCGCCTGAGTCCCTGTCTCAGCCTCCCCTCAGTGATGGACTGCGACCTAGAACTGTCAGACAAGCAAACCCCCTTTCTCCTCTGTGTTACCGTTTGCCAAAGTATTTCATCACAGTGTCAGAAGTGACCTAGAACACTTCTTATGTAAGAGAAGGCTGGGGTTAGGAAGTCCATAGGAGCAGTGCAGGCTTAGGTTGTCATTGGAAACTGTCTTGGTTTCTGTTGTATGGCTGTGAAGAGACACCATGACCAAGGCAACTTACAGAGGAAAGCATTTAACTGGGGGCTTGTTTACAGCCTTAGAGGCTTGGTATATCATCATCACCATCACTGTCGGTGGCGGCATCATCATCATCATCACCATCATCACCATCATCACCATCATCATGGCAGGGAGTGGACAGGCAGGAATGTTACAGGAGAAGTAGCTGAGAGCTACCTCCTGATCCTCAAGCGGCAGGTAGAGAGAGACTGGGCCTAGTGTGGGCTTTTGGAATCTCAAAACCTACTTTCAGTAACCTCCTCCCATGAGGTCACACCTCCTAATCCTTCCCAAACAGTTCAACTAAGTGACAACCAAGCATTCAGATGTAAGTGCCTGTGAGGGCCATTCTCACTCAGACCACCACAGAAACCCAAGCTGAGCCAGCATCTCCATGATCTGATAGGGCTGTGGGAGTGTCTGACGGCTCAGCAGCAGGGAAGTGAGGAAGGACATGGGCGTTCTCTGTGATATGGGACCCTTCCAGACTCCGCCATGGGTCATTTCATCTTGGTCAAACAATCCCATTGCTACACCTAGATTACAATAAGGTTGGGAATATGGCCTTACTCAGTGAAGCCCAGTTTCTGAGGTAGTAGGGATGGCAGGCGGGTGAACATCAGAAGAGCAGGAGGAGATATGAGAGCCCGAGGAGCCTTGTGGTACAACTGACATTTTCCTGTACGCTAGAGGTGTCCACACACTGGAGACGTTAGAGCATGCAGGCCTGACCTGGCCAAAGACATTATTCCCTTCCCTCTTGGAGCTCAAAATGTTTGACAAGTTTTTCAGTTGTTTTCAACGTTTTAAGCTTAACGTATCATAGCTTTCTATGATACATCATAGTGTGTATGCCAAGTGTGTATAGCAGACCTATGCCAGTCGCACCCTTGGTGAGTTTCTGTGCCGGGTACAGTATGGAGAGGGTTGGTTTGCATTGGTGAAAATGTTTACCCATCCTCAGTGGGACTCTGCCTTGCACTCACAGATGGCTAAATTAAAAAGGACGTGGCAAGTGTTGGCAAGGATGTGGCTCAGTGAGGACTCCCACCCTGCTTCTGGGTGTGAGATGTGCCCAGTACTTTACAAAACAGCTTGGTCATTTCAGAGCTGCTTGGGAGTGCCTGGTTCCCGACATGTGGCTGGGCTGGAGTGCAAAGATGGCCTGGCCGCTGTGCAAATGGGTCTGGCAGAGTTTTTAAATAGCAGTTTCATTGAGATCAAAGTCATATACTGTGAAATAGGAAACACGTTAAATGATTAAAATCAGAGTGGTCATAGAGCCAGCAATTAATTGCCCTCCTCAAGGAACCAAATTACATCCACGCAAAAAAACTTTAGGCAGATGTTTTTAGTAGCAATATCTGTAAGAGCCCTAGAGTGGGCATGATGCTAGTCTCCATAACTAACAAAAGGGTAAAAGTAGTATGGTATGTCCATACAATGGAATATCATTCAGCCATGAAAAGTAATGGAACATGGTGCATGCCATAGTTGGGAGAAACCTTGAAAACAATTCGAGTAGATGAAGCCGGATGTAGAAGAATGTGCTGGACGTGGAAGAACCCGCATGAACTCCATGACATGGCAGAAGAGGTAGATCTGTGGAAAGAAGCAGCTAGTCATCAAGGGGATTGGATGGTTAGGGCCTTCTATGGGCACTGAGTTTCCTTTGAGGGGACAATGACTACACAGGCTGTAAGCTTGCCTGAAACCACTACTGACTGTGGTTTACATATGTGACCCTTATGTTGTGTGGATATATATATATATATATATATCAGTTACACTGTTCCCCGGGTTCCACCCATCCTAACAGGGGTGTGGTCCTTGAGGAAGAGATAATGCAGGGTCTTCAGTTTTCAGCTGAAGGCCATGTAGATCTTCCCTTGATGAGGTATCTCTTTTGTCCACTTAAAAAAACATTGTAAACAGATATGATATCCTCTCAGCACTTGGGAGACTGAGGCAGGAGGATGGCAAGTTTCAAACTGAACAATACCTGTCAAACGAACAACAAAACAAAACAAAACAACCCCCCCCAGAACCAGATTGTTTGTTTTCTTACTGTGTTGAGTGTGGAGAGAGTTCTTGCTTCCGGATACAGATGTTCTCAGACTTGTGAATCCTGCCCGCCCCATCCTGTAGCTTCCCTTCTCATCCTCTTTGTCATCCACACTTTGGAGCTGGGCCTTCCTAGCGGCCATGCTGTGGTGTCTCATGGTGGTTTAAATTTGGCTCGGCTTGCTTCTCTGTCTGGCTTGTGGGTCCTGGTTCATCCCAGTGCCCACTGTAGCTGCATGAATGTGCTCGGCCTGCAGAGCGGTTGAAGAGGGTCCCCCCTCTGAGATAAAGAAAAGTGCTCAGGAGAGCCAGGTTGGGTACCATTCTGTGGCCCACCATCCCCTGGCACATCTTCAAGGCTGCTGGTGACAGCCGCCACGTCACCCTCTGCCAGTCAGAAGGCTGCGAAATTCCATCTGTGATGCTCCATTTCTCTGACTCCCAGAATTCTCTGGGGCCCATCTTTGCCTCCATTCCCAACATGGTTCCTGGGGGGATTGCCACACTTCGTAGCTGCTGTCATTGTGGCTGTTCCCACCTTCTAATTACGAACAGAGTCAACCTCAGGATGGGGTGCATGCCTTGCACTGTGAGTCACCTCAGGGTGCCGTCACTCTGGGGAGGACAGCCCCTGGGATGTCTGAAGTCAATGCTTGGCACATACTGTGTGAGCATTACTGAATGCTTCTGGATAGAGGGCCGCTTCTAGGCTCTGGGAATGTGAGAATTCTAGCCCTGCCCCCATAGGCTAGAGCATCTGTCGGGTGTGAGGGCAGCAAGCCTCTCTCAGGTCTCTTCCCAGATGCCTCTCCTTGAGTGGCCATCCTCAACTTCCCTACCTCATTGAGCAGTCCTGGCCAACCCTGTCACATGATTTTTCGAGGGGACACCTGGCTTAACATCATTCACTGAAATGTGAAGATGGTGGTTAGACACATTTGGGATTCTGCGTGCCTAGGGGAAAGAATGCATAGTGAGTCTTCACCAAGAAGAAAATAAACCAATTAATAGCAATTAGGCAGCAAGATTAAGTCTCCCTGGGAGACTGACCTGAGTTGGGTCTGAGGTGGGGAATGGGGGAGGCGATTTAAGACTTGGTGGTCATGGAGGACAACCCAGAGAAGGTGGCTTTTTTAGCAGTATCAGAGGGGCTAACATTTATGGAGGTGAGAAGAGTGTCCAGGCAAAGGGAAAAGCCTATGCTACTGTCCTGGGTCAGGAGAGCTCAGAGCACTAAGGAATGTGGGCTGGAGAGATGGCTCAGCGGTTAAGAGCACTGGCTCTTCTTCCAGAGGTCCTGAGTTCAATTCCCAGCAACCACGTGGTAGCTCACAACCATCTGAAATAGGATCCCATGCCCTCCTCCTCTGGTGTGTCTGAGGAGAACCACAATGTACTCACGTACATAGCATAAATACATCTTAAAAAAAAAAAAAAGGCATAGTGTGACTGGTGCTGACAAGTCCTGGGGTGTCATTGTCTACTAAGATATGGCTGGTCTTGGCTGTCACCTTGACACACCTGGAAAAAGGGAACCTCATCTCAAGAATTGCCTCCAGGGAGGATCCAGTCCACTGTGGGCGGTGCCATTCCTAGGCAGCTGGGCCCAAGCTGTAAAAGACAGGTCGCTGAGTGAGCAAGTCAGTGAACAGTGTTCTTTTGTGGCCACTGTATGCCTGCTACAGTACACACATGTCATGTCTGAACCGGTCATAGCTCTGGTTGCATAAAGCAGAAACCTGCATCAGAGAAACAGGAATTTCTGCTTGGGACTGCGGAGGAGGGAGAGGCTGCAAGGACCAGTGGAGAAGGAGGCAGGGGATACTCCTTACCGTATAGCCAGACCCTGGAGACTCTTTTGTCCCTACTGGAATGGTTCATGTCAGAGTGTGAAAATCTGAGGCTTGGGTCACATGTCAGGGTGTTTTATTGACAGTTCTTCCTGGACCAGCTGCCATAGGATAAGGATTCTCGAAGAGCTCGGTTGCTTTCCATTAGGGGCGAAGATGAAGGATGCTCAGATCTGGTGTGGTGCTGACACTGGTTTTGCCCCTGAACTCTGCAGCAGACTGCGGTCTCATAGGCTCCAGTCCCCACCCTGTCAACAGCAGCCACTGAGTTTCAGGCCAGTGGCGCTCCCAATCCCTGGGGAGAACCTTTGGGGAAGGAGGGTGCATTCTTGCAAGTGGCTCCTTTCATTGGCTTTGAAACTTTTTCTGAAATATGAAGTTTTAAAGATTAAAAAATTTTTAGTATGTGCCTCCTTTGCATGCATGTGTGTCTGTGCACCATATGTGTGCCTGGTGCCCACGGAAGTCAGAGAGGGTGTAAGATTCCTGAGACTGAAGGTTGAGACGGTTGTGAATCGCTATGTGGATTCTGGGAACTGAATCCTGGTCCTCTGCGAGATGACTGAGCTAGCTCTCTAGCCCCTGGCTTTGAAAACTTTAAAAAAATGTATTATTGTTATTAATTATTATTGTGTGTGTAGGCCAGAAGACAATTTGTGGAGTTGGTTATCTCTTCCCGCCTTTAGTGGATTCTGGAAGGAATTGAACTCAGGCTTAAGCAGCAAGCTCCTCTACCCGTTGAGCCGTCTGACCAGCCCGATTGGTTTTGAAAACTTACAAGTCGGGCTGGAGAGGTGGCTCAGTGGTTAAGAGCACTAACTGCTCTTCCAAAGGTCCTGAGTTTAATTCCCAGCAATCACATGGTGGCTCACAACCATCTGTACAGCTACAGTGTACTCATATACATAAAATAAATAAATAAATTTTTCTTTAAAAAGAAAGAAAAGAACACTTAAAGTCCTCTTACCACTCATTGGTCAGCGCTAGAATACATTGTTAACCAATCAGGGTGGGCCTTAGTGTTCAGCTATGCAAGAGTGTGCAGGTGGTGGGGTGGCCTTGCTTCTGATCTCGCAGGCTGCACACATGAGAACAGAACTCTCAGACCTTCATTCTAGAATATTCTTCCTAGTTGCTTTGTGTTACCACAGTTCTGTGGGGCAGCTGCGTGGCGGTCACCAGTCACCCAGCCATGAGGCACCCTAACCCCCCATGGAATTAAAACCAAAGAGTCTAAATGGGGCTGTGGATGCAGAGACAAAAGCCCCTCCAGGTGTTACCAGCAGTAAATCCAGGAGGCTGCGACCACACCGTGGCCACGAGGTGTTGGCTGAGACATGGTTTAATTACGGTACCAGGTGAGTTGTGCTGTCTTCATGGGGCAGTTCCCCTCAGTCCTTACCCTGCTTGCCTTCCACGGGGCTAATGGTTGCACGGTTGGGCTTTGTTACTCCTGTCTAACCTGCTGCAAACTGTGGCAAGTAAATCTGAGGTGCTGAAAGAAATTGAAATAAGGCTCTCAGGAACATTTCTAGGCTGTGCAGTGAATTAATGTCTTGGGGAGCTGGGGGAAGAAAGGCCCCTTCTCTGCGCACACAGCCAACGTCTCAAATTCTCTTGTAGGCACCAAGGGTTTTAATGGTGGTGTAAATCAGATTTTACAGGCCACAGATTTCAAGCATGGGGTTCATTAAATGTGTGAAATCTGACATTTGCTTCAGGGCGTGGTTAGGGTCCTGGGGAATGAATCACAATTGGGTAGGGCTTTCTTGATCTTGTTCAACATGCTAAAAGTCCAGGGAAGTTGCAGGAATAGGCGGGCTCTTTCCCGCCTTCCTCAAGCCTTTATCAAAATCTCTGTCTCTGAAATCAGCCAATGGACCAGATTCCAGCCATGCACCTGCTTCAGCCAAGCTGAGAAACCTGGTTTCTCATCCCTGTAGTTGGTTCCTGAGTTGTGGAGGGTTCTCATTAGCCTTGTGACTGTCTGAGGTGCATCTGTGTAAGTGGGGGTCTCTGTGCTGGCCCTTGAGAACCTTATGCTATCTGGTCTGGTAGAACTTGCAGTTAAAGGGGTGACCAACATAGAATACTTATCTTATGCATTCAGGAGAACCCTGGGGTGTTCCGAGGTCCAGATGTTGGCAGGAGACTTCGCTTGCATGTGTTTGAGGTGGAGTGTAGGGGTGTAGGAGAGGGCGCATGACAAGGCTGAGAAGCAGCCCCGCCCACAGTTACGTGATATAGAAGCAACTAATGGCCACCGGGTATGTTCTGAATTAGCATAAATATGAGGATGAAGGCTTAGAGCAAATGTCAGCAGACAAAAGCGGTACAGGCAACAGGAGGCAGAACCACTGACAGTCTAATTAGTTTTGGCCAAAAGCCGTTTCCAGCTTCAGGCATGGCTGTATCAGGGGTACTACTGTCTCCTGGCTCTGTGTTGATATCTGCTGCTTTCTGGGGCCCTGACCCACCCCTACCCCATCTGCAACCAGAGCTCACCCATCTTTCAGTGGTATCAGTAAAAGCTCTAAGTGTGGATTCATAGGCTTTGTTCACACTCCAACCCGAGTCATCATGGGGCAGCATATGCAATATCCTTGTTGGCCAGTGCTTGGCCACATGGCATTGAGGAGCCACAGAGAGGTGAAGGTATTTCTACCTCAGCCCCCAGGGAAAGGGAGATGGAGCAGGCCCTAGAGGAACATCAGGGTGTTGATATAAATGCCTGCTTCAAGTCAGGGCACAGGGTGTGTGCGCATTGAGGCACTAAGCTGGGTTGCTGTGAGGACCCAGAGGTACTTCTCTCTGTTTAGGTGAGGCACTGCCCAGACAGAGCTGAGCAGTGATGTCGCTCATCCACCCAAGTCCTGTCCACAAGGAGGGAAGTAAGAGAAAACTGTGACATTCTCAGGAAGAGGGGCCCACCTCAGCCAGAGAGGCTTCAGGGAAGATTTGTCAGCCAAGAGTAGGGCTTGGTTGGTAGAGTGTTTGCCTAGTGTGAATGAAGCTCCAGGCGCCACCTCAAGTACCACATATGCTAGGCTGATGGTGCGGGCCTGTGCTCTTAGTACTCAGAATGTGGAAATGAGAGATCAAAAGCTCAAGGTCACCCTTGGCTGCATAGGGAGTTTGAGGTCAGCCTGGGCTGTGTGAGACCCTGTCTGTAAATACGTTAGTGAATGAATCAATGGGTTAGATCGTGTAGTATCTGTCATATGAAGAGGGCACTGTGGGTCCTGGACCAGCTTCATGAAAGACACCGGGGTCAGGAAAGCAGGGTCAGAGCAGAGGGCAGCTTCTTCTAACTGGTCAAGAAGCAATGTTCTCAGAGGTGTGAGAAAATGCCAGAACAAGGCTGGGAAGCAAGGCAAACCCCTTATGGAGAGGGCTGTTGTCGTCAGAAATCCTTTGGCTGTCAGAGGTGTAGTCAATGGACAGAACCAGCTTTAGGCAAGGCTGTTTCCAGGGACTTGGGGGAGCTAGAAATGACAGACCCATCTGGTTCTTCCAGATGGGGTTTCCTAAGTGGCTTCCTCCCGTAGGGTGACAAGGTGACCCTCTGTCTCTCCTGCCCCAACTCATTGAAGTCTGCCACTTTTGGGCCTGATTGAGTAAATCGCCAATCCTCACGAACCCAGAGTTGAATACCTGAGATTCCCTGTGCCATACCCGTAAGAACCCCACAGAAAGTGGTTTACACCCCCCCCAAGAAAGAAAGGCATGCTGGGAAATATAAATAATAGACACCAGTGGCCTGAAAGCTACCAGCTGCAAGAGACAATGGGGCGCCATAGACAGTTACTGAGCAGTAGGGAGCGGGCTTATGGTCTGAGCTGTCACAGGAGGTAGAGACGACCTGGAGTGCAGGAACTGGGGACAGGGCACGGGTGGAAATGTGATCCAGGGTAGAAAGAGAGGGCCAGCCTGAAGGGAGGCGAGGTGGGAGGTCCTAGGAATCTACCCTCCTCTTGGTCAGGCCCTGGAGGATGGAGTAGGGAGCACCTCTCCCCTCCAGGGGAAGCTGGGCCTCTGGGAGAACAGAGGAGCCTTGCATGCATTTGGGGGCCAGTTGGGAATCCTGGGCTCCCGTGCCCTGACCCAGTGTAGGGCGGGGCAGCCCTCAGAGCTGGTGCTGCTTTCCACAAAGCCTTCCAGATGCTTCTTTGTTCATTTGCTTTATTTATTTATTTACTTTAAGTGGTAACAACAAAGGAAACTTTAAAAAAAAAAAAAAAAAAGCCAAAAAACCAACAAAACAAAACAGAAGCCAGGAAGTGAAGAGCCACCCGGACTAGGGCCTGGGAAAGGCCAAGGAGCGGGAGGTGGGAGGCAGGCACCTGCCCCAGGTGACCTGAGCTTCCTCCAAGCTAACTCTGCCCAGCCTGCGGGTAGGAGTTCTCTGTTCTGCTGCCTGCAGATTCCTCCCTTTCTCCCCAGGACACGTGGCTCAGAGGCCCTGGCCTCCAGCCAGAGGCCCCAGGGCTGTGTGGGAAGCCTTAGCTTGGAAGAGTCAGGCCCTCTCTTGGCCCTCCTGCCCTGTATCAATGCTAGAACTTAGGCTTGCAGGCTGCACCTGTGAGGTCTTCTAAGAGCCAAGCCACAAGGGTGGCCATGGAGACATTTCCTACTGTGAGGCCAGGCCCTGAATCTTTTTTTTTTTTTTTTTTTAAATGTCTATTGCTGTTTTGCCTGCATGTATGTTTGTGTGAAGGTGTCAGATCCTGGAGTGACAGACCGTTGTGAGCTGCCATGTGGGTGCTGGGATTTGAACCTAAGTCCTTTGGAAGAACAGCCAGTGCTCTTAACTGCTGAGCCATCTGTTCAGCCCACAGGCCCTAGATCTTTATTGCTGGGGCCGAGTCCTTGCCGAGAGCGAATTGTGTTCTGAGCCAGACAGTCTCTGGACCATGGGGGTGACAGAACCCTGGAACCCCCCATGCCTTTGCTGAAGGGCTGGGCTTGAATTCAAGTTTGAAGCCATGGTCCACGCTGGTAGGATCCTGGGTAAAACCCGGGGCATTGCACGGATGCGCTCGTGCTGAGACTCAGTCACAGATCACCACTGGGAAGTGTCAAAAGTGGACAAGGGATGTTTTCAGCCTGGTAAGAAGGCCCATGTCTGTAATACTGGAATTGGGAAGTTGGAAGTAGAGTAGTCAACATCATCCTTAGCTACATAGGAAGACCCTGTCTGAATAAACCCCTCCACACAAAATGATAATAAGGCTCGTCCCTGGTCCCAGGGCTGGTTCTTATTGGCTGGAGCCAGTCACTCTGGATTCTGATTTGCTAAGGCCAAAGGTGTGGAGCCAGCCGTTCCTGAACTACCTAAATAGGGCCTCAGAAAGGCCTCATGTTCTAGTAAACTTGGAAGCAGGGGTTATAGAAGGGGCGTGGGGTTCAGACGAAACCAGTGACTATACAAAGAGGCCTCTCTGCCAGAAAACCCCTCAGCAGGCATCTGTCAGGAAGATGGCCTGGTCACCTCCTTCAAGCCTGGACTTCCTAAGTCTAGGCAGGCAGCTGGGGGCCGTGGCTTCCTGAGGAGGCTCCCACCTTGTATTTTAGTTCATTTTGCTCTTGTGCAGATTTATAGTATCTGCCACATACCGAATGGGCACATGACACAAAAACCAGTGTGTGAGAATCTGGTTGGTAGGTTGATCTGAAGGGATGGTAGGGCTGGAGGTAAAGGAAGGGGAGGAGGAAAAGAGTTTCAAGGAGGTAAACAGAGTTTCTGTTAAACAAACCACCGCCTGGTCCCTTGCCGGTACCCCTCTGCTTCGAGGGCCCTTTTACTTTATCTCCCAGCTCGGCCCCGGGCTCCTAGACATCAAAGGACAGGCACATGTAAGATCACGTTAAATGGTTCCCAAATGGGGCTGTTGTGGGACCCTGTGGGAGGACTTAGATCTGCCCACATCTGTCCCCTGCTGGGAGAAGCTGCTGTCCACACATGGGCTGGGGCTGGGCTGGTTTAGGAGGAGATTAAGAAGTTGGCATGGATTGGCCCTCAAAACAGATGCATCTAACTGGGCTTAAGCTCTCCGGAGCCAGGGGTCAGTGAGCGCTGTGGGAAGGGCCAGCTGGTAAGTGCTTGTTTCTGACCACATGCGACCTCTTAGCTTCCCACCGTTACTGCCTCACGAGAACAGCGACAGGCAGCCTGTGAACGAACACATACCTGTGTTCCAACAAGCTATTTATAAAAGCAGGCAGTAGGGCTAGAGTTTGTAAGTGTTTGTCAATCTCTGGACTAGGCGGAAGAAATAGTAAAAAGAGTGAGGGTTTGTAGCTCAGCTTAGAATCTTCCAGTGAGCGCCTTGGGGTGTGACTCCATGCCGGAGCAGCTTGCTACAAGTCCCCAATGAGGAGCTGGGGGCGTGGCTCAGTGGTAGAGCAGCTGCCTAGGGTCCTCCAGTAAGGGGCTGAGGGCGTGGCGCAGTGGTAAAACATTAGCCTAGCTTGTTGGACCTCCTGGGTTCCATCTTCAGCACAGCTAGCCGAGAAAGAAACAAGAGAGAATATTTAGTCCCCCGAGCCAGGATGCTGGTATTCTAAAAGACCGATTCTGCTAAATTCTAGTTCACAGACAAGGTAATGGGCATCGAAAGGGCCTGTTCCCTCCAGCCTTGCAGCCATCTCAGATGCAATACTGCACATCTGTCCTCAGTAACCCCCTCTGTTGATCACCACCTTCCCTGCCAGCGCAGGTCTGATTGATCACAGTCCAGAAGGTTCCAGGTTTTTGCGTAACGGGCATGCTCAGTGCAGTCTCGGTCGGGGCGGTTTTTCTTCTTGTCTGTCCAGGGGCTGCTGTTGGGATGTGAATGACACTGATAAATTCCTGGTCACTCTTCCTTTCCAGAGGCAATGGAGGAGTCTGGTTCAGCGACTCATCCCTAAGGAGCAGGATGTGCTAGGAGGGACTTCTGTGATTGGCCAAGTCTCAGCCTACCTGGCTGTTCTTTCTCTTCATTGAGAAGCAGTCGCCATGCTGTGAGCACACTGAAGCAGCATGGAGAACATGGGGGCTGTGAGGGTGAGGAGGCACCTTGAAGAGGACCCTCTGGCCACCGGCAAGCCTCAGAGGCCATTGCCTGGCTGCCATCTTGATTCCAGTATAGCAAAGGACACTCAGTTCAACCAAGCAATGCTGAGGCTGCCTCACAGAGAGAATGAGTGTTTATGTTCCCCTAAGAGTTCAAGGTGTGAGATTGCTAATATGATCATCAACACATGGGCTCAGTCTTCCCATCTGTTCATCAACCACTCGTCCATCTACCTATGCACCTACCCATCAGCCCACTCACTCACCTGTCCCCTCATGGACACACCCACTCAACTACCCACCTGTCCCCCCATGGACACACCCACTCACCTGTCCCCCCATGGACACACCCACTCACCTGTCCCCCCCATGGACACACCCACTCACCTGTCTCTCCATGGACACACCCACTCACCTACCCACCTGTCTTAGTCAGGGTTTCTATTCCTGCACAAACACCATGACCAAGAAGCAAGTTGGGGAGGAAAGGGTTTATTCAGCTTACACTTCCATGCTGCTGTTCATCACGAAAGGAAGTCAGGACTGGAACTCAAGCAGGGCAGGAAGCAGGAGCTGATGCAGAGGCCATGGAGGGATGTTTCTTACTGGCTTGCTTGCTTCTCCTGGCTTGCTCAGCTTTCTTATAGAGCCCAAGACTCCCAGCCCACAGATGGTACCACTCACAAGGGGCCCTCCCCCCTTGATCACTAATTGAGAAAATGCCTTACAGCTGGATCTCATGGAGGCATTTTCTCAACTGAAGCTCCTTTCTCTGTGATAACTCCAGCTTGTGTCAAGTGGATACACAACCAGCCAGGACACCACCTACCGACCCATCCATTCTTTCTTCTATCCATTACCTACCCATCCACCTCTCATCCTTACCACTCATCCATTGATCAATCCACCCACCAACCCATTAACCTTTCATTTTATCCATTACCCACATATTCATCCATCCATCCATCCATCCATCCATCCATCCATCCATCCATCCATCCGTCCGTCCATCCATCCACTCATCTACTCATTGACTCTACCTACCCATCCGCCTATCCATTCACCCACTAATCTATCCATCTATTCACCCATCCATACACTTTATCTCTCATCCACCCACCCATCTATCCATCCATCCACCCACCCATCCATCCACTCATCAGAAGGGAGAGGAAGGAAGTTTCTTCCATGTCTGTTGCTTTGTGGGTCTGTGCTACAACAAGATAAAAAGTAGTCTTTTTCTATCAGGGAGTGCTGGGATCAGAGCAGGACCTCAACCCACATGTGTCTGAATTAATTAGTCCACTGGAGGCACAGGCCAGGGTAGTGTTGGCCCTCACAATCCCAGGGTACCCTGAGTAGTATGTCCTGGCTTTGGGTCCTCATCAGGCCAGGAGGCCCTGGGCTTGCCCTTGCAGACCCCAATAGGGCTCAGAGCTCAGAACAGCTGCAACCAGCTCAGTGACTGAGCAGCCAGCCTGGGTTGGGGAAGGCTCTGTTTACCTTGGAAGGGTCTACGTCTTTTGTAACAGTCACTCATTGTTGCTGGGAGCCCAAAAATACTTTCATTAATGGAAAAATAGGGTTGGCTCCACAAAGCAATATTTTGCCAAGCGTAGAGGAACTGGCAGGAGGTTCCGAGTATATCCTGGGGAAGTATGACTTCTTATCTTCCAGGGGCCCATAGGGAGGTAGCGTGCTGCCCAGTGGGGTGCCTGACCACCTCTGGGTGGGCTGCCTCCAGTAACAATATCCTGGGCTAGACAGTTTTCTGCAAAATGCTCTGGTCCCAGTCTGTGCCTCACTCTGTACACAGGGGCCCCAGGTTCTGGGTCGTCTCATTCAGGGTCACCTAGTGCTGTGTCCTTGGCCTGGTGGAAGTGAAGGTGTGAGCTGTCAGGCTCTCACCCGTACGTGCTGACAAGGGGGGGGGGGGATCTGGGAAGGTGTTCAGTGCAGGCTTGGTCAGCTCTGCAGTGAGAGGGTGCAGGTCATAGACACCTCTTGAGGCCACACTCCCTGAGCTCTAGGCGTCCGGTAGGCACCATGTTGTGTGTGGGAAAGGGGTGGGGGGTTGGCGGTAGTGTAAATAGGTGCTCATGTGAGTGTGCACGTATGTACACGGGTCAGTGTATCCATGTGTGTGCATGCGGAGGTCAGATGTCACTGTCGGCCGGCTTCCTCTATGGCTCTTCATGTTATTATTTGAGACCAGGCCTCTCACTGAGCCTGGAGCTCACTGATTCAGCTAGATGGGCTAGCCAGGGAGCCCCAGGGATGGGGTCTTCCTGCCTTTGCCTCCCCAGCATGGGGTGACGGACATGCACAGCCATGCCTGGCTTTTTATGTGGGTGCTGGGGGGAGTTCTGAACTTGAGCCCCTGTACTTGCTCAGCAAGCACTTTGCCGCTTAGACATCTCCTGGGCTAACCTGTGCTATTTTAAGCCTCATTATGGATCCTTACAGTGGCTGTCTACCTGGATAGTAGTATTTTCACACTGCTGACAGGGAAACGGAGGCATACACAGGTTAAATGGGCCCCAAACCTAGGGAGAAACAGTGTAGGGGTTTGTGCTCAGGCCAGCCGCCCTGAAGACAGACTTAACCCCAACTCTGACTGCCTTCCTGACACAGCATGTCTGACTGTGTCATTCAGTGTCACTCTCCTTGATGCCTCCTCGGGACTCTTAAAATAAAAACCATGCTGGTGCAATCACAGATGTAATTGTCCTAGTCAAAGTCCCCAAATAGCAGTGGGCTAAACAAATCAGTTATTTATTTCTCTCTTACAACAGAGTCTGGGCAGGAGATTTGGGGCTGCTACGGAGACACCAGAGGCCAAAGAACCTCTACTCTGCCTTCCTTCACATGCTTTTTACGTCATGGTCCAAAATGGCTCCTACCATCGGATCCTACTTGATCATGAAGAGCCAAGGGAGAGTGAAGAATATGCCCGCCCTCTTAAGGGCTGGATTTCTGGTTCCTCTGCTATGCGACCTAGGACAAATCCATGGCTTTTGTTGTTGTTACCTGTTCTTTCTAAGGCTCTGAGGATCGAGCAGGTTCATGTGCCCAATGCTTAAAGTAGACCAAAGTACAGTGTGATTACTCAGTAACGCTGGGTGGTCATTGGTGTTTGTGAAGACAACTCCGCCCCCCTCAGGCCACGCACCACCCCCACATGATGAGAGGCTCCCCAAGTCTTTGCCAGGCAGCAGACCCCTGCTCTGTGCAGCCTGCTGACCCCTCTCACCGGCTACATGGCGCACTTAGGGAACTCGTCCTATGAATGAAGGAGCAAACGCTGCTCCTGGCCTCTGAGAGAACTTCCTCAGCCTCAGCCCATGTGCCCCAAGATGTCTGCATGGTCTGTGCCCTGGCCTCACACAGCAGTGCTCAGCTGAGCTTCCGTGACCCCTCAAACCCTCTGATTGAGACCACATCTTTTTTTTTTGTTTTTTGTTTTTCGAGACAGGGTTTCTCTGTGTAGCCCTGGCTGTCCTGGAACTCACTCTGTAGACCAAGCTGGCCTCGAATTCAGAAATCCACCTGCCTCTGCCTCCCAAGTGCTGGGATTAAAGGTGTGCACCACCACTGCCCAGCGGCGAGACCGCCTCTTTCTCAATCTGTGTTGTCTTCCCGTTCCACTGTGTGGCCATTTTTGGGCACAGTGGTGTCTTCAGTGTTTGTGTTTCCTCTCTGTGTCCCCCACTGGGCTGCCAGCTCAGCAGGGCCAAGCCGCTGCCTGTTTTACTCACAGCCGCATCTCCAGTCTAGCCTAGCCTCCTGGAGGTATGCCAGGATGTTTATTGAATGAAAAAAAAAAAAAAAAAAAAAAAAAGCTCCACAGAGCACTGAATATTCAAAAAAAAAAAAAAAATTCTAGTTAAGGGCACCTCAGTCTTTAACAAAAGAAAGTCCTGCTGAGCCTTGTCTTCAGCCGATAGCATGCTGGCCTAGCATGCATGATAATGTCCTGGGATCAATTCCCATCTCTGCAAAAACCTCGTGAGGTGGCACATGGCTGCAACTCTAGCACTTGGGAGATAGAGGCAGGAAAATTCGGAGTTCATGGTCAGCCTTAGCTCTATGTAGCAAGCTAGAGGCTAGCCTGGGCTACCTGAGGCCCTGTCACCACCCCCCACCAAGTCTCTGTCTTTGCAAGGGAGATTCCCCCAGTCTCCATTTTCTTCTGCCCACAGCAGGAGAGAGAAAGGCAAGCTGACCACGAGCCAGTTTCCTTTCCCTCCACGTCAGCTCTTCAGCTTCTCCAGCTTCTAGGAAAATCTTCCCATCTCTCAGAGGGGGAGCCCGGGGCATTCCGAGGGAGGGCTGCCGCTGGCTGGCGGGCTGTCCCAGCCCAGTTCTGCAGGCTGGAGCTGTGGAGGGGGGAAATTCACAGTCAGCAGCCCATGATCTGGCAGGGGCAGCCAGGCTCTCTCCAAGATCCTCAGCAAGCTCCCGTTGGGTCACATTCCTGCCTGGGGACCCTGGGACCAGTGGCTGATGGGGAGGGTAGCAATATTCAGGATTTGTGAGCTGGAAAAAGTGGAACTGAGGATTATTTTGGGAATAGTCAGTCAGGAGCTGCTCCAAGTACAGATTAGAGAAGCTATTAAAAGCAAGACAATGTGCCCTGCAAGGAGTGGGCTGGGGAGACATCTCACTCGAGGCTGCAGCCACAGAACGGGGAGTTCTTTCCAGATGAGGTGAACCTTTCCACCCCACGACTTGGGGAAGGCCTCCCCCGGGACTGCCTCCGCCTGTTCCCTGTCCCTTGCCAGCCCCAGGAGTCTCTCACCCAGCCACACCTGGGCCATGGATGATTGGGGTCCCCTGCAACCAGCTGAGCAGGTGGCTGACTATACAGTCATGCCTAGCTAGTTGTCAATTATTTAGTCAATAAATACCCACTGGACTCAGGAGTGTAATTCTGGAGCTATACCATGACTGCCCATATTCTCACAGTCTGCTGCTTACTATTTGGTGACCTTGGGACTCTGTGCCTCAGTTTCCTCCCTGGCCATAGGCGGCTTTATAGGCGGCTTCATCTGAGAGAGTTATGAGAGGCCCAAATGTGTGTGTGGCGGGCTTGGGAGAGTCTGCCAGAATTGCTTTGAGGTAGACATGAGATACAACTACAGAGCAGGGACCACCCGTTCTAGAAGCCTCGCCAAGCCCCGAGGAGGACACACAGGCCCCTATTTTCCTAGTCTGGTGGGAAGATGACTCATGACCAGTAAACAAAACAGACGAGACAAGCTGGCCCTCTGTCATTCACTCAACGAGCATTTTTGAGGCAGGCCATAGGCCAGGCCTCTCTCCCAGTGCTGAGGACACAGCCAGGCCGTGAAGCCAGAGCCCTGGCCTGGGGGAGCTGACATTTTGCGGGAAGGTGGAGTAGACAGACGAGACACAAGTGAATCACGACGGCATTGGGTGGAACCTCACAGGGTTGGGGGGCTGGCTGTACTGCAGCTCGGGTGGACATGTTTCAGAGAGGGTCATGGGAGAATGTCATAGAATAATGCTGGAGCAGAGTGAGGTGACACACACCTGTCGTGCCAGCACTTGAGAGACTGTGAGAGTCAGAAGTTCAAGGCCAGCCTGAACTTCACAGAAAGACTCTGTCTCAACCTCCCCCAAATCATGGGATGGCATTTAAAGAAGCCAGCCACAGAAATGTGGGGACAATTGTTCCAAACATGGGCTGGAGTTAGGTACAGGGTGGGACAGAGGGGACAATCAGACAGGGGACAGACCAGGGCCTGGGAGGCCATGGTGGTAGCCTTCTGTGACTTCTTCCACATTTGGTGGCTTAACAGACAAGTTTGTGCCTCACAAGCTAGGTGGCCCAGAACCATCCTCAGATGACCCCTTGTTGTGGCTGCTGTCACTTCTCAGAGTGGCTCTTAGCAGGTGGCCTCTCCAAAGACCTGGCTGAGTCCCATTCACCCCACATGAGATGGCCTGCAGGGCCCTACTATGAGGTTGGAGACACCAAGAGGGCTGGCAAGGGGCCTTAGCAGACTACTGCACGCACGCGGCAGGGGACTATTTGCTTAAACTAGGTTTTTGTCTGGTGGCCATCCTGGCATGAAGGCTGTAAGCTGATGTTATTAAGCACCTACTGTACACTCAGCACACTTAACCCTGGCCTAATCTTCCTTGAAGGAAGGCAGGCCTACTTGACAGGAGAGGGAAGCACATCTTTAAAAGAGTCAGAGCAGGGATGACTCGGGTCATTGGAAGCTGAGGTGGCCAGAGAGAGAAGCGCAGAAAGGAGGGCCTGAAGCCAGGGAGGTCACAGGGAGCCCAGGGGAGGGGCTGGGAGTATGTCTACAACACAATGACATGAAGTCCAGAGCTCTGGGTTGCCAGGCTGGCTGTTGGGGCCAGGGAGAGTTTCTAGAGAGATCGGATGGGATTTAGACTCACCCCGAAGGTGAATATGACCTGAAGTTGGGGCCTGAGCATGAGGTCTTGTGATGACTTGATGTCTCAGGAAGACTGATCATGCAGAGGCCCCACGGAAGGGACAGAGGTCAGCAGCATCCAAGACTCTGCAGAGCCCCTGGGAAGGACGTCATTTGGGGTGGGGGCAGGTATGGGACTTGAGAGGTCCTTGGAAGATGTTCCAGCTGGGGGATTCACTGCATTCAATAGGAAAGGAGGTCCCACCACCAGGCGTAACTGCCCACCCCCTTGTGCCCACCTCCAGCTCACACAATCCATGCGGCCCATCTCTCCTTCCCTCGCTGGCCACTAAGCCTTGTCTCTGTTTGTGCCCCCCAGCTCCCAGCCATGGCCAGGTTCATGGAACTGCCGAGCCCAGAAATCTTTGGTTTTGCTATTGCTTTGAAATGGGGTTTTGGCCGGGCAGTGGTGGCACACGCCTTTAATCCCAGCACTTGGGAGGCAGAGGCAGGTGGATTTCTGAGCTCGAGGCCAGCCTGGTCTACAGAGTGAGTTCCAGGACAGCCAGGGCTACACAGAGAAACCTTGTCTCAAAAAACCAAAAAAAAAAAAAAAAAAAAAAAAAAAAAGAAATGGGGTTTTGACATGTAACCCAGGTTGACCTTGAACTCATAGCATTTTCCCTCAGTCTCCCGAGAGCTAGGACCCCAGACAACCAGCATCGTCACACATGGTTGAGCACAGGGATCTTTCATGGGGTGTTTTTCATTGAGGAGGCAGAGAAGCCTGGTGGGTAAAAAGAATGTAGGTTCTGGAGCTAAGTGGCTGGGGTTCAAATCCCACCTCTGCCATTTACTGACTTGGTAACCTTGGGCATAAGGCCTTGCATAACCTCTCTGCACCACATTCTCTGCTTGATGAAATGATTGCCACGAGGCAGTTAATGTCCATTGCACAGCAAGTGTTCCATGTACATTGCTTGACAGATGTCATAGGTGGGCCCATAAGCGTACAGGCCCATCGGGAGTATGAATGGAGATGATCTGGGCTCTGAATGCAGCAAGGGAGGAGACACACGAGGGCGGGCCCTGAGTCCTGGCGCAGATGCCCAGCTTGGGCAGTGCCAGCCAGTGGCATGCTGGCAGAAACACCTGCAGGTCTGTTTATGAGGCTGTTGGGGGGTGGAGCATCTAAGAAAAGGGTCCCGAGGGATTCAGCGTCTCCAGAGCCCAGGTGTGCCCCAAGGCCACCTGGGTCCCTTCTCTTTGCTTTCATTCCGTTTCTTCTCTGCCTTTTCCCCCCACCCGCTGCCAAGTCCCAGCTCCAGCTGAGAGGTTCTATTTTGGGGACTTTCTCTTGGATAATTTAGTGGGCGGAAGCTCCCCACCCACCCCCCTCGGAGCACCCCCTCAGCAAAGGGGAGTGCTCTAAAGAAGTGAAAAACAGTGGGCGGGTCAGTTCAAAAGGACAAAATATTTCTTGCTCTGGCAGTAAGAAAGGAAAGAAATTGTCTGAGGAACTCAAGAAGAGCTTTGGAGGGGCCTAATGCGGCTCATGAGGGCACGTTGGGTGACTCAGCTGTTAGGCCCAGGCTCCAGCCTGGTAGTATTAATTGGGCTTTAAAAAGGGGAAAAATGCTTAACTGTGACAAAGAGTGAAGGCCATAAAAACGTGGCTAATGCTGATCCTCTGAGTTCCAGAAGGCGTCCCCGACTCCAGCAGCTCCAGGCACCTGTGGAGATGGGGACTCCAAGGCCTGAGCTTGGGTGGGACCCGAGTCTAAAATTATCCCCGATAATGAGTCCACCAGAGGAGGCCCAGAATGCTGGTTTCCTGCCTTGCTGCTGGCCACAGAGGCAGAGGTTCCCAGGGAGGCCTCGGGAGGCAGGGGCTGCTGAGCCAAGAACATGGGTTTGCAGCTGCCAGAGTTGGGGTCACTTTGGGGCCGGCCGTGGGAACATGGGCTCCTGAAGTATTGATGTGCTCATCTGTAAGTGGGGCTCACAATACCGTGGTCAGTAGAAACAATAAAGGAACTAGATTTTTTTTTCTCTCTCTCTTTTTTAAGGGCTTTGGATGGGTGTGGTAGTCCACACCTGTAATTTCAGTTCTCAGAGAGGTAGCGACTTGAGGATTCTAAGTTGGAGGCCAACCTGGGCTGTGAAGAGCCTGTCTTGAAAACTCAAAATAAATATATTTAATGAATATAGAAAGGAATGAGGGTGGGAGAGATGGCTCGGGGGCAAGGGGACTTGCTGCCAAGCCTTAGAGTCTGTGTCCCATCCTGGAACTCATGTGATGGAAGAAGAGAACACACCTCCACAGGTTGCCCTCTGACCTCTACATGTGTTCTATGACACATGTACATTTATACTCACACAAATAAATAAATGTAATGAAAAATAGAATGAATAAGATTAAATGCTAAGGATGGAACCCAGGGCCTCCTGCATGCCAGGTGAGAGGTCGGCCTCTGGCTAAGGACCGGGTCTCACAAGAGGCTTTTTAGCTAGGTGGCCTGGCTTCGTCTCAGGAAGAGTGGCCTCCAGCTAACACTTGAAGACAGTCAGACAAGCCCAGTCCCCTGCTTAGTCACCACTCACGCCTTGACCGTGGGAAGGCTTTATTATTTTTTAAAGATATGTATTTTTAGCGTTTATTACACACCTTACTGTCCTCAGCACTTCCATTAAACACGTTCGCTTGACTCGTAGCTCAGCTCTGGGTGGCTAGTGTCTCCATTTTACCTCGTGAGAATGTGATGACGAGGCAACCCCGGCTGTGGGGACCTGTCAGAGCGTCTGAGCCATGCTGCCCAAGAGAACTTTCTGGAAGAATGAATGTGGCTTATGCTTTGTTATCCAGGGCAGGAAGCCATCAGCCACCTGCTTGCAAACACCTGGGATGTGGCCCATGCCATCAACTTTGGCATACTAATTAATCATTAATTACTTTCATCTTAGCCACGTGTCGCTGGTGGCTGTCATGCTGGTCCATGCAGGACTGGCGGTTCTCAGTTCCCGTGTATGACTTTGCAGGAGGATTAAGAGCTGTTCTTCACCTAAGACCTGGCACACAGTAGGTGCTGAGTTAGGAGATGTGTCCACACATAGTGTACTTCCTGTCTGTGGGAGCTAAGCATGGTTAGAAGCAAAAAGAAGTGAAGTCTCATTCGTGCGCATGGTGACCAGTGGGTACCAACCTGCCTGGAACTTTCTCTAAACCTGAAAGTCCTGCAACCTGGGAACACTAGGATGGGTGTCCCGTTCCTGTTGTGGGTTTGGAGGCCCCAGAATGAGACCTCCTCAATGGCTCTGCTGAGCATATCTCATGCACTGCCTACATATTAGTGCCCGACGACTAAACTAAGAGCTCTCTTCATGCCCTGTCAAACCCATCCGGAGAATGGGTGTTTACAGAGTAGCTGTAAAGAAGTTGGTGGCTCTGAGGCTTGGTTTAGTTGGAAGGCAGCATAACTTTCTTGCCTTGAATTTTTTAAGGGGCACATAGTAGGTAGACATACATGGCTGTTTTTGGGGATTGGTACACGGTTTCTTAAGCTATACTGCCAAGGTCCACCTGGAGGCAGGAAGACTTCAGAGAGTCCCCTATGGGGGCGTGAGGTGGGGCTTTCTCAGGCAGGGTTCTAACTGGTCTTGGTGGTCACTCTGGGAGCTCTGGAGGGTTGAGGAGCCACTGTGAGCAATGCCTGAAAAACAAGGTGGTCCCATGAATGGAGCCTACACCCCCCCCCCCCATCACATCAGTATCTCTTGAAGTTCACTTCTCTTGTGGGAGGGGGTATGCTTCACTAGCCCTGGGTGCTCCCAAGTTTTTTTTTTTTTTTTTTTATCAGAGCCTACAACAGCATTTCAGATGTGCCTATCAAAGCTGGCTTTATCTCTGAGCCCAGAAATTCCCATGGAACACGCAGGTGGAGAAGCAAAATAGCTGACGCCCAGCCCAGTCGTCTTGCCGGCTGCAGCTCCGCCTGCTCCTTCCAACCGTGGCCCAGGTGGGAGCCACGTGTGCCACCCCACACATCTCTTCCCGAGGCTTCGGAGGTCCCCACATCCCTCTCCTCTATTTTCCTGTTTATGCACAGCATGCGTAAACACATGCGTTGCCTGGTTTCGGCGACTCTTTTTCGGCCTTATTGCTGGACCCTCCGAGTAATACTGGAAACCTTGGATTTTCTAAATGAATCTAAAAATAAACTCTTTGAGGAAAAAAAAAATCTTGGACAGTTGGCACAGGCGCTGTTATTTATTTCTTTTTCCTTCGTCTTGCTCCTCTTCTTCCCCGAGCACTGAAGAATCTGGGCAGTCAGAGGCACTGAAAGCCTAAGGAGACACCCCTGGGCAAGTGTCCAAGGGCTCCTGGACAACTCCGGGGGTGCAGGCTGAAATCCTGGGGAGATTTCTCCAAGGGGGACCCTCATGGAAAGTGGGGTGTCAGGAGGCTGGATTCAGGCAAAGCTGCAGCGGGGAGGAGGTGGCTGTCTGCGAGTTTGCACGCAGCTCCTGCAGGGCCTGGCGGGCCGCGCCCCCCACCCCTGCGCGCCTCCCTCTCCCTGACTTTTTCTCTGCCCCGAACAATCAGGGACTTGTGCTTGGCGGCCGAAGGAGCCACGGAGCTGGCTGGCCGCGGAGGAGGCGACGTCATGGATTCCTGAGTGTGAAGTTTTCAGGAAAGCCCTTAGTTTTGGAGATGGACGGGATCCAGGGGTTTCCATGGCGCTGAGTAAACAGGAGGAAACAGTGAGGGAATCCCGTTATTTTACTGCATTGAAAGCCTATAAACACGGAGCGCGGGGAAGGAAGTCGCGTTGCCGCTGGAGTAAGCGACCGCGGAGCGCCGGGAGCTCGGGGAGCCTGAGTAGGAGCCCGGAGCACGGCAGCGGGAGCACGGAGAGCCGGAGCAGGAGCACAGGAGTGGGAGCACGGGGAGCCAGAGCCCCGGAGCGGAGCCTAGGCGCTGCAGCGTCTGCGCCGCTCCGCCAGATCGCAGCACACAGTCCCCAGCCTGCTGAGCCCGGCGCCTCCAGATGCAGCGCCCCGCATTGCGCAGGCCAGGCCCCCGCCAGCCTCTCCGCACCATGGGGTCTGCGGACCGAGGTAACCGCGCCGCCATTGGCATCCCTGCCTGCATCCCTGCCCGGCATCCCTTCCCGCATCCTCGCATCGCATTCTCGCTCCGCTGCCTACCCCTACCCCTCCGGGAAGCACCCCACGCTGTCCCCGCTCGCAGGTAGAAGCATAGATGCGGCAGCGAAACAGGGGCGCACGCGCACATCCTGGCTGTCGCCGGTGGTGATTCTAGGAAGTGTCTCCAGGCAGGTTTCCCTGTGTGTGTGGCGGGGGGGACACCAGGAGGGGGTCTCGCTGCTAACCGCTGGCTTATTATTCCGTTGCTGCTCTCGCCTTTGACAGCAGAGGCCACCGTCCTTGTCATCATTATTATTTAGCTTTTTTTTTTTTTTAAACACAAGCTTGACATTTTGCTATTTACTAATACAGAAAGACTTCACTCTCCAGTAGTTACGTCAACAGATGCTCTGTACCATTCAAGCAATTTAAGCCTTTTTCTCCCCCTTTTGGGGATGTGTCTGAGGGCTCTCCCAGCTCCCCCCACCACAATTTAAAGTACCATGAACTTGTTCTGCCAAAGGGATCACAGACGCCCCACTGTCCCCGTTTCTGCTCCATCGTCTCCCTTTTAGATGTAACCTTGAAGCCATTCAATTTGGTTCTTACGGGAGGGAGTTAATGAGTGGGACTATGATATGAAATCCAGCCCATCTGCTTGGGATTGAGAGGGGTTTGGGCTGGGGAGTCAGAAATCCGGTCTTTAAAGTGGAAGCGTTAGGTGGTTTGTGTGAGGCCAGCCTGTGTGCAGGGACAGGGGTACTGCCCAATGGGAAGGGCTGAAGGGTTAAGCGGAATACATCCGCGTAGGAGGAGTTAGCCTCGTGTCATAAAATCTGAGTTGAATGTGGGTTTTGTGCTCGGCGTGCTGGACTGCAGTCCTGGGGGGCGCGGGCAAATGACAGCTTTGGCAAGTAAGTTGGGGGTGGGGGGCTCTTGCTGAAAGCCGGATCCAAGCCCCATCCCGGTTCGGTAAAAGGTGCGTTTAGCCACCTCCAACCTCAGCTTATTTTTGGTAGAGCAGGACTTTTGGATGCCAGATTCTGCTAGCGCTTGGGACCTTTTCCTGGTACCAGTCTACCCTGCCCTCTTCGAGTGTGCTCAAATGGCATCGGTGCAGTGGCATAATGTCAAGAGAGAGAAAAAAAGCTCTAATATTATGTCAGGTGTCAGAGTGATACTCCCAGGCAGGCCATGCGTATGTCAAGGTCTTGGAGTGGGTTTTACTGCAGGACAAACCAAAGCTAAGACACAGATGCTCTGACCTGAGGGTGGGGGGCAGGACAACAGCACAGAGAGATGCTCTGACTTGGGGGGGGGGCAGGGCGGACAGGACGAGGGTACAGACAGACAAATGCTAGATTTTAGCCCCATGAGGGAGGAAGAGAGGGACACGCGGAGAACTCAGAGGAGAAACACGACTTCTGTTTTGTGCCTTCCTGTGGCTACTGTAACCCTGTGCTCTGGGCTGAGAATGTTGTTTCTCTGCCCTTGTCCCTTGTCCCACTCGTGTGCACACCACTGTGCTTGTGTAGTCAGGATGCAGGACACCAGTTTGATCTTGCAAACATGACACAGCACTAAAGCACCCAGAAAACAGCTCCGGGCATCCAGGCTTGAGATAGTCAATCGCTGCTCCCTGCCTAGGGGTCCCCAGAGAAAGCAAAGAGGGCACCGTTAAGCTCAACTGTCTGCTGGATGAGACCTTCAGAGACCCTGGGAGCGCGCTAATGGGCAATCCCAGACCCTAGGCTAGAAATATCCGTGTGGCAAGGAAACCAGCAAGCTTGCTGTGCAGAATTGGTCTGAAGCCCCAGGGGAGCTTAGAGATGTGGAAGGGGAGTGTCCAGTGTTATCTGGAAGATGATGGAAAGTATTTCAGGAATAAACAAATTTGAGATGAGCCTTGCTCCCTCCCAGGCCCTGGTTCCCTGACTTCTGCATGGGTTGGGTATCTGCTTGGCCATGTCACAACTGTGGGATATCAGGAAATTAAGTTCACCTCTCTGTGTCTTAATTTCCTCATCTGTAAAATGGAATCTCTTAGAAGGCTTTTAAAAAGGGGTGGTTGTGGGAGCCAACAAACCCCAGAATATTTTTCTCAACACGAATGCCTGGCAAATGCCAGCTAATAACATTTTATCCTGTTAAAGATAGAAACTAATAAGTGAGATCGTATGGAAACCAAACATCAGTCGAAATTCTTCCAATACATGTTCTTTAGATCATACCCTGCCCCCTTCTTTAGAAACAGGGCCTCATGTAGCCCAGGCTAACCTCAAATTCATTTTGTGACTCAGGATGACCTTGAACTTCTGATCTTCTGCTTCTACCTCCAGAGTGCTGGGTTTGCAGATATGAGCTACCATGTCCAGGTTATGGGGTGCTAGAGACTGAGCTCAGGCTATCTCTTCACCGATTGAACCACACCCTCAGTCCCCTAGACCTCTTAAGGTCTTTTCCAAACTTACTGGAGCTTTGAAATGACACAGATTGGGTTAAGATGTGATGACTTCAGAAGCCTCAATGTCCTCATTTGCAAAAAATGAATAATGACAGTACAGTCTTCATAGGGCTGTCGTGCGCGTCACATGAAGCCATGCATATAAAAGACTCCGTTCTGTTTAACATGCGGTGAGCGCATACCCACTGTTGGTATCTGATGGGTGAGGACAGAAAGACCAGCTTTGCCAAAAGTCACATACACAAGGAAAAGTGTAGGGCCTGCCCCTGGATGAGCCACCGCTGTCCCTGTTAACTTTGTGTTGACTCAGAGCTGTCTGGGGCTGTCTGCTTTAGACTTTTCCTGTTCTCTGAGACTGTATTTGATGTGTACTGTACTCTCCTCCCTGGAGGAGGGCAGTGAGGCACAGAGAACTGGCCAAGGGTTACCCAGTAAGAAAGTGGCAGAGTCAATTTCAACCGCAGGCTCTTGAAGACACCACCCTAACTTCTGAATGCCGTTGACATACACATAACTTAGACCTTGGTTCTAGACTCTTTCTTCAACCCAAAGATGTTCTCTGACACATCTTGGAAGGGAAGAAGAGACGCAGGAGAGAATGAAAAAGGCAGATCTGGGAAACTGAGGCAGACAGAGAAGGTACCTCACCTAGCCTTGACTCTCAGGACAATAAAAGACATGTTCTTTGCCATTAGAGGAAGGTAGCCAGCAAAGAGACTCAGAACAGGGGCCTCCGAGGTCCCTCCCTGGCTAGTTCCCACTGGCTCCCCGCACAGTCCAACCTGTCCTCCTGCAACTCAACGCTGTAAAAGGAAGCTCTTCAGAGCAGACTCGAATTTTCTGGAGGTATCTTCTTATCATGGCTGTAAGCCCCTGAAAGACAGGGCTAGGCCTCTTATTCTGTGAGTCTCAGGGGATCCCAGGAACAATTTATGATACCCCAGAAAATCAACAACCTGAGTGCTGGTCACAGGGTCCAATCTACATCTGCTACTTATGAGCTGTGTGACCTTGTATGAGGACACTCACTTTCCCGTGCCTCAGTTTCCCTACAGATAAGAGAGTTGCTTAGTAGATCTGCTGTAGTGGGCTAGAGAGATGGATCAGTGTGTAAAGAGCTTACTGTAGAAGCATGAAGCTCTCACTCACCTAAAAAAAACTGGAGATAGAGATGCATGCTTGTGAGCCCAGGGTAGAGGAGGGTGGAGCCAGATGAGTCCTGGCCAGCCAACCCATCAGAAACCATAAGCTCCAGGTTCACTGAGAGGCCCTGTCTCAAAAAGATAAGGTAGAGAGTGGCTGATGCCAAGACAACTGATGGCTCTCACACACACATACAGGCTAGTATACCAACACACACACATACACATTCACACACACACACACACACACACACACACACACACACACACACACACACACACACCACAGGTCCTAGAGCAGCTGACCTGCCTGTTTCCTGTTAAGCATTCTGGACATGGAGCCAGCGGGCAAGAGTTTGCCCTTGTGCTCTGGGACAATTGCTGCCTGCCTGCACATGTTTGTATACATTTGCATGCGCTTGTACATGTGAATGCAGATGTGTGTGAACGCACACACATGTGTGTGCACATTATAGTTCGTTAGATTGGCTCCTTGTGGCTACTGTAACTGGTGGTCACCCAGTGCTGCTTAGACAGAAAGAAGCCCCTCTATACTGTGTTAAGAATCAGAAGTCTGGAGTTGGGTTGCTGGCAGACCATGGTCTCTGAAGGCTCAGCGTGGACCTTGGCAGTCTCTTCTGGCTTCTTATGGCTCAGGCATTCCTGGCTTCCATGGCTAGTGGCTGCATCCCTGCACTCTGCTTCTGTGGTCCCGTTGCCTTTATGAATTGGTGCTCGCCCGTCCAAGGGCCCCAGCCCCGGGGACTAGACTCCTTGGCTTTTGAATGGTCTCACCTTTACCTGTTCACATCTGCAAAGAACTCTTCCCAATGAGTCCTGACTCCTGGGCATCTGGAGTGAAGACTTTGGCATTTGTTTTTGGTGAGAGAGCAGAGCAAGTTACCACCAGTACTGGGTTCTTCATTCAGCCGGGACACCCCCTTTTCCCCAGGGAAGTGGGCTTTTGTTCAGTCCTCAGTGGTGCATGCTTTGCCTGACAGTGTGCAGAGAGAGAACATGCCCAGCAGGAGGAATGGTGTTCACCTGGGCTCCCGAGGAGGCTGTGTGCCAGGGTAGTCTGTGGTCAGGCTGAAGCCCAGCCGAAGGGCAGAGAGGAAGACAACAGAAGCTGAGATCACAGACCTGTGCCAGGACAGGTCCTGAAGGACCCAGTAAGGGGTCTGACGTTCACTATCAGAGTCACATGGAAAAATTCAGCGGCAGGGTGTGTAGCCTCCTTAGTCTCTAAGGCCAGCACAGACTGAAAGGAGAGGCCTGGAGCCAGCTCAGAGTGGTTGTGGGGGAAGCCGTTGAGAAGCTCAGGAAGGGGACAGAAGCCAATGTGGATGGAAGAGATGGTCAGGAGGAATGCTTCCCTGCCTATGAGCTGGTGGCTCCATGGCTCTGATCTCCAGGACACTGTGGGGTTCCATACGAATACTTTCTATTTTGACAACTAAAGTACCAAACATTACCACGTGTGTGGGCCCCAGCTTCCTGACATGGGACGTGGCATGATGGTTATCATGACACCCAGGGTGTTCTTGGGTCTAATCGAGACCCTGTCTGAAGTCCTCAGACTAGGCCCACTGGGGACTATGCTTGCTGCCATTTTTGCTGTTATTCGTGTGTGTGTGTGTGTGTGTGTGTGTGTGTGTGTGTGTGTGTGTGTGTGAGCACATGTGCCATTCCTGGTTTATTTTATTGTTTAAATTTAAGCCATTACTTTCTGTCCACCAAAGGAGGTTCCAGGGTCCTTCCTGAAGGGTTACACATATTTTTGTACCAAACTCCAGGAGTCTTTCTGCCTGCTCTGGAGGACCAGTGTCAACCTTTAGCCTGAGTGTGCCATGTTGCTCTCAGTGCTGGGTGGGGCGGGGAGGGGAGCAGCTGGGGTGCAGAAGACCGGGCTGTCTGTATTTCCAGGTCTCGCAGAGACTGCGGAGAATCTGAGAGGACTTCACATGGCAAGTGGGCACTGGTGGAGTGAAGTCTGCGGATTGCATAGGGGAAGGAGTGATGCCTGGGAACACAGCTCACAGAGGGCTTACCTAGCTTTTGAGAGAAAGCCATTCTCAGAATTGATCTCCTAGTCACCAGGGACAAAAGGACACACCTCTATTTCCAGTACTCTGGAGGTGGAGGCAGGAGGACCAGGAGTTCAAGGCTATCCTTGACTATATAGCAAGTTCAAAGACAGCCTGGGCTATAATAAACCCTGTTTGGGAAAAGAAAATACAATGGAAATTCAAGCCTGCGGGCAGAAAGGATGCTTGCTGTGTGCCTTATTTTGGGGGGGAACAGTGGCTCCCCAAGATTGAGGTCTCTGGCTCAGCACCTGTTCCCATCGCCACCTGACTTCACAGATTGTTGGATGTGGTAGCATGCACCTGTAATCCCTGTATGAGGGAGCTGAGGCAGGAGGATTGTGAGTTTCAGGTTCGTCTGTGCCACAAAACAAGCCCCTGTATCACAAATGCAGTGACTGGGATGTAGCTCAGTGGTACAGGGCGTGCCTGGTGTGTGTGAGGCCTGGGCTGAGGCCCTCACACTGAGAAAAGGAGAACCACTTGCCTGCGGTGCCTAGGAGATAGCGCCTGCGAGTGAATTTACCTGAGCGTGGTGCAAGTCACTCCCAGGGCCAGACACAGAGGGTAGCAAGAAACCCAGTCACCAAGATGAGCCACAGTTAATGTGACATTTTAAAAACAGAAAGTGCCCAAATCTTGCAATAACCTACAAAACCAACAACAACTTCAAAGAGAGGCAGCATGGGTACTCTTTCCTTTTTCCAGAGTCCAATTCATCTCCGAGGGGAACCTGTCACTCCTCTCTAACTCCCAGGAGTTTGTCATGAAGGCCTTTTGTTTTGCAGATATCTTGGTTTCAATAACCAAGGCATAAAATGTAGTTTAAGAGTGATGGGACAGCTCTCCAGGTTAAGAGTGCTTGCTGCCAAGCCTGAGGACCTGAGTTCGATTCCCGGAGCCTACGTGGTAGATGGAAAGAGCTGACTCTGCAAAGCTGGCCTCTGACCTCTGCATGTGCACACACTAAATAGTAGTAAAAGAAAATAGTTGAAGTACTAGGGGTTTGTCATCTCTTGCATTTTGAGTTCTTCAGGGTGGTGGTCTAGCAATGTATCTTTAGTTGAAACACATTACATAGACCTGGCTGGCATCAAACTTGTGCTGGAATTATGGGCGTGGCTCATTCTGCCTGGCGATTTTGATCCATTTCCTATACTTGTCAGTCAGATCCTGGTAGCAAAATGTCAGTAAGTCATGCTTTTAACAGCTAGAGCAGTATGAATCTCAGAGTGTGCTGAAGCTGAGGGGTGATTGCTTCAGGGATCTGGAAAAGAGGGGTCCTACTTTTCTGATTGGATTTACAGTGCTTAGCTTCTGCCCTGTGCAGTCAGTGGTCATGGAGGCCATTGGCAAGATGTGAGGTTCGTGGCTAGAATTTATGGCTTATTCCTTAAATGCTGCAGTCAGGATCCAGACCGTGCACAGACGGAAACCTCACAGCGTCTTTCTCCAAGGTTAGTGGGAATTTAATAGCTGAACATGGAGCCACGTTCAAGGTCCTCCCAAGTGTGGGATGCCAGTGGCTGTGACAGGCACACTCCAGAAGGATGATGCTGATTGTTCCTCCAGTTGGCAGCGAAGAAAACTGAGGCACAGAAAAGATCAGCATTCTGTACTTTGGGAAGAGATCAAAGGGGACCCAGGGTCTTTGAGTCAGGTTGGTCATATTTAGCCTTCAGCACTGGCACTGGTGAGACATTTGTGTTTGTACCCATGGGAGCCACTGGTCTTCTGGAAAGTCAGTTTGGAAGTGAGTGTGTGTGTGTGTATGTGTGCGCGCGTGTGTGTGTGCCCCAGCTCCTCATCTGTACAGACCTTACTAATATGTACTTCATTGTCATTTTTAAAAAGATTTATTTATTTATTATATGTAAGTACACTGTAGCTATCTTCAGACACTTTTTCTTCTCAGTCCAGCCCGGCTCTCTGTAGCTGTCTTCAGACACCCCAGAAGAGGGCATCAGATCTCATTACAGATGGTTGTGAGCCACCATGTGGTTGCCGGGATTTGAACTCAGGACCTTTGGAAGAGCAGTCAGTGCTCTTAACCGCTGAGCCATCTCCCCAGCCCCTTCATTGTCATTTTTATCTGTTACTCTTTTCAGGGACTCTCTGATAAGCTTAGCGGGCTGTTTCCCTGTACATAGAACAAGTTCTCCCCTCGTTTACAAACACTATGTGTGTGCAGTGTGTCTCTGGAGTCGTCAAATCAGATGAAAAGTTTGTAGAAACTGTGACAGGTCACATGCCCATGCTTGTGGCTTTTGTGCAAATTTGCAAAGTGACATTGATTGTCACAGCCTCCAGTCTACCAGTCCTGTGCCATCACAGCAGCCAACCAGGGAGTGGCTTTTCTCACAGTTTGTCCCTCATCTGTCCTCCGGGGGGAAGCACTGAGTGCATTACCTCACTGTTATGCTTCTGTGTCCTGGGGACATTGAAGACCCAGGAAGTGAGTGAAGCTTGGCTCTAATGGCTCAGGAGATAGCTCAGTCCACAGAGTGCTTGCCCTGCAGGCATTGAGATCAACTCCCAAACCCATAATAGGAAAAAAGAAAAAAAGAAAGAAAATTCTGGTCATAGTGCTGTGTGCTTGCTTGCACTCCCAGCACTAGGGAGGCGTGGATAGCTGATCCCTGGGACTCACTGGTCCGTCAGCCCAGCCGTACTTGGTAAGCTCCAGGCCAGTGAGAGACTCTGTCTCAAAACAAAACAAAGAGGAGAGCCGTGTCGGAGGAAGCAGTGGAGGCTGCCCACTGGCCTCCACACACACGCACACAGGTGAACACCCCACCCTTGAATTTCAAACAAACAGTGAAAAATCTGAACATAATTATCTCCCTACACAATAGTTAGGACCTATGTTAAAGAAAGATTAGCTGTTGAGAGTTCAAGCTTAACTGGCTCTCTTATATTTTTCTTTGCTACAGTTGGCTACCTGAGATACTCGAGATGAGAACAGATGCCCCCTTGCCCCTGCCCGTCAAGCTTAAGAACAGGGACAAATGGATGAAATAAATGTTCTAAAGGGTTGGAGCTGGGTGAGGCAGGAACATGGAAGGGACAGAGAGCATCTAGGGTGTCATTCCTTCTGGGGGCAGGCAGAGAGAGTCTCTCTGGGGAGGTGATGTCTGAGCTAAGACATGGCCAAAGAAGGGTGGTATCAGAGGGGACTTTGGGGTCATCCTGAGCATTTCCCAGATCAAATCCACTGGCAGAAAGCACAAGAGAGGGAGAGGTGGCTAGGTAGGATACACAAGACAGCTGGGGCAGCTGATGTAGAACTTGACTTTCTTACTTCATTCTAAACTTGACAGGAAGCTACTGGAGGGTTGCTGCATGCCTGGTTTCATTTACATGTGTGTATCTGTGTGTCTGTGCACAGGTTTGTGGGTGCCAGCCAGAAGAGTTTATTAGGTCCTTGGAGCTGGAGTTACAGACAGTTGTAATCTGTACAGTGTGGGTGCTGGAAACCAAACTCAGTACTTGGCAAGAACAGTATGCACTCTTAACTGCCGAGCCATCTTCCCAGCCCCAGCTATATGTGTGTTTAAGATTTATTTGTATGTGTATGAGTGTTTTGCATGAACGGATGTATGTGACCCCACATGCATGCAGTGCCCAAAGAGGCCACAAGAGGGCACTAGATCCTCGGGAACTGAAGTCGTAGGCGGTTGTGAGCTGCCCTGTAGGTGCTGAGAACCTAACTCAGGTCCTCGACAACAGCAACAGTGCTCCTGCCCATAGAGCCATCCCTCCAGGGCCCACACGTATATTTTAAAAGAACCCGTCTTGTTGCTTTATGTTCAGGCACAAATTAGAAACAGATCCAGAGAGGAAGCTGCTTTGCTCATGCAGGAGGGCGGAGAGGAGGCCTAGGGTGATGAGCAGGAAGAAGAATCGTGGAGTTGGTGTGAGATGGTCAGGTTCGGGATACATCTGAAAAAGAGCTGCCCTCAGTTTTTGAGTTTGGATATGGGATGAGGAGAGAAAGCAGGGCCGCTCTGATTTTTGGTGGACGAGTGGGCGATCGATACATGGGGATCAGTAAAGCAACACAGCATCAGGGATTGGTTTCAGAGACCTTCATTTTGAGATCTCTCGTAGACATCAAAACGGGCCACCTGAGCCTGCATATCCTGGAAAGACCAGAGGCAGAGCTGGGCACAGTAGATTGCTATACAGATGTCACCTGGCCCTGCTGCCTTCTTTCAGGTCCTCCAATGTTTCAGAGTCTCCTGCCTCAGGGCCTTTGCACATACTTACTAATCTGTGGCTAACGTCTATTCAACCCAGTGGTCCCGGTTTTAGGGACCTGAAGACTTCCCCCGAGCTCCACATTACATCTGAGTTCCCTCCTGTGAGCATGGCTGCACCTTCTTTCCTTCTGTGGTATTATCAGTTTGTAATTGGGGGGAAGGGGGGAGAGTCAATGTTGGCAGGATTGAGCTGGATTCCTGCACCCTGGCTCAGTCAGTACCAAGTCTGCTGCAAGCTTCAAACCCAGTGACTTCCTTGGCTTCCCACTGTGCTTTGGCTGGGGAGGCTGGGGACATGAAAAAGCTCTTGACAAGGGATGCCAGCTGCAGAGCCACAGAAGGTCCCAGATGCTCCGTCAAGGTCTCTGTCCAGCCCCACGTGGTGCCCCCCATGCGTAAAGGTCATGTCTTCTGCCCCCAGTCCTTGCCCGAAGATCATACAAAGAGTCAGACATCTATCATCCCTCTCTCCTCCACCCATCTAGCTGTCCACCCATTTACCCAACCATGTATCAATCCACCTATCCACTTATCTGTCTGTCTGTCTGTCTATCTACCCATCTAAACAACCACCCATCTATCCATCCACCCATCCATCCATCTGTCCATCCAAACATGTCTCTATACACATATCTACCCAAGCTCTAGTCAAGTCTATAGCCACTGTACATAAGGCTGCGAACAAGATGCCATAGAACGAGGAACTGTATTAAGGGGCTGATTGCAGCATTAGGGAGGTTGAGAGCCACTGGAGCAGAGGGTTAGATTAGCAAAGGGTGGGTGGGCGGGGCTGAGGATTCAAGAGCTCTCTCATCTCCACTACAGGGGTTCTCTTGTGTGTCCTTGGCCAAATTGACTCTCAGAACAATAAAAGACATTTTTTTCATTGCCATGAGAGGAGGGTGGCCAGCAAAGAAACTCAGAACAGGGGCCTCCGAGGCCCTTCCCTGCGCTGACCGCGGAATCATCCTTACTGCCGCACATAGAAAGAATAAGGACAAAGAGATATACCGTGAATCTACATGTGCCCAAAGAAAGTTTTGTTGGAAGGCCATCTGGGAGGAAAAAATCAAATCTTTCAAAGCATTCAGTCTTTGGTTCAATGTTTGAACTTTAAGAATGGACACTAAGCAGTTGTCAGTGCCAACAGCCTGAGCACTGCACTGAACCATGGCTTTAAGTTCTCTTATTGTATTTCATGTGTACAGGGTTTTCAGCTGCAGGGGTGCCTGTAAACCATTTCCATTCCTGATGCCCACAGAGTCCAGAAGAGGACACCAAATGCCTTGAAACTGGAGTTAAAGATGGTTGTGACCACACTGCGGGTGCTGGGAACTGAAGCCAGGTCCCTGGAAGAGCAGTTGGTGCTCTTAACTGTCTAGCCCTATGTCCAGCCCCTTAAGCATACCTTTAAAAATTAATGGAATAGCTACATATAGTAAATATATATGTATTTACTAGAAAACATTATATATAGTTTAAAACAATATATAACCATACAGTAGATGCTTGCTATATGAATACATGGATGTCATGTAAGACTTTTTCAAAAAGATAGCTGTGGTTTGGAGAGATGGCTCAGTGAGCACTTGTTACAGAAAATGCACGAGAACTTGAGTTTGAACCCCAGACTGCATGTACAGCCGTGTGCAGTAGCAGCAGCTTGTCATCCCCAGTGTTCTCATAGGGATACGGAGCTGGAGACAGGAGACTGCCCAGAAACTTCCAGGTCACATATGGTGAAGTATACACCCACCAACAAGAAACCCCACCTCAAGCAAGGTAGAAGGGGAGGACCAACACTCAAGGCTGTTTGCTTACTAAACGCTAGCTATAAGTCATGTGTTCGATGCAATTCTGCCAAATTTCAGAGTCCGACCTTGGGCCCCTGTCCTAAGGACCTGGGAAGAGGATGCATTTCCTTCTAGAGATCAAGTTCTTGGCTGGAGTCCCCATCCCTAAGACACTCAGATGCCCCCATGACAATGTCCCTTTATGCCCTGACAACCAGAAGGTGCTCTGTAAGCAGAGCCAAGCCGAGCCCCTGCAGTGGTGTGGACTCTGAACCAGTTGCTGTCACCTTTGGCTTCTCATCTGGAAGCATATAAAGAATTGGTTGATTGGTTGGTTGGTTGGTTGGTTTTTTTTAAGTGCATATGCTGAAAGCCCCGTGCCCAGATTTAACTGGTGCCTGGTGAGGCTCGGCACACTGGATGTTTTAACCAGTCTCCACTGCAGTGTGCTGGAGAGTAAGGAAAGCCTGCTCATAGCTGTGCCTCTGCATCTGTGTCCTGTGACCAGGGTAGCAGGATAGCCTTGGAGTAGCCCTCGTCTGAGCACCAGTTACTCAGCAAATACTTCTGAAAAGAAAGAGAGCTGTTTGGTTTTGGTGGCAAGAGTAGCTCTCTCCCTCTGTAGCCCAGGCTGACCTCAAACTTCAAGCAATTCTATTGTCTCTGCTTCTCAGGTGCTGGGGCTATCAGCATGCCTAACTACACCCACCTCAAAGATGGATGCCTTGAGGCAGACCTCCACAGCTGAGAAGAGGCTCCTGGGAAGAGTGCTTGCTCTCTAGCCTCCTTCCTTATGGTCCGCCAGGCAGGAGTGTAGTCATTGTCATCAAGCCTGGGTTGAGACCAGGACCCGAGGGCCCCACCCACCCAGACCTCTGATCTTCGGTTTCCTTAAGACTTATCACCTCCTTCCTTGAGGTTGCAGTTGCAGCAGGGCCTGGCTTTTAAAAGCTGTTCTGGTGACTGTAATCACGCAGGAGTATCTGAGAGCTGGCTCGGCTTTGCTACCTTGTTTCTTGCTCTGAGAAGTTGTAAACTAGAAGGCTCATTGGAGGGTGGCTCTGGGTTCTTCAGCAGTCATCCCAAACCTCTGCCTTGGGGGCTTGATCAAAATTCCATATTCCTGGGTTTGAATCCAGACTTACAGAACCCAGAGCCACGGGGAGGAGCCTGGTAATCTACGTCTTACATCAGCCGGATGTACAGGTTACCTGTCAACCCTGCCTCCCACACACCAGACCACTTCCTGTTCTCACTACCAGGACAGGGTCCCCAGATCATCATCAATCAAACTTCGCGTGTCACTTCCCCCTAGCGCCAAAGCCTTCGCAGCCTTGCTGAGTCCTCTCCTGGTTGTCAAAAGGGGTGATGATTTTTATCCCTAAGCTGTCCCAACAGGACCACAGTGGCTGCTATATGCTGGGTGGCACTGGTAGGTGGCTCAGGCCTGGTCAGTTGAGTTCGGAGCTTGCAAATCAGAGACAGACACTTTGGCATGAGCCATAGCTATGGGCATGCCCAAGAAGACAGGGCGCCCCTCCCCAGCAAAGGAGAGTAATCAGGAAAGGCTCAGCGAGTGGTCCCTAAAGTAGAGCTCGCGGGCAGCAGCTTCTGGCGGGAACCCTGGGTCAGACAGTAGCAGGTGAAGCAGAAGTTGTCTGGGCCTGTCGCTCAGGCCAGACCGGGCTGTGCCCCTCCCCGTCCGGGCGGCGCCCCGCCCCACCAGCCACCGCCGTCCCCGCCCCCGCCCCCTCTAGGCTGCAACAGGTGCCTTGAGCAGGAAGCTCGTGCCGCCACCCGCTCCCTGGACTCGTCCAGGACCCACTGAGCCGTGAGCCATCCTCGGCCCCGGCGTGCGCCACAGACACGGTGACCCCTGCTCTGCGCGAGCCTCCTCCCCGCACCGCGACCCTACACGGCCTCGCAGCCCGAACGCCCCGAGCCATGGACGCCCCGGAGCCGCAGCCCGACCCCGACGGCGGGGACGGCCCCGGCCACGAACCCGGGGGCAGTTCCCAAGACGAGCTGGACTTTTCCATCCTCTTCGATTATGACTACCTGAACCCTATCGAAGGTTGGTGGAGACTCCCCCAGCCTGGTCCTAGAGCCCTGGCGGGGACAGGGCCTAGGGACCCAATGCAGGGCTTCCTCCTGGAGCCTGCAGCAGGTGTTGCTCCTGCCCTGGTGACAGGGAGGGGAGCCGGAGTGGCCGCACCATCCTGGGGTGTGTGTGTGTGTGTGTTCCAGTTCCTCCTGAGGGTCGCTGTCAGTATAGCAAAGGATGGTAAGCTCCCCAGGACAGCCCAGAGGCAGTAGAAGAGATGGTTTTTTGCCTTCTGAGAGTAGAGTCGGTAGAGGGGTGTGTGCCCAAGGATGTCAGAGAGGCTGCAGCCGAGCCTGACGATCTTGTCCCTGAGGCTGTGAGCCGGTGTGACTCTGCGGCATCCTGGGAGCCCGTTGTTGGGGACTTTGTGTTGAAACTAAGGAAGAGGCTGTGTCTCATGCTTGAGGGTGGTTTGCCTTCGGCGGCAGGAGGCTGGCCCCTTTCCTCTCCGAGTTTACCAGTCACCGTAGGTGGACCAGGCTATTAAGTGATCTTTCACCATCCTCTTGCCCATGACCTCATGGATGGGGCACCTGCAAGAGGAGGACCGGCTATGTCTGCTGAAGTTCAGTCTGGGCCTTCCTTTGTCCCCTGTTGCTGGGGGCTGGGCGATGCCACTGTCACTCCAGTATTTAACAGCATCTGTCAGAAGCAGTAGCAGGCTTTACGCCCAGCCTCAGATTTTCTGGTTAGAAAACTTGTTGCCTGGGTGCAAACAAGAAAACCTAACCAGATTTCCTGATTGACAGCCCAGCCCTTGCTGGCGGCAGGCTCAGGGGCAAGCCTGCTGGCAGCTTCCAGATGCCTCAGTGGCTGCGGGCTTGCGGGCATCTGGTGCCTGGTGCTTAGAAAGGGTTGTGATGCCGGCTGGGGAGTTGCGGAGTCCTGGTGGCATTTTTCCCAGCAGGGTCCTCATGGACAACCTTTGGGGAGGGACTTGCTTTGGGGACAATTTTTATGTTTGGCTGGAGATGATAATAGTCAAAGAGACAGAGCTGGTGTTTTAGAGTTCCGGTCTAGGGACAGGCTTCCCTTGACAAGACATAGTTAGGAATCTGTGAGCCATTCACACCACACACATCAGCAGGCTCTGTGTTCATTAAGATTAAAGTCATATCTGGCAGGGAATTCACACTCCTCTCTCAGGTTCACAGTCTGTCTCCTCTCTCTCTCTCTCTCTCTCTCTCTCTCTCTCTCTCTCTCTCTCTCTTCTCTCTCTCTCTCTCTCTCTAGGTGAGGGTGGAGGGTGAGGATTTCCGGGGAAATAGTTTCCAAGCCAAATCTGGTGGGAGGTGCTTTTTATAGTTTTTCTTGGCACGCAGAGCCCAGTGGCCAGCAGATGGGTGGCTTAATGACCATGGGAAAGGCTGGTAACCTGGGTTGTTGTTGTTGTTTTTAATAATATGCTTTATTTTGGGGGTTCCAGTTTCCCATTTATAGAAACACTGCGATATGTACACAGAATTCCCATATATCCAGCACCCCTTCCCTCTCGCTATGGGCGCTGTACACCGGCTGGTGTGTCTATTTGATACTGATACTTTGTCACTGAGAGTCCATGCTTTTTCAGTGAGTGTGTATCCGTGTGTGTGTGTGTGTATGTGTGTAATAGCTTTGAAGCACTGTGTTAGAAATAGGTTCTATAGATACGTTATATACACCGTCTATTTCATTTATTTCTGTGACAGGGTATCCTGTAGCTCAGGCTGGCCTGAAACTAGACAGCTTCCTGCCACAGCATCCTCAGGGCTGGGGTCACTGGCCTGTGCCACCCTGTTTTATTTTATTTCTATGGTGTTTTCCTCATGGTTAGGTGAGGGCTAGAGATGACTGGGCGATCACAGTGGTGTGGGGCCATTCTCTTCTCCTGTCCTACTGTCAGTCTGATTCACTGCAGTTGACCTGACCTTCCCCTCAGGGGATGAGTTTCTTCTCCCTGGCAACCCCTTTCCAAATTGCATTCTTAGGAAAGTCACCAGGTGAGACCCTTGCTCAGGTGCGCCAGTGACGCTCTGGGAATCTGTTGGGAAGTGTAGGTGGCGTCAAGCTGCACAGAAGGGACTTCGGAGCCCCGGGAGGCAGAAGTGAAGTACTTCAAGTACTTCAGCCATGGGATCACTTCTGGAGGCCATCCCTCTCTGTTTCTTCATGGTAGGACTCCCCTAGAGCTGAGCTGACCTTCATCTTGGTACTAGGCCTTGGTCTAGGATGATAGCATCCTGGTGATGAGCCTAGAGTTAGCTGGCCACAAACCTAGCCAAAATCCATGGCAGGGAGAGGGTCAGCAGTGAGACAGATGCCATATGAAAACTAGCAAAGGCACGAAGGGAAGTTTGGGGAGGGCTGGTCACCAGCAACGGACATACCTCTCAGGCCTGCAGGCAGGTTCTACATTTGACTCCTTGTTTACAGAGGAGAACTTAAAGGCACATGCCGTGTGTGTGTGTGTGTGTGTGTGTGTGTGTGTGTGTGTGTGTGTGTGTGTGTGTAATAGCCTTGAAGTGGAGTAAGTTTCTGGAAAAGGCAGAGCTGGCAGAACTGATCAGCCCTAGGCTTTGAACTACCACAGGAGGCCTCTGGCTCCTCCACTGGTTGGGATGGGAGACACTTGGTCCACGGGGCTAGGGCAAGCAAGGAACTGAAGATGGGTGGTGGGCTAGGGCAAGTCATTTGACATCTTTGGACCCTGGCTTGCTTATGTGTAAACGGCTGGAATGGTAGTTCAGCCAGACAGTGTACTTGCAGTGAGTTAGGCCAGGGAACTCAACCCCAGTGGCTTTTGTCACTAGTATTTCTTAAACCCTTGCTTTCATGGTCAATGTGAGCGTGAACCACTGCCCAGACATTCATCCAGCCGATTCCCGAATCACCTACCACGTTAGACCCTGAGGATACCAGGGAGAAAGACCCAGCTGTGCCCACGTGAACCAGCGTCCCTTCTCAGGTCTCCCTTGACTTGCCCTTTCCTAGTGCACCGGCTGGTACCTCATGTAGAAGATGACATAAAAATGGAGATAGTAGCCCTGCTCGCCTGTTTTAGAATAATATTTTATTTTTATTTTGTGTGTGTAACCGCGTGTGGGTGTGTGCACCGTGAGCATGCAGGTGTCTGCAGAGGTCAGAAGAGGGCACTGGAATCTCGGAAGCTGAAGGCACAGTTGGTTGAGGGCCACCCGATGTGATTCGGACGCCAAGCACTGAACTCTGATCCTCTGTACGAATGACCTTGCATTGGACCTTGGCAGGACGGTCTTGAATGCTGGTATAGGATTTAGATGGATGTGTTTGTCCTGCTATCCATTCCTGTTTCCTGGGAGTTTTACCAGGAATGGGACTTAATTGGCATAAAGGTGTCTTTTGAGTGTTTATGACAAAATGTAATCTTATTCTTAGACCTGTTGCATGTTGGCTGAGATAGTAAGAGGTCATCTGAGCGTAAGTATGTAAGTACACGCTGTAAGTGAGCTCATTCCCACTATAAACTCTACTTGGCCACTAGGTACCTCTTGTTGTGGTGGTGCTATCTGGTTGAGTGCATACCAAGGCCCTTCCCAGGAATATTCCTGAGTGATACTTATCTGTGGTGTTCTCATGTGTGCAGTGGCCTTAGGTTTCTCTTCTTTCTATGCCAAGGAACCTGTGGGAGTCAGTTCTCCCCTTCCATCACGTGGGTGCCGGGGACTGAACTCAGGCGGTCAGGTTTGGTGGGAAGCCCCTTTCCCTGCAGAGCCAGCCCTCCTTATGCTGGTTTCTACAGGAGTCAGTTTGGGTCAATTGTATCTGAGAAATGATCCCTTCATCCAACCCTGTTTCCACATTTATTTGCCTGGAGATGTTTCAAGAGCAACTTTCACTTCTCTGCTAGTGGATGGGACGTCCAAGTTTATCCTGTGTAGAGAGGAGAGTCAGGGCACTAGGGTCCTGGTGGCTGCTGGTCCCACCCTGCCGGGGAGATGTGCTTCTGCTGGTGGCCTCTTCCGCTAAAGTTCTTGGGTTCAGTGGACTCTTCCTCCTTCCAACTTGGAATTCTCTGGTCACTTCCAGAAGTGTCATGACATCTGGATGCTGTGTTGGGGACAGATATGTGGCAGTCCTCACTACCAGTTTGCCTCAGTGGGTCTGACCTTTCTGAGGTCAAACAAATGCCCTCTGAGCATTGTTTGCTGCTTTTCAGAGTCTGTTTCTGTGGTCCTTACACTGCTGGGCTCACACTGTTTGAAAAGTTGATGAAAATCACAGACACCACCACACACATCATAACACACACACACACACACACACACACACACACACACGCACACGCACATGCACACGCACATGTATGCATGAACTGGCTCCATGAACACACGTATGTCATGAGCACAGAGTATACATGCACACACCATCCACCTGTGGCTCCCAGGGCACAGCCTCTCTCCACTCCCAGTGCCATGGGCTTTCCCCGCCATTTCTTGAGGGAGTCATGGATCAGTAGTCCCTGATGTTACCCACACTTCAGCTTGAGAATACCTGCTCTTGACCCATTTGTGGGGCACAATGAAAACCTCAACCTTCCAGCAAACACATGGCGTGCTGGCTTGGTGCCAGGCCCAGTGGGCGTGGAGATGAATGAGACCTGTTGCCTGCTTTTGCCTGGATACCCTGGAACCAGTATGGGACACAGACTGGTAAACAAACAGGGACAAATGAGGTGCTGTGATAGAGTAACTGGCTTTTTTTTTTTTTTTTTTTTTTTTTTTTTTTTTTTTTGGTGCTACTAAAAATAGGCCTGCATGCTAAGTGAGCTGGCTTGCTGGACACACGTGACATTCAGAGATGCTGTCCTTTGTGTCGAGTTAAGGACAGGCTTTAATGAGCCTGCTTTGGACAAACACATCTTCAGGTGCCCCAGGGGAGGTGAGAGAGGAAGTGGGGCTGGAGCCCCTCCTGTAATTCCAGGTTAAAAAGCTCACTGTCCCTTGTCATTAAGTTCTGAGGGGGACAGAGGCACACAGACCCTGAAAGCAGCAGCACTCAGATTGGCTCCAGGGCTCTCTAGCCCAGAAGGCGGTGAGCTAAGCACCAGAAAAGCAGCCTCATTCATTGGCAATCAAGGCCCGTCTGGAGCACAGAGACTTGGGATCTGAGGCTCTGTGTGCATTCAGTCTTACAGCATACAGCCAGTGTGCCCCAGAGCATCCCATAGCTGCAGCCTTCAACCGGCATCCGACAGGCCCATGCATGATGGTTCCTGTATATGACCAGGTGGGAGTGGGAGGGTCCATATGCATGAACTCTTGAGCCCGAACTCACCAGCAAAATAGAACTGGAAAAAGTACAAGATGTAAGGGGAGTCGGCTCTTCTCTTTCTACTTTTCATTTCTTCTTTGCCTCCTCCTCCCCTCCTCCTCCCCTCCCCCTTTCTCCTCCCCCCTCCCCCTCTTCCTCTCTCATCTCATATAGCCAGCCCAGCTTGACCTCAAACTTTTTCTGTAGCCAAGGATGACCTTGAACTCCTGATACTTCTACCTACACTTCTCAAGTGCTGGGATTACAGGCCACTACACCCAGTTTATGGAGCACCAGGCATGGAACCTCCAGGATTCGTGCAAGCTAGGCCAGCACTACCTCCCCCAGCCTCTGTTTTTGCTTCTTTCCCTGTCACTTGTGCTTCTTGGGGGGGGGGAAGGTCGAGCCCCTCTTCCCTCTGACTGTGCAAGTCAGAACCCTATATATAAATCCCAAAGGCCCTGGCTTAATTTGTTGGCTATCTGGAGACCTTGGCTGAGCAGAAATGCCAGGCCTGCAGCAAGCAGATCAGTGCTCACCGGTCAGATGGTGCAGAGCTGCTATACGGTCTTTTAGTGGGCTGCTGGAGGCCACGTGACTTTGGTTCTTGACTCATGTTTCTTATCTGTGCTGCGGCTGGTGAGGGCAGTGGCCCCATTAGGGCAAAAGTGAGAGTTTGGTGAGGTGTGGGATTCTTGCCCTGGTGGCCTGAGCTTTGTTACTGTGGACGGTGATGGGGGTGCCCTGAGAAATGGGGCTATCCTAAGCATGCTGGCTCCTGAGAGAAAAGAGCCCCTTCCTTAGGCTGTGATGTGTCTTTAACCAGAACAGCAGACGAGCCATGAAGGATGTGGTGTCTGCTGGTTGTCAAGCTCTACCAGGTGCCTGAGCAAGTTAGCAAACACAGAAGCCTGTTTGGTTCTGACTCAAAGACCCCGTAGGCTCTGCTCAGCCCAGGCACCCTGAGGGCTGCCAGTGCTTCCTTGGTTGCTCCCACCTGTGGCTGGAAAGGTCTGGAGGCTGCTTTCTGGGTGATGCAGGCTGCTCCCAGGTGCTGTGTGCTGAGCCAGAAAGGAACAGTCTTGAAAGCTCAGCTCCATGATGGGTGCCCTGTGGCTTTCCCCCAGAGGGGACTTCCTCCCTCCCTGGCACAGGAAGTAGCCTCCGGCTCCCAGAGAGCTGTGGCCAGCTCACTTCCCTAGCTACTGCACCCTCTGAGCTGGGGTTTTGCTGACAATTTCCAAACCGAGTCAGGGTATCAGGCTTGCCTGGAGACTGGGCGGTGCTGGCATGGTCGAGGCTGTGTGGTATTCCACCTGAAGTACAGGGGAACTGCCTCTGACTTTCCCTCTGACCCTGTGTTACTAAACGTCCCCCAAAATGCAAAAGTAAGGGACAGTGGTAGAACTGGCATCTCATCCACATCTCCCATCCCATAATTTCTCCCTCAGTGACTTTATCATTTCTGGTATTGTGTAGTTAATAGATCAGGTGTTAAAGAGACGGACATCTGCAAAGGTGGCGCTCACCTTTAATCCCAGCCCTGGGGAGGCAGAGGCAGGCGGATCTCGTGAGTTCGAGGCCAGCTTGGTCTACAGAGTGAGTTCCAGGACAGCCAGGGCTGCACCGAGAAACCCTGTCTCGAAAAACCAAAACCAAAACCAACCAACCAACCAAAAACCCCAAAGATGCATACACTTGAGAAAAATCAATATGACTGCTCTGGGGAATTGGACTCTGGGACCTCCAATATCAGAACCCTTGAAGAGTGCATAGCTCACTCCCCCTGGCTTTAGTAACGATTTAAAAAAAATGTCTACAGAGCCAGGGAGATGGTGCAGTGGGGAAAGGCATGCTCTGAGCAAGCCTGGGCTCCATCCCCAGGACCCACATGAGAAAAGGAAAGAAGTGCCCGCACGTTGTCCTCTGACTGACATGTGCGTGTCAGAGCACACACCGATAATAAATGGACATTTACAAAGGAAAGCAGGTACCAGCACAGTGGCTCAGTTGGCAAAGGTGCTTGCTACCAAGACGGACAACCTGAATCGATCCCAGGGATCCACAAGGCAGAAGGAGAAAACTGATTCCTCCTGCAGGTTGCCCTTTGACCTCCCATGTGTGCTCTGGCACACGTGTATGCATGCACATAAACACACAAATGTAAAATAAGGGAAAGATATTGCTTTAAAGGAAATTCTTTCAAATGAGTAAAATGATGTTCCCGGGGCTCAGCACAGGTTTTTTGTTTTGCTTTGTTTGTCTGTCTGTTTGTTTGTTTGGAAACAGGGCCTTATGTAGCACATGCTGGCCTCAGACGTGTTGAGGATTACCTTGAACTTGTGATTCTCCTGCCTTGATGTCCCAAGTATTGGGATTTTGGGGGATGTCCACAACCAGTGTTCTTGTTTGCTTTTTTATTGCTGTGATAAAACACTGACCAAAACCAACCTGGGGAAGAAGGGACTTGCGTGTCCTGGTCATAGTTCATCACGGAGGGAACTCAGGAGCTGACACAGAGGCCACGGAGGACGGAAGCCTCACTTCTCCTGGTTTGCTCAGTTACTTTTCCTTTACAACCCAGGCCCACCAGCCTAGAACTGGCACCGCCCACGATGGACTAGGCTCCTCCCATATCAATTAGCAATCAAGAAAATGCCCCAGAGGGGTGTTCACAGGCCAAGCTGATGCAGGCAGATTTTCCAGAGGTTTCTCTTCTCAAGTGTGTCATATTTACAGCTAAGATCATCCACCACACAGCTTATGAGAAGCTGCTCGTGGAGCCCGGGGCCTCCGCATGCTAGGGCCGCGCTATAATGACTGAGCCACATTCCCAACCTTTCCGAGGCACAGCTGGTTGGATCTTTGGACGGAAAAAGCAAGACTACAAACAGCCAATGATAGAGTCATTGCTAAACCTAAAGTAGTTTATGTCAGCTATCCAGTGTTCAAGTCTCACTGTCTCCCAGGAGTTTTTGCTGTTCATTTTATTTTATTTATTTTTATTTTTTTGCGTCCAGCCCTAAAGATCCTTGCATTGTGAGTGGTTGACTCAACCATTGCTCCCTTTATATTTTGAAAATCCCAACCAGCCAATTTTCTTATGTTTATCTGTTGAAGAAATCAGCTCATGCCTCAGGGTTATCCTGATGTTACTAGATGGACCAAACAGTGAAGTTTTTTTTTTTTTTTTTTTTACCGTGGTATGTAGTGTGTGTGTGTGCACTCTTGAGTGCATTTGCATATGTGTGTTTGCCTATGTGTCCCTGTGCTTGTGTGTGTCTGTGTGTAAGGCCAAAGGCTAACTTTGGGTGTCTTTCCTCAGCAGCAGTCTGACTTGTTTTGTTTGAGGCAGGGTCTCTCACTGACCGGAAACACACCCATTTAGCTGGACTGGCTGCTCAGCAAACCCATGAGCTCTGCCTGGCTTCAATTCCCCAGTGCTAGGATTATGACAGGGCTCTGTCACTATGCTTGGCTTTTTTTATGTGGGTGCTGGGCTCAACTCTGAAAGCATTTACTAACTGAGCCGGCTCCACATCCCTTGGCGTTTTCTTCCAAAGCCATGTGCCCTGGACCTTTAATGTGTTTTCTCGCTCCCTTTTAGCAGGCTGAGCTGGAGGCAGAGTTGGGGGTGGGGGGGTGGGTTTCTTTTTCCTGAGCGGGCACTGGGGCCCGGCCTGCCTTCTAATCTAGGGTTTGGAAAAGGGCCTGTTTTAGTTAATAAAGTACATCTCTCCTAGCAAACCCTTCCCTGTGAATTTTAATTGAGCTATGCCTGAGCGAGCTTCTGGAAGGCAAGAAAGTGGCCTGCAATGCATGGGGTTTGTCAAGGCTTTATCAAAACAGACCTGCTGGGGTATGCCTGCAAAAGGGGGCTCCGTGAGGGAAACTCTTTAAGCCTGAAAGGTTTGCAGCAATCATCTTAAAGTCTGAGGGGAGGGGCTCTTCGCCTGCCTAATCCTCAGAAGGTGGACTGCGGGTTTGAAATCCACAATGGGTGATGTCACCTCTGCTGGTTGGATTGGGAGGAATGTCTTAATGACCAGGTGTGTGTATGTGTGTGGGGGCACTCACATTATATGGGAGGGGTATACATAGGATATGTCCTGTTAAGAAGGCAGCTCTGAGTCTCTGGTTGAGGGTTTCATGGCCCCATGGTCACCGAGGGGAAGGTTTGCTTGCAGGGTCAAGCTTCTGAGAGAGTGGGAATGGGTGGAGGACCTCAGCTCTCAGAAGAGGCTGCAGAGAAGCCAGTGACTGTCTAACTTCATCCCTTCTGGGGGGAGCTGCCGTGGACTGAGTGGGCTGTGTTGTGGCCAGTTCTGTTTCTGTGGGAGAAGTCTATTTTTGGTGAATACTTCTGACCAGATCTTCCCTTCTTTTGCTGAGGAAGTTCTCCCGCCATATCTACAGATCTCGGGCTTGTTCTCCAGGAACCTCTGTCTTTAAAAGTAGAGCGAGGGTGGCTGATGAGGAAAGGAAATAAAGGGCTATTCACAGGAAGCAGCACCCCTCCCCCACTTCTGCAAAAGAAACCTACGAAGCACCACCATATAGGAGAATCCCAGGACTGCCATTGAGCCCATCCCTGCCTGTGTGACCCTGTTTATATGAAATTCAAGGCCAGCCAAGCCCAGTCTAGGGCAAGAGAGTTCAAATGGTTTAGTTATTTGCTGGGCACCGGGGAAGGAAGCCCCCAGGGCAGCAAGGCACGCACTTGCGCATGTGTATGCGCATGCGCATGTGTGTGCCGGCTCACAAAGAGCATGCGGTAGCTATTATAGCTGTGTGATGCGACGTCAGTGATGTCTTTGTGTGTGTGCGCGCGCGTTTGTGTGCGTGTGACCTTGGGGGATTCCCTGTACCTGAACTTCAAGTTTCCCTATCCCTACCAGAGGGGTATTGGTAGTATCGGCCTGCCAGCTTGTTATAAACTTCTGAAAAGGAACACATGCAGGCTGGTGGCTTAGTGGACCCCAGCTATTAGAGAGACAGAAGCAGGTGCCTGGGATCCCGGAAGGCAGGAGGACCCCAAAATACCTCAACTGCTAAAGGGCCCCTGGTGCTCTCTCCTTAAAGGAGGCCTTGAGGTTTACAGGGTGCACTTGCCCCTCACCTTCTGATGCAGCCCAGGGCGCGGTGTTTTTTTTTTTTGCAAACATCCTACCAGCTGCTGCTCTGCTAGACTCCTTGCTCTGGTTCTGTCCCCTGTCCTCTTATGTGGGTGCCTGGCTTGGTTGGTGGCAGACTTGGAGGCACTACCGAAGCTGCCTCTGTCTGGTGAAGGCAGACAGCTGTCTTCCCTGGGACAAGGTCAGCAAAGATGAGAGGGTGCCAGGCAGCCTCTGCCAGCACCTCCATGCTGGCGAGACAAGAGGGTAAACGTCCCCTCGCCTTCTCTGGTGTTCTTGGACCCGCTGATCTGGGTGGAATTTCTCAACTTTCAGGGCCCTGTCTGTGTGTGTCACCTCTGAATAAAGGGTGTGACAACCTGGATTCTCTCCTTCGCACACATGACTCATTTATGGGGAATCCAGTCACCATTGCCCTCTGTGTGCAGTGAGGGAGGGGGACAGGGGACTGAAGGCTTGAGGGAAGTTTGTTGAGAGCCCCCTTCATTACTTAAAGGCCATCGGTGACTCCTGAAAGTGCTTCTCCCTGTAGGCTGTGAAGGAAGCCAGATGGGAAATGCGCTGCCTTCCTGGCCTGCTACAGGGTTCCTGCGGTCACATGTGCAGGAGTTTAGGGGAGCCTCAGGTCCATCGTGAGAGAGAGAGCCTATCCCCTTTCATTGCTGCCAATATGTGTTGACTGGCCATGGCATCTTGTGCGCTACCATGATGCCTCAGAGCTAGACCTCAGATGTGAGCTCATGAAGGGTTGGAATAGTCTGGACAGGGATTCCCAGATTTGCAACCCCTCCTGCTGTGGGGCTGTGTCCCCGCCCCACAAGGCACTTCCTATTTTTGCCATTATATCCCACCTCCTAAAAATTCTGCCTGCCTGTGCTTTTAGATACTTGAAAGTTTGCGTCCAGGCTTTTCCTCCCTCCTTCTCCTTCCTGCCTCTGTCTGTCTGTCTGTCTGCCTGCCTGTCTGTCTGCCTGCCTCCTCCCCCCGTGTTTTCTTTTGGAACAGAGTCTTAGGCTAGCCTGGAGCTCACTATGTAGCCCAGGCTGGTCTCAAATGCCAAGAAACCCTCCTGCCTCAACTTCACAAATGCAGGGACTCCCGTGGGTACGTGGTTTTCTTTAGTGGCATCCTGGCCTTGGCCATGGATCCATTCTTGAGTGTGAGTGCCCATTTGGCAGGAGGCAAAGGGGGAAAGGCTGCCAGAGACCACTGAGTGGCTAGAGTGTGACTTTAACTCTCCCCTGGCCAAATGAAAATGAACATTCTAGAAGAAAAAGAGTTGGGATCTTATGCTGTCAGGCCAGCAATGCTCCCCATAGCAGGTTCCGTCCTGGGCGCCCCTCGTTTCCCTCATAGTTAAGGTATCATCATTCCAAAAATAGCCTCTTTCATCAGAAGTGGGGGTTCAGGAGTGGTTGTGGGTGTGTGTGGAGGGACCAAGGTTGCCTCAGACTGTCTTGACTCTGCAGCTTCAAAGCTCTGTGGCTTTAGTCAGATTACTCACCCTCTCTGACCCTCATTTTCCCCATTTGTAAAACTGGGAAAAACTATATTACCAGTTTCTTGTGAGAAAACCCGACCGACCTGTGTTGGTTGTGTGCGGTGGTCTTTGGTATAAAGCAAATGGTGCAGGTGTGTTGACTCCTAACACTTCTGTTATGACAAGCAGCTTACTGAGTCACTGATAGCTCCCAGGGAGCTGGGGGCGAGGAGCACAAGTCGCCGGAGGGAGCACGCGCGGGAGGCTTTCTCTAGCTGCCTCACACACTTGCAGAGGACTGGCCAGTCTGGGATGTCAAGAGAATTCTTCAAGTGCTGACCAGTCCATTTTATTTCTGTAAAATTCCTTCCTCTTTTACAGACTGCTTTTGAAGAGGTTGGGGCTAGCACGTGCCACACTGTCAAACCAAACAGAGAAACCATAGCAGGAGAGGTCAGAATTGTTAAAAAGATTTACCCAGTGTCTTTGGGTAAATGTATTTGAGGCTTTGTGTGGAGTTGCTGAGCTGCCCTGCGCCTAACCTGTGGTGTTACCCGTGAGGATTCAGAGTGTACTCAGATCACACATGGAGGGGGAGAGGTGACTTGGGTTCTTTGGACACAGTAAGCAAGCAGCCTTTTGCTAGTGGTAGGCTGGCCTGGACCCTGGTAAGACTCTGCTTATGTGAAGCCAGCTCACTGTGCCTCCATTTCCTTGTAGATAGTTAGCCAATCTTGTCCTGCAGTACCAGAAAAATTGGCAGAGGATTCCCCAAGTATTCTCAGGGTCCAGATGTTGAGTGAGCCCCAGGACCCTCTGGCAGGAGCATGGCGTTGGTGAGAGACAGCCTTGGGTGTCAGTTGTAGAACCAAATGGCCAGTTGACACTTTGGGGAGGCAGAGGGACCAGGAATGAGCAAGGGGTTCAGAGCAGCTACCGAGGTGGCAGGACAGCTAAGGATGCTTCCTCAGGCTCCAGGGTGTGACTCAAAGGTGATGCTTCAGGCAGACCGAGTCTTTGCAGAGTGCAGGAAGTGCAGATCGAAGCTTCAAAGCTCAGAGCTGCAGGCCTCAGCCTCAGTCAATCCGGCAAAGCAGGGGGACATATGGGTGGCCAGCTGTTGGAGTGGGCGGGGCAACAACTCAGCCACATGCACACCAGCCATGGCTACAAAGTATCCTTAGATTGGAGTGGGGCCAGAATCTCCAGCCCATGGTGGGCATGCCCCATCAGTTTCCACAAAGGACTCTGGGTAGGTAAAGCTAGCTCTGTGCTTCCGTTTTCTTGTCTGTGAAGGGCAAGCAGGCTGTCCCTGCCACTCATGTAGAAGTGAGGGTTAAACTCCATGTCTTGTGTCATGTGCCAACTCCAGTGTCTAGAATTGCTACCTGATCCCTGCACTCACTTTCTTGGGGTAGAGGGACAAATCAGTGACTATGTCAGTGGACCTCACTATAGGGCTCTTTAGGAGTTGAGCTTAAAAGCTACTGTAGTCTAGTCTGGTTAGTCAGGCAGACAGTGGCCCAGGAGAAGGAAGCTGGAGGTGTGGAAGGGGACTCTGGGCAAGGGGAACAAAGAATGTGAAGTGTTGTGTGTGTGTGTGTGTGTGTGCGCGCATGTGTGTTGAGAAAGAGGACCCAGAGCAGCTATGGCTCCTGCCTTCCTCTGGGGACTGACATCTTCAGGGTAGGCCAGGAATCTGTCATGATAGGTGACTTGGAAGTACCCCACCATGAGTGCATGGCACATAGAGAGAGCTGTCTCGTCCTTACAATTATTTATTTATTTATTTATTTATTTATTTATTTATTTATTTATTTATTTATATATTGTCGATGGGTATTTGCCTGCATGCGTGGCTGTGCACC
>CM052701.1:10168178-10201963 GCA_028551405.1 Uromys caudimaculatus
TGATGCCACTATTACTTTGATAGAATTGGGGGAGATAGGGGGTGTAGAGAAGGCACCCCTGGGGGGGCTGAGCTGCTTAGGGGTCAATGGCAGAGCTTGTGGGCCTGGGTGAATGGAACTGTTGAGGTAGAGGGAATAGAAACTGCAAAGTCCTGAGGCCAGGAGGAAGTGGGTGCTTCCCCCTAAACCTCACTTTGCCTGGAATCCAGAGAGAGGAGAGGCTGAGGGTAGGCAGAACAGACCCTAGCCATGCTGGCCCAAGTGAGGTCATTTGTTTTCATGTTAAAAGTGGAAACTCTCACCTAGAACAGGGGCACCATCTGGGCATGTTGAGGTCAGTCCAGCTAAGCTGGGGTACCCTTCCTCTATGGAGGCCTAGAAAAGGTACACAGAGGCCAAGGATCACCAGAGCGTCCACCCCAGCCCCCAGAGCAGAAGACCTCATTCCTAGCTTGCAGGACACTGGGTATGGTTCTTTTATTAATCCTCTAGGTCACTTCACAGATGTTTGTGTTGGGCTGTAAGTGCCAGGAACTGTGGTGTGTTCGAGGCAAACAATGCTGACCCACAGCGGATGTGAACCCAATCTCAGTGGAGCTCGGAGTCAGGAGTAGAACTACCAATGCCCACAAAGAGCCAGAGAGTAAATATTTTAAGACTTGTGGCTCGTATAGACCCTGCCAAAGCTCTAAGCCCTCCTGTTCCAGTGAAGAAGCAAGCTCTAGGGATAAATAGACATGCCCGTGTACTAATAAAACTTTATCAGCAGACAAAATGTGGGCCCTTGGGCTGTGGTTTGCCTGGTCAGTATTTAGCAGGACAAGTGCACTAAACACATGTGTCAGATGTGGTGGGATCTGGTAGAGGGTACAAAGGCGAGGTGGCAGGATGGAGATTGGAGATGATCTTTTTGGGGGGCAGTCTATGGAGCTATTGTGAGGGCAGATACATAGAGTAAAGGAAGCATTCGTTCCCCAGAAGAGCTTTCTCAAGAACCCTGAGCAGGAAGGGCTTGACAAGTACTCAGTGGGGCTATCTCTGAGCTGCTTGGGGGACGCTGGACACAGTGGGGACACAGGCTGGTGACAGGCACAGACAGGGCCCATGAGACCAACCTGAAGGATTAGAGGAAGCCCAGAAGGACGGTTTCCAGTGTGGTCATTGGTCAGAGGAAATTTGGGGAAACAGAGAGAATGGGGGGGGGGGGTTCCGCTCAAGACTGACGTGTGCATGGAGCGCCATTGCTGGTTTGTGTCTTGATAACAGAGAGGTCAGGATTCGCTGGTGGCTGGGGTAGGAGGCGTGAGAGTTGAGGAGCCAAGACCGAGTCATCATAGGTGGAGAAGTGGGGCCTTGGAGAGAGAGTTGGTGTCAGGTGGTGGGAACCAGCATCCCTTGGTGGCTCTGGAGAAATTCCCCAGGGAGGAATGTAAAGGGACAGAATGAGGTGACAGAGTAAATCTACCTGAGTGACATTCTCATCTATGGTGGGCCCTTGAGATGAGACAGCAGAGACTCAAAAGTATGTAGGCCACCCTGTATCCCTCTTCTTGATGGTTTGGGGGCTCTGTAACCATGATCTTGACTTTGGAGGTCCAAAGGGATCCTTTGAAAGATTCTGAGCCTGCTAATGTCGTGTTTTGGGGGATTCTTGTCCCCTCCTGGGCCATATCTATAAAGGGACATGAACGAGAGGGGACCCCTGTTTCTAGAAAGCTTCTCACACTTGGGTGTGGACATCTCAAACGCAGACTCTATGGATCCCAGAGTCCATGTTGCTCCTCTGTATCCTGAGGCCACGTCATACATGTGAAATGAGAAGGTCACTTGTAGCCATGTTGAGTCAGCAAATTCTAGTAATGGGGTCGTGACCCACGCTGACTTGAAATAACCTCAGTGGGGAAGAGCCTCAGAGTGTATGACACCCAGCTGGGGTACGCTTCGTTCAGCTGGGGGGGGGGGTGTCTGTGATCCCGTTAAGCTATGGGAGGTATCCAATCCACTTTCACGTCTTTTCCCTGTGCCTGTGTGCACAGGCATGTTGATGCAGGCATGGCTGTGCACGTGCATATGTATGTGTGCGTATGGAGACCAGAGGCTGATGACGGGTGTCTCCCGCAAATGCTCTCCACCTTGTTTTTCACGAAAGGGTCTCCCTCTGAACCAGTAGTTTGATGATTTGGCTACAATATCTAGCCAATGAGCTCTGGGGATCCCTGTCTCTGCCTCTCCCTTGACTTTTATGTAGGCTCTGGCGATCAAACTAGGGTCCTCATATTCATGTGGCAGGCAGTTTCCAGATGGAACCATCTCTCCAGCCCCTAAAATTCCTTTCTGAGAGGTGATTTTAGGCCTCAGCTTGGAGACTCTTGGGTCAGTTTATCTTCCATACTTCAGCTTGCTACATGGCTTGTGTAGCTGACACCTATCGTTCCGGACTCTCTTGAGGGAATTTGGGACCAAGTGGCTTCACTTCACTTGTGGCAAGCTCAGGGTTTGGCCTGGTGGGGTATTAAAACCAACCAGTGGCAGGAGACCACGCCCACCTGTGACTGTGACTCCGCACCCCAGTTCTGTTTGAGAGGCTTAAAGACCCCCCTCCCCCTTCTCTTTCCAGAAGAAACGATCGCACATAAGGCCATCAGCTCACCCTCCGGACTCGCATACCCGAATGATGTCCTGGACTATGGCCTCAAGCCATGCAACCCCCTCGCCAGTCTCTCTGGCGAGCCCCCTGGCCGGTTTGGAGAGCCGGATAGTATAGGGTTCCAGAACTTTCTGAGCCCGGCCAAGCCAGCAGGGGCTTCGGGCCCGAGCCCTCGGATCGAGATCACTCCATCCCACGAACTGATGCAGGCAGGGGGGGCCCTCCGTGGGAGAGACACCGGCCTGTCCCCCGAGCAGCCGGCCCTGGCCCTGGCCGGCGTGGCCGCCAGCCCGAGGTTCACACTGCCTGTGCCCGGCTTCGAGGGCTACCGCGAGCCGCTTTGCTTGAGCCCCGCTAGCAGCGGCTCCTCTGCCAGCTTTATTTCTGACACCTTCTCCCCCTACACCTCGCCCTGCGTCTCACCCAATAACGCTGGGCCCGACGACCTGTGTCCCCAGTTTCAAAACATCCCTGCTCATTATTCCCCCAGAACCTCTCCAATAATGTCACCTCGAACCAGCCTCGCCGAGGACAGCTGCCTGGGCCGACACTCGCCCGTGCCCCGTCCAGCATCCCGCTCCTCCTCACCCGGTGCCAAGCGGAGGCATTCGTGCGCAGAGGCCTTGGTTGCCCCTCTGCCCGCAGCCTCACCCCAGCGCTCCCGGAGCCCCTCGCCACAGCCCTCGCCTCACGTGGCACCCCAGGACGACGGCATTCCCGCTGGGTACCCCCCCACGGCCGGCTCTGCTGTTCTCATGGATGCCCTCAACACCCTGGCCAGCGACTCGCCCTGCGGGATTCCCTCCAAGATATGGAAGACCAGTCCTGACCCGACGCCCGTGTCCACCGCCCCGTCCAAGGCGGGCCTGGCCCGCCACATCTATCCTACTGTGGAGTTCCTGGGACCATGTGAGCAGGAGGAGAGGAGGAATTCTGCGCCAGAGTCCATCCTGCTGGTACCACCCACCTGGCCCAAGCAGTTGGTGCCGGCCATTCCCATCTGCAGGTGAGTGGGGCTTTGAGAGTTGTCTGTGCCCGAGTGTGTCCTAAGAAGCTGGTTTTCTTGTTATTTACATGGAATTTAGTCACATAGATGACACTTACTGGCTATGAGTATCTGAGAAGGATGTTCACTTCCCTGAGCCTTAGTTTCCTCATCTGTAAAATGGGTACTCTGGGTATCTCTGATACAGCAGGTGGTTGTGAGGATGTTGTACACTACGCGTGATGACTGTCCCCTAGGGCACATCATTTACTCCGTCATCCAGCAAGTACTTATAAAGTCCCTACTATGTGCTGGATTCTTTACCCGAGCAGATAGCTGTGAGCTAGCCAAACAGGCCATAAGCCTGCCTCTTTGGAGAAAACCTCAGTATGTAGCAGCTGCTTCCTCGTTCTAAGAGGAACTGTGTGTGAGGGCATCTGTTGGCTGCCTTTGGACTGTGCTTGGTGATGAGGAAGCCCAAATAACAACAAGTGCCCAGCTCAATCCTCAAATAGCGTAAGAGCCAGACAGGCCAGCGCAATGGGTGTGGCTCACAGGCTAGTGGCTTTGGGCTGTGTGAGGACTGAACGTATGCCCTGGCTCTGCTGTCCATTGCCTGTGAGAACATGGACATTGTGCTGCCCTCCTGTTGTGCCCGAGACAGACACTGGTCAACAATTCTGATTCTCTCACTGCGCACATTTGTGAGTCAATCAGGGTTCCCCTGCACTTGTGTGAGCACATTTTTGGGTCTCTGTTCATTTCCCGTTAGATGAGATTAATAGTGGTGTCAACCTGTTATTGACTTTTTTTTTAATTCCTAGGTCAAAGGACACATGCCAGAATCCTGGCTTAGAGCCTGTACAAAGTAAGAGCTCCGGAGCAGGGCAGCATGTACAGTCCACCATGGTGGGAACATCAGAGGCAGGAGCTTGCCTCTATAGTCAGGAAGCAGAGAACTTTTTATACAGTCCAGGATCCCAGCCTAGGGAATGGTGCCTCTCACAGTGGGTGACTATTCCCACCTTAATTATTCTCATCAAGATCATCCAGCCACACCTAGGGGCTTGTCTCCCAGGTGATTCCAGAGCTCAAGTTGACAGCTGAGATGAACTCACTCAGGAGCTTTCTTCCCCAGGGGACCTTTAGGAAGGACTTCTTTGCTGATAGGCCTTGTGCCAGGAGATTGATCTCATGGTAGAGGGACAACAGTGACATTAATAACCACCTGTGTCCAAGGGGCCCTGCTGTGTGCCCACAGGACTCTGTGGGGCATCCTGCTGCTTCCTCATGTAAACCTGGGTTGGATATGTGGCATTTTAAAAAATTCTCATTGGATGCTGAGGAGAAAGGTAAGAGAGGGAGATGTGTGCTGCCTCTCCTCTCTGCCCTACCTGTCAGACAAAGCACAGGAGGCCAGAACCATCTCTGTCACTCTGTGCGGCCCACACAGTGCTTTCTTTAGCAGATGGAAGGGTGCTCACCCGATGAAACACAGTGTTGAATTGAGTTGATAAAGCCTGGCTGAGCTTGTCAGCACCTCACAGGCTGCATGGAATGGGGAAATGCTTGACAGATGGATGGTTTCGGCCATATGCGAAAATCAGGAGGTGCCACATGAACCCATGCATGTGCCACCTCAGAATATAAAAATCTATGAAACAAAATTGCTTATCTGCCCACCTACCTACTCATCCATCCATCTACCACCTATCTCATCCATCCATACATCTGTTCATCTATCTGATCCACCCATCCATCCATCCATATATCCAGTCACCCACCCACCCATTTATCTATCCATCCACCCATCCACCCACCCACCCGTCCATCCATCCATCCATCCATCCATCCATCCATCCATCCATCCATCCGTCCACATATCCATCTATCCATCCCCTCATCCATCCACCCACCCATTCATCTATCCATCCATCCATCCATCCATATATCAAGTCACCCACCCACCCATCCACTCATCCATCCATCTATCCATTTGTCCGTCCGTCCACATATCCATCCATCCATCCACCTATTCATCCATCCATCCATCCATCCATCCATCCATCCATCCATCCATCCTTCTATCCCATCTTCCAAGGTCAGGTCTGGCTCTAAGTCATTCCATGGTGAGATTTTTCTCAGACCCATTTAAGAATAAGTTGGTTAGACAAGATCCATGTGGAGACGTGTGTGTGTTAGATGTGGAGTCAAAGGACTGGAGTTAGAGCCTAGCCCGTGTCTCACCCTGTGAGCTTAGGTAACGTTTTATGTTTTCTGAGGCACAAAAGGAAGGTACGGGGCAGTTTTTCAAGACCCCGGTTGACTCTATAATGACGATGTTGCGTATACAGAGTAGTGTTGAGACGCTAAAGTTGAACTCTAAGTGTTCAGCTCTAAGTGTGAAACTTAAAACCTTCCCTCAATGGTGTGTGTGTGTGTGTGTGTGTGTGTGTGTGTGTGTGTGGTATGTAGGTATGTATACGTGCATGTATGTGTGTGTGCTGTAGTGTGCATGTCTATGCACATACATGTGTGTATGTGTATATGTATGTATGCATCAACGTGTGTATGTGTGTGGTGTGTATACATATGACCTTGTACATGTGTGTGCACACATACATGTGTTGTATACGTATGTGTGGTGTGTGTATATTTGTGCCATGTACATGTGGTGTGTATATATGTACGTACGTGTGTGGTATGTGTATCTATCCATGTACATGTATGTGTGGGGTGTATGAGTGCATGCACATGCATGCATATGTTTCTGTGTTATATGTCTATGTCCTTGCACATGTGTGTTCTGTAGGTGTCCATGTATGTGTGCGGTGTATGTGAGCATGTACCTGTATGCATAATGTGTGTGGTGTGTGTATATGTATGTCCCGTGTATATGTGAGTCCTGGTACATGTATGTGGTATGTGTGCACGCAAATGTGTGTATATGAATGTGAGGGGTATGTGTATATGTGTGCCCATGTACCTGTGGTGTGTATGTCTGTCTGCGGTGTGTGTATATGTGTGTGCCCATACACGAGTGTGCATCTTCCAAGGAACCCACTAGTGCTAATGGTTATTGATTACCTTGATACTAAGTTTCTCATAGGATTTCATATGCCCACTTCACAGTTGAAGAAACTGGGACCTAGAGGGTTGCAGGCATCTGCTCAAAATCACCGGGGAGTAGGTATTAGGGCAGGGGTTTGTCCTTGGGTATTGAACTCTGGTCATGGTGTTGATCTTCCTTCACACCTCACATGGGGTTCACGTAGTTTGGTTCATCCATACCTGAGCTAGATCCCGTGCTTCTAGGACCCATCACCCAGTGGCCTATCGATTCGTAATTACGGGTGGACCCGAGCTCACTCCCAAATGCACTGCTAATCAAGACAGCCAGTCATAGAGACCCTCTCAGATCTCACCTGGTCTCTTTGGCATCCGACTGTAGGAGACTGTGCCTAAGAGAGGTGACGTACTCAAGTCCCCGGTGAGGTAGTGACATACTCCCAGCTGCCACTGAGAATTTCCTGCCCTCACTTTTGCCCTCTAGGAAAGGAAAAGTCCTGGCAGAGGGGATGTTTTGAGAGGTCAAGGTTGGGTTCTTCACAATTTTTAGAGGCGAAGCCATCCCAGCCATTGGAAACATGCAAGAACCAACACAGAATGAATTAGCTTCACCCCCCCCCCCCATGAAGCCAGCTACACTGTCTTCATCAGGGTGAAGATGAGAGCAAAGGGAGGCCCTCTGCCTTGGGAAGAGCTCCCCTATCATGTCTGGGAAATTTGTACCCACTCAACACTCAGCATTTTATTCTTTTACCCCTGGGTACCATTTTCAGAAAAGGGGCCATTTACATTTAGTGTAAAGACAGACTGATGTGCTTTTATGTCCTCACGACCGGGTTTTCTCTTCCCACAGCATCCCCGTGACTGCATCCCTCCCACCACTCGAGTGGCCACTCTCCAATCAGTCGGGCTCCTACGAGCTGCGGATTGAGGTCCAGCCCAAGCCCCACCACCGGGCCCACTATGAGACGGAGGGCAGCCGTGGGGCTGTGAAAGCCCCAACAGGAGGACACCCTGTGGTGCAGGTATGAACTTAAATTCTCTTCCCTCCGTGTCCTAGGCTTGGCACCAGGAGATTCACTTTCCTGGCTGCTGTTTGTGAGACTGAAAAATCTCTGCTTTTTTTTTGGGGGGGGGGGGGCTGAGATGTTGTGAGTGTCAAGAGCTTACTGCAGAATTGCATTCTGGGAAATCTCCAGGGCAGGGTAAGGAAACCTGCTGTTCATGTGGAAGACAGTCCTGCTTTTTCTTTGTGATGGAGAGATTGCCAGAATCTGGCAGAGCTGTCAGAGAGCTGTGAGCCTCTCTGCTTCCTTTTTCCTAATCAATACCCTTTAAATGTCTGTGGCCTGTGAGTAAACCTGAGATTTGTAGAAGTAGAGAAATGTGATTTTTTTTTTTTTCTCTTCCAAAATAGTTGAATTGAAACATTCTTCAAATTGTATAGTCTGGTTAGCTAGGAGGTCCCGACAGGCGTCTATGTCCTGGCTGTGTGAACCCCTGCAGCTCACTTAACCAGAATTGTCTATACATTGTAACTGTTTATTTGTATCTATCTTACTGTGGAGCTACGGTAGGGTAGGGGCCTGGACATTACATTTGTAAGTATCTTTGAGGGGGACTGTAAGTTCCAGGCCAGCCAAGGCTACATAGAGAAATGCTTTATTCCCCACCCCCCTACCCCCCAAAAAAAAGAAAAGAAAAGAAAGAAGAAGCTTCCTTAGAAATTACAAAACAGGAGTACAGGAGTAGAGACCAGAAGACAACAACCTCCAAACCCTAAAAATTTCCCCAAGTGCACTGGGTATGTTGCCCTAGTTCAGGACTCCTGACTGTGATCAAAGCATTCGCTACATGGATCTAACAAATCCGTCATGAAGCCCATTGCCCCGTACAATTAATAGATGCTGAGGAGAAGGGGTAAAATGGAGAACCCTGCCACAGCCCGTTCTCTCACCTGGCAGCCCTCGAACCAGGTTCTTTCTCTGAGCCGGAACCTCCCCTCCCCCTTTCTTGTGTACCTTGCGGTTGTTGCTTCTGCTCTGACATGGGGCTGACATTCAGGGCAGGGTACACTGGACCTTGTTGTCTTCCTCTAATGGAGGTCAGCCCAAGTACTGGCTGGCCACCTTGAGCACGTGCCAGCTGATCATATAGCTGGTTGGTTAGGGGGCGTCTGTGGGAAGCCTCAGTTGCTTCTCACTGCCTGGAGCGTGCCCTGGGCGGTCTATGCTGGTGGATCTCAATGAGCACTGGTTTTGGGGTCCTAAGTGGGTAGGGAAGAACTGAATGATGGTGCCCTGACTCCAAGGCCTCACTTCTGGACGATTGGGAGGTCAGCACCACCCCGGTGAGCTGGAGGATGTCAGTCCCACTCTGCTTGCAGCCTCTTAAGTCCCCTGCTGTTCCCATCATGGCTGCCTTCTGTGCGTGCACAGCCCACGGCCAAGGCTTCTAAGAAACGGCCTCCTCTCTGATGTCACGCCCATGGATTCCAGCTGCAGCAGCCAGAGAGGCTGAAGCCTATCCTATTGGCTCAGGGGGACTCCACGATGTTTGATCTCGTGCCCCAGGCCTAGAAGGGAAGCAAACATGTACTGACCTGACTCATGGGCATTCCTGCCCTTGGGACCCCTACCTGACTCATGGGTATCACTACCCTTGAGACTTCGACCCGCCTCATGGACATCCTTGCCCTCAGGACTACAATCCATTATGTGCTGTCACTGCCCACAGTCTGTGACTTTGTGACCTTTTAGTCTAGTTTTGAGTCTCTGTGGCAGGAGGGCTGCTCGGCTACCTGCTATTTTAACACCCCTTAAGACTACTTTTTGTAAAAAGAAAAAAGTCTGTTATTATCGGCAAGGCTTAGTTGTTTGAGGAAGGGACCCTGGCCTGCAGGTTGCTGGGAGACTGGTCCTGACAGAGAAGCTCACTAAAGGCAGGTGAGGAGAAAGGGAGCATCGGAGGCAGCTTCCGGGTATTGCAGAGGAAGGACTGGAGGGTCAACTCCAGAATGCCTGACAGAAAGCAAGGGCCTGGGCATGGCTTTGTGGAGTCCATGCAGCTATGGGTTAATCTGTGGGGCGTACCCTACATCTGTGCCATCTGCTGGGATTGGCTCTGAATCCAGGAAGAGTCGGGAAGGAGCCGTGTCTTTTTTGTGAGGGGAGACAGTGATGGATCTGGAGGACAGTGGATGGATTAACCCTGTCGAGAGATGGGAAGGAAAAGTTCCTGGCGCTTTGGGCCTGTGAAACAGAGGCGGGGGCGTGGCTGGGCAGAGGGCAGTGGAGTTCTTTGAGGAAGGGGCTGAGGCTGAGGACCCGGGACACTGGGGTCGGGGCAGAGTGCAGGGTCCTGGGGGGAAGAACGATTGGGAGAAGGAGCAGAAAGAGGCTGGCCTAACTGGAATGTGAGGAGTGTAGGGGTAGGTGAGGAAGAGGGTACAGAACACTCAGGCTCTTGCTGTCCATGTGGAGTAGGAAAGGGACTGGGAGACTCCTTCGAAGGGCTCTGTGTGTCTTGGTGCCGGGCTGTTGTCATTCACTGTCCCTTAGTGCTTATTTCTTGGATACCTGCTGTGGAGCAGGCAAGGTTCTGGGTTTTTGGATGACAGGAACCCAACATCCAGACTTTACATTTAGTACAAGGATGAGTGTTTTGGAAGCACTTACCACACACGAGACCCATTCCATTTTTATCAGGGTGAGGTCTCAAAACTTGTTCAAGGTCATTGCTGTGTAACCACAGAGTGATAGTTGCTTCCAGTCTTGCTTGTCGTCCATGGACTTCCCTCTCACGGAGAAATCTGGTGCCCATGCCTCCTGCCTGTACTCTTTCCAGCGTCACCTACTGTCCTGGCTCTTTGGAGCCCAAGTCCTGCTCCCTGTGAGGATTCTGACTGACTCTGACCAGAGGATCACACCGCCACTGTGTGCTGTGGCTGGGAAGCCATGTGAGAAGCTGGGCTCAGAAACAGGAGTATACTTGATAGTGGCAGAGATCAGAAGAGAGACAGAGGAAGCTCCAGCTCTCAGTGGGGCCTTTACACCATCCATCTAGGGCTGGGCCATGGAAAGTTCCAGAAAGGAGTGGCTGGATGTTGAGTCCAGAGGAAGACTATTGCTCTGCACCCAAAGTTCACATCCCTCTTCTGGCTTGTTGCTTCACAAAGTGAAGTCTTGGAGGCTGTTCATTTTCTTCAAAAGACACTAAGTGGATTATAGTTTAAAGCCTTACTGAGCAGACTATGCTCGGTATAAAATGAAATGTGGGACACTCAAGTTTTAGCATGGGAAGCAGATTTAAATGGCGGTCTTTGTGGCCAGGAATGTGGCACATGGCTGCTTTGGTAGATTGCTCACCTCGTGGGCTCGAGGCCTTGGGCTCCAGCCTCAGCACTGCTAAACAGGGCGTGACTGTGCACATCTGTAATCTCAGCACACCTGTAGGATCTAGATTCGAGAGTTCTGGAGGAAGCATGGGGCTTTCTCAGGACTTTGTCACAGAGGCTCGACCCTGGCTGTCCCCTCATCTCGGGCAGCAGGTCTCAGCTTTGTGAGCCAGCAGCAGCTCCCAAGCACCTGTTTAGGTGGTTTCTCCCGTCAGGAGACTGGGGAAGCCTGCAAGCTTTCAGACTGCTAGAGGCCTCCAGGATCATCTCTTGGATTTCAGCCAGTCATGCACTCTAGAACTGAAGGGAGAAAAACCAGCTCAGTTCCCTTTCCTGTGAGGTTAAGGAATAGTACCCCCCTACCCCCAGGCAGCCCCACGTGTGTGGTCTTCTCTGATAAGTTTGTGAGCTCAGGACTTCTGGTTTCCCTTTTAGCTGTGTGACAGGAAGTGGGGACGGCTTGCCGATGGTCATTTGTTGGGGTAGAACCGGTGTGCTGACATCTGTGGAGGCTCATGGGGCCCTGGGTGTGGGGGAGGGGAGTAAGGCAGGCTCAGCTGGGTGGGGGAGGGTAGGGGGGATAGGCTCCTTTGGCTCAGACTTCAGAAGAGGAGTCTGGGGGGGGGGGTGTCCTGAGTGGACTGAGGACTATGTGTTCATAAGATCCTTAGTCTCTGTCCTGACAGAGACGACCCAATATCAAACCCAATAAAAAGAAAAGTTAGAGCTGGTAAGACGGCTCTGCAGATGTGTGCAGCAGAACTTGGTAACCCGAGTTACATCCTTTAGACCCAAGTGTAGGAAGGAGAGGAGGGACTTCTAAAAGCTGTCCTGGGACCTCCACATGCGCCCAGTGGCATGTTTTTCTAGTTGGGCTAACTGTAGCTGAGATCCTTATGTTTGGCTCGTGGGTGACCGTGGAAGGTGACGGCATCCGGTCCACCCCATGCAGACTCCTTTGTTTTCTGTGTATGTGGGAAGCACCTTGTTTGTGACTTGACCCAACCCATTTATCAGAAGATAAAGATGGGGAGAGTAGGGTGGGGCGGTGTGTGACTGCGTTGTCCCTGTTAGGAGAAGCTGCCCCAAGTCCTGCCGTCTCTCCTCTCCTCTGTACCCGGGCCTTTATGACATTAGCAGTTTAATAAAAATTACTGAGCACACAGCCCAAGCCTAGGGCATCTGTTGGCCGCCGGTGTCTGTGTGACTTGCCTGGGGGCTTCTGTGACTGTGGTGGCCCCAGGATGACATCTCAGGTGAGCAGCTGTGTCCAGCTGCAGACACCAAGGTGGTGGGGCTGTATGTGTGGACTTAGCTCCTCCCCCGAAAAACACGCAGGGGAGGAGGGCTGTGTCTCCAGCCTCTCTCAGCAGACCAAGTGTTCCGGGTTCCTTCAGGCCTAGGCAGAGCATAGAAGCTTCCAGCATGTTGGAGAACTTGTTTCCGAGAGGGAGAGAGAAGGCAAGTTCTCAGGCTCTTGCTGAGCACGTGGGTCATCCTAAGAGTGACATTCACTATGAGCTTTTCCTCAGTGACCTATTTAGTCTGTGGCGACACCCTGGAGCATAGGTGGTAGGATTACTACGCTCATTTTACAGACTGCAAAACTGGGGCACAGCACTGAAGCAACTTGCCTGAGGTCACCCAGGCTGTGGTGATGGCTGGACACAGACATGAGGGATCAGGAACCTAGGGCAGTGCTGTTAGCTGGGAGAAGAAGGAGCAGGGTGTGTGGGGTGAGGGGTGCTGGCTCTTGCTGGCTCTGAGGTATTAGGGGTAGCTTATGGGGGGGCTTCATCTTTTAGACTTGTGTTTTCTTGTCAAGAGCTATCAGGATGTGGGGCGGGGGCATGCTCAGTGTGAGAGGGTTTGCCCGGAGGACGGGAGGCCCTTTGGTTCTCAGTACCATAAGCACACACAGAGACACACAGACAGGTGAGGGCTGGAAGACGTCTGCCACGTGTTTGCCACGTAAGACCTGAGTTGATCTTGTTTCCAGAGGGAAACAGGGCAGCTGCGAGTGCTTGCCATCTCAGGCCCAGAGCTGGGGGTGCAGAGACTGGAGGGTCCCTGAGGCTTGCTGACTAGTGGAATCCATGAGTCTCAGATTCAGTGAGACAGAGCCATGGACAAAGCTGGCCCTCTGCGTCTGGCTGTTTCTGGTTGCATACATGATCGGATTCCACACTCACCAGGATTAGGAGACTCAGTCCCAGTTAATAATAGCAAGAAGCTCTGGGAAGTGAAGGGAAGCCCAGAGCTCCGGCATCGGCTTTGACTGGGTTTTTGTTGCTCTCCTTACCCGTCCATCCATGTAGTGATGTCTGCTGCTCCCAGGTAGCTCTGAAATGACCTAGGCACAGGAGAGAAACATGAGGTGGCCTCTGGTTACCTGTGGGGCCTCCAGTTGTGGAGGCTGACATGAGGGAGTTGGGGCCGATTTCTAGAAGGTTCTCCTACAGCAGCTTACAGAGGTGCCCTTCTGGCTGTGTAATAGGCACTGTACCAGGAGATGTCAGGTGTCAGGCTCTCCCCAGGTCTCTGTCTTCCCTATGTGAGACCCCCTGGAGAGCCTTGGGAAAGGAGCCTCTGGTTAAGTAGTCTTTCAAAAGAGAGTGGCTATTGGCTAGGGAGATGGCTCAGTGACAAGAAAGACCATTTGTCTAGAGACCCAAAGACCTGAGTTCATATCCCTAGCACCTATGTAAAACACTGGGGATAGCTGTGTAGGCCTATAGCCTCAGCTTGGCAAACAGGGACGGAAGGATCCTAAGAGCTCGCTGTCCAGCGAGCCCAGCCAACCGGTGAGCTTCCAATTCTGTAAGAGGTTCTCTCGGGATGGCAAGGTAGGAGTGGTGGAGGAAAAGCCCTGACTGATATCCTGCTGTGGCCTTTGCATTTATTTGTACACATGAGAGTGTACAGAGAGAGAGAGAGAGAGAGAGAGAGAGAGAGAGACAGAGACAGAGACAGAGACAGAGACAGAGAGACAGAGAGAGACAGAGAGAGACAGAGAGGATAGTGACCCTATCTACAAATCTATCTCTCTTGACCTTGGCTGGCCTTTGTGAGCCTCCAGATGCTCTGTGGGTTTAGTGGGGCTGCGGCTGAGGCCAGGGCTGAACAGGTAGCATTCTCTAATGGTACCAGGAATGAGTCTCCAAGCTGACTTGGGTGGCACCAGCCTCGTCAACAACTCTTATTAACTAGACAGTGAGGATGGGCGGGTCAGTGGAAGTGATGATGTCTCAGGGGCTCTGGGATAGTCATGAATATCAAGGCTGGGAGGGCTGAGCCCCCGGAGGACCCGAGCGGGCTTGTGTCTGTGCATTGGCTCGGGCAGAACTGCCATCTCTTCTCTGTTACTAAAGAACTCAATAGAACTTGGAGGGACTTCCCCATGGAGTGTCTTATCTGGAATAGCATGCTGGACCAAGGCCTAGCCCTCGATGGCAAGCACCCTGTCTATGCTGCACCCCGCCCAGAAGCTGTCATCGGCTCTGTTTACAGGTGAGGATGTGGGAGCTCCCAGGAGTCTGTGCTCTCTCTGTTGACACTGGTCTCCTTGGAGTGACACTGACGCTGTCCTCACAGAGTCCCTGCAGAGAGTAAATGAACGAACATGGCGTAGGACAGGAGCATGTAGACACCTTGAGGTACTCCTCAGTTTCCCTCTGTGGCATCCTTAGAGGCTAAAGCCACTAGTGCTGGCTCCCACAAGGTGGTTTAGAGTTCTCTCCCCACCCTGCGCCGGGATGCCTGTGGCTCATGGGAACACAGATGTGAGACCAGCGCCAGTCCTGGGCTTAGCTTGAGCTCTGTGGTACCTCTGCTACCCTTGTTGCCAAATGGTGTTGTGATACTGCTGTCACCATCCCAGGTCTCAGAGGCGGACCCAACCGCAGGAGGTCGGGGGCGTGCCTCCTCCACTGTGGGGCCTAAGTTCGTGTTGAATCTTGCCTGTTGGGCACTTTGGCTCTAGGCCACCCCCCAGCCAGTGTGTAGAGTGAGAAGGAATTCTGAGTGTGTTCACTTGAGTATAAACTCACGTGGTGAAATGGTATGTTTCATATGTAACCACGCACATGTGTGCACATACCTGTAAACCTATCTGTGAGTACTCCATATTTGTAGACATGTATGCACACACATGAATGTTTTCTATGTAACCATGCACATATGTGTACATGCACATGGGCCTTGCCTCCCTGTTTTGTTGGTTTAGAGCTTGAACCCGGGGCCTCCAGTGTGATGAGCAATGATGTCACTAGGCTCTGTCCCCAGCCCTCATGTACACAGGAAAACATGAAGGATCACAGGGCACCCATCCTAACTGGCAGAGGCTGCTGACGTCTCTTTCCCAGATGCCCTGTGTTTACACATGCTTTCCTGGGCTCAGCTCCTGGCTCTCTGCTTTGCCCTAGCTTTCTTCGGGTATTTGATGACACTGTGGGGGGAGGAGATGCGTTTGACCAGTGAGGCTGGGTATTGCTCAGAAACCTTCCCCTGTGAAGACTGGTAGAAGCCTCTTAGTATTTCTAGGCAGGACTTGATGGTACAGAGGGGTTAGGTAACATGCCTGGGGTCACACAGGAAGTGGGTGAGCCATAAGCTGATCCCTGAGTGGTCTAGCTCAGAAGCCTGGGAACCTAACTTCTTGGGCCACAAGAGGTGGCTCAGCAGTTAAGAGCACTGACTGCTCTTCCAGAGGTCCTGAGTTCAATTCCCAGCAACCCCATGGTGGCTCACAACCATCTGTGATGGGCTCCAATGCCCTCTTCTGGTGTGTCTGAAGACAGCAACTGTGTACTTATATGCATGAAATAATTAAATTTTAAGGAAAAAAAAAAAAAAAAGAAATCGAATCTGTAAAGCTTCAGGGATACTTTTCCAGGTGCCTCCTAGGGCTTCGGTATCTGAAAAGTTCAGGAAAGAAACTAGTCCATTCCAGTCATAAGCCGTCCTTGCCAGGTTGTGGGGTGCAGGCTAGATGGAAGCTGCTGTCTCCCTGAAGGTGCTTCCTGCTCTGCCGGTGGTGATGGCCTGGCCAGAGGCTGCTCCCAAGTGTAGGTTGGCTGTCTTAGGTAGGTTTATACTGCTTTGATGAAAACACCAGCCGAAACTGTGTGGGGGCAGTGTGGGGGGAGGATTATTTCATTTCAGAGATGATAGCCCCTCCTTGAAGGGACTCAGGGCAGGGATTTGGAGGCAGGCTCTGAAGCAGAGGCTATGAAGCAACTCTGCTCACTGGCTTGTTCCCCACGGTTTGCTCAGCCTATTATACCTCATGGCCACCTCTGCAGGGGTGAAGCTACGAAGCTCACCCAGTGATCTGGCCCCTCCTACATCCATCATCCACCAAGAAAATGTCCCAAAGACAAACATGCCCAGAGGCTAATCTGAGGGGGGCATTTCCTCTTCCCAGGGATGTCTAGGTTTGCACCAAGTTGACAAAAGCACAGCGGGACAATACCTAGTCTCAGGGCGATGCAGGCTCCTGGGTGTGGGTGGCTGGGGTGCTCCCAGCATGTCTAGGCCTGAAAAAGAACACGGGAGTCTCCACAGCTGGTGCTTGGCTCTGAAGTTCCCACCTCCCCAGCAGATACTATTAGATACAGGCTGTCCCAAGTTCAAATGGTAACCACAGACCTGTGCTCAACACACGTGGGGCTCGCCTATATCCCACCTACCCCTCTATGGTGTGATGAGAAGAACCAGGCCTCTTGTGGCCTCAGTTTCCCCAACAGCTAGTTGGAGAAAGTGAGCTTAGATTCACACAGGACTGAGCAGAGGCTACGCTGGTTCCTTTGGGGGAGGAATTGCACAGCCCTGGTGAGAATCCAAGCACTGAGGTGCAACACAGGACAGAGCCTCCCCTGCAACCTGGGTGGCTGCCTCCTCTGCCAGAGGCCTTGCTTGGCTGCCACCTTCTGGAGCATCCCCTGCCCCGAGGTTGAGTCTGTGGTCCTCACCATCATCATCAGAGACAGCATTGGGGTTTCTAAAGGACTTAGCAGGAAATTCAGAGGCTTCCCATTCCCCTGGACCCCTGGGCCTCTGCTGGAATCCCATATTCCCATCTGATAGTCACGGGAAAGCTGTGATGTCACCCGACAAAGGCCACGTCAGAAATGCATCAGGAGCATTCAGGAAACTTCGCCTCTGCTTGTTCCCAAGCCGAGCCTTGTCAACTAAGCCATCTTACACACCTGCTCAGCCACACTTCTGTGCCCCTCTTTGTCCAGCAGAAAGTAGCACAGGGATACAGGGTTGCCCGAGTATGGGTGCAGTACCAACTGGCCATTGTACAGGGCAAGGACTGTTGTCTTGGCAGCTTCTGCTACCTAGTGAGTGTTGACTAAGTCCTGGACATGTCCCCAGCCCTGTTCTAAATGCTCCTTATGCCCACAGTGGGTGTGGCTCAGGCATGCCCTGAGAACGTGGTAGAGGTGTGGGCTGCCTGAGAAAGCCCATGGCGCCAAGTGCTCTTGTGCATGTTAGGGCCTGAGATGTGTGTGTCCTTCTGGGGGAGACATCTTCAAATCATGTAGCCAAGTGTGGTCCCCTGCTTGCCTTTCCAGATAAAGTTATATTAGCACACAGTGATGTCCCCTCATTTAAATGACATCTATTGTGGCTTTGCTATTGTTTGGTATTGTTATGGCGGGGTGAGTACTCTTGACAGAGACGGGCATGACCTTCTCAGCCTGAAGGATGTCTGATCTTGTCCTCTGTAGAACAAGGAGATGGGGATGGTGGATTGGCTAGACCTGCACTTCTGGTGGAAGGAGATGTACAATCTACGGTGTGTCAGGGAGTCAAAAAAGAAAGGACAAGAAAGGAGTGGGAGGGGCTACAGGGGGTTGTAAGACCGCTGCCTAGCGACTTCCTGCCAGGTGACATTTAGGTAGAATTGGACTGTGGGGAGGGGTAATTGGTTCGGTCATCTTGAAGGCTCTGAGGACGCTGCTTGCTTGGGACGACTTAGGAGTTTTGGTTTCCACGTGAATTTTGCTGTGACACTTCAGAGATTTTTTTTTATGAGACACTGGAAGAGCCAAGTTCCCAGCAGCCCAAGGAGCTCCTTAGTGAACTGCTAAGCAGTGCTCTGGCTCGTGCCTCCTGGTTGGCACAGAGGTGGAGACAGGCTGTAGTAACCGTGCAATGTAATTACTTACAAGGCACAAGAGAGTGTGTGCTTTGATGCATGTGGATGAGGGAGAGACCCAGCTCCTCAGCCTTTGCTCATCTACTGTGCAGCTCCAGGTTACCACCCAACCAGCTGGCATTGGATGTGGAGACCGAGACGTGTACCACGTCCCTTGTCTGTGCCAACCCTTGGCTGCCTCACGTGCTGCCTCTGTCAGCAGCTCCCATGTCGCCCTCTGCATTGTTGCTTGTGTGTCACTTTACAGTCTGGCCCTTCCTCTATCCGTCTGTTCTGTTCCCACACACCTTTCCTCTGGCCACTTGTCACACCATAGGCATTTCATGGACTGTGAAGCGCAAACCAAACACCCTCCTTCGGGGGCCCTGGGAAGCCCTGTTTGCCTCAGCCTCTCAGATGCACCATGCCCTGGGTGTTGGGTGCTAGGCGTGTGAGGCAGGCTGGCCCTCGGTGGCTTTCCTGTGCTGAAGGAAGCGGAGGAAGGAAGCTGCAATGATTCATGGGGGCACGTCAGTTCACCAGGCCGTGCCAGGCTTCTCAGGGCCCTTGTCTCTGTGGCCAGTGTGCCTTGGGCTGGCCTGAGGCTAACAGAAGCTGTGACTTCATGGGCTAAGTACAAGTTAGTTTTATAAGATGAAGAAGACGGAAGAAAAACCTTCTTTTTCACTTTCCTTTTTTAATCGAGAAGTATGCCGTGGGTGTTCCCCTGCGGTTCGCAGTCAAAGGGAGCATTGTCTTTGAGCTTCGAGTTCCCCTTGGGGCTTCGATGTTGCGTGTGGCTAACTTTAACTTTGAACTAATGCTTTTAGGGCTGGGCTCGGGTTGGGGTCCCAAGCCTGGCTTTCAACAAGGGAGGAGGCTTGTTCATTGTGCCTAGTGAGCAGGCTGCCCCATCTTGTCTCCCCTTCCTGTTTTGAGGCACCCCCTCCTCCCCACTCCCTTTCCTTTGCAAGCACAGGGCAGAATGAGTTGAAGCTGGACATAGCGACTGTCTCTAGGGAACATGGTGGTGTGCTGCCGAGCGGGAGCCAAGAGAAAGACCAAGGGCTAGGTCAGGGAATCATGGGGAGGAAAAATTTACAGCCTCATATTGTGTTGGGATGGTATGCTCAACTCTCATCTAGTACATAGGAAGCTCAGGCAGGATTGCTATGAGTTTGAGGCTAGCCTGGGCTATATAGTGATAGTGTACTTCAAAAGAACCCAAGACAAAGGAAGTCTGAGCAATCCCAAAGCATTCCTCCCATATGTGTGCACCATGTCGGCTGTGGACTTGTTCTCTGATGCCTTTTTTATTTGGATCTATTTCCGGTGGGTTTGTCCGTTTCCTTGGTGAGGGCAGGCTTGGCCTGCATGCACAGCCTTGGACCCTGGGTGTGGAAGTGGTTTGTAGAAAGCCGTGACTTGGGAAGTGCAGCAGCCAGGGAGGAAGCTGCTATGACTTGTTTGGGATCTGTCCGTGGATCCTGGCTTGGGAAGCTCGCACCCCTTGTCAGAGCTGGGCTGGAGTTTTGTTTCTTAGTGGGAGACCCTTTATCCTGTCTCAAGATCCAGCCAAGCTGCAGAGGCCAGTGGTGCTACCCTCCCTCTGCTCTGTGGCCTTCCCATCTCTGGCCAGGCTGGACAGCAACGTTTGTTTAGTCAGACAAGGCCTCACCAAGGGTCAGCTGCACCCAGGGAGCGTGTAGGTTACTTGACGCAGAGACGGATGAGGGTGGTCACAAGGGTGGGATAGTGAACGAGTTAAGAGCAGAGGGGTGGCTTCGAGGGGTTGATTTCCACTGCCAGGAAAGAGAAAATGGCCAAGCTGAGTGTGTAGAAGGAGCTGTGGTAGCCACCGCAACTGGACTGCTTGTTGCTCCTTTGTGCTGGGTGCCTTGGGAAGTTCCCTCAGCCTCTCTGGACTATGATAGAAATGACATGTGTAGCATAGGGCTCATTTTTGGGGTGAAGGCAGCAGTGACCTTGGGCTTCTTCGGTCAAAACACCAGGGCCTACAGGAAGGCTGATGGGTGCATTGAGGGACGTTGATGGTTTGGAGGGGGTTTAAATTGATGATAGTTCTGAGGGGGAAGATAACTGATTCTTGAAGCTCTCTCTAGGAGCTGTCCTTGCTAACTGTCCCCACAGTCCACAAGGCAGTGACTGTGTTATCCCATATATACTCATATCCCAGTCTGGTGTTTTCTAGTCTTACAAATCTCAGACCCAACACTGTCAGCAGCTAGAGGCGGGATGTCTTGGGTCCACTCTGTGCGAACCTCCTATCATCCAGGGCAGTGGGGAGATCCCTTCGTGGGGGCCTGGGGCTGAGGTCAGCATGGATGACAGGATCGCACATGAGTGTTTCCATCACTCTGACCCCTGGAGAAATAGCATGGACAGCCTTCTGGTTGATGGTGGCATTGGACCTGGTGACCATGCCTCTGCACAGCCTGGAGAGAGGCTCCAGCAGTGGGGTATCCTCACAGGATAGAGAGCTTGGAGTGGTGTGAGGCCTTTCACCCCAAGATGGCATGAGGAATATCACATTCTACCCCCCCTACTCCCCAAGACACTCTCGGGTCCCCATCTGCAAAGTTAAAGGCTTTTCTCTGAATTATTACCAATTCACACCTCGGATGTAACTCTCATTCCAAACTCACTCGTGGCCCATGAGGAGTAAGAGCTGTAATGTAGAAGACGAAGGAGAACACGTAGTGAGCACCTACTGTGTGCTGGCATTCGTTCCACAAGCTGTGTCTACTGAATCCTGGCTACCCTGCGAGCAGGCTTCTCATCTGATTCATGTGTCACGCTGCCCGAGCATCTGCGTGATTGCCCAGGCCTGCAGCCTGTGCCCCTGTTTTGCAGTTGGGATTTGTATGTGGCATGGGCTCTGCTCCCATTATGCTCTCTTCTGGTGACAAAGCTGAGACAGAGGAGTTCAGTGACTTTACAGAAATAGTGTGGTTACCAGAGGCCCAGCAATTCACACCCACTGGCACCAGAGAGCCAGCTGCCAATGCCAGCACGGATGTCACTATGCCCTGCTCACAAGGCACTGAGGAAGATGGGGACATGGGGACATGAAAGGCCCTCCCCGGCCTTGACAGGCGGCTGACAGTGCGGATACCACTTGGAGCCAGTTGAAAGCAAGCCTCCTAAGGAAGCTGATTGCCCTCTGGCCAGGCACTTCCTCCCTGGGCTGCATGTTAGTGAGTTTAAAGCTCTTCTGAGCAAGCAAGCAGCTGGCCGGGCCCTTGGGCTCTGGGTGCTGCTGCTTCCAGCGGTGCCTTTGAAACCCTCTGCTGCCACAGCCCCTTATCTTGGCCTGTGGCTGGTTCCAGACCGGAAAAGGGAAAAGGGAAACACAGGAGAGGAAGGCTCTGCGCTGGGCTTTGTGTTTGGTTCTCGTTAACAGGGGCCAGCCGGGGTCTGTCGTTTGTTTTCCCAGATTTCAACGAGAACGGTGATGGATGACTGTGTCTCCGGTGCCTGCCGCACGCCAGGGCTCGCTCACGCACACGCACCCTCTCATTGTGCAGAGGCGTCTTGCGCTCAGGGATGAGGACCTATCCAGAGGTCTGTGTCTACACAGGGGGATGACTGAGGGGTTAGAGCCAGGCTGGGACTCCTGGGGGTGGGGACCATGAGGAGCACTGGCCCAGGTGACGTGATAAACAGTAGTCTCCTTTCTGTTCAGACAGGGTCTTGTGCTGGACAGTGTGTCAATCAGGTTCAGGCTGTCCTTGAACTTGCAGCAATCCTCCTGTCTCAGCTCTACCACCCCAGTACTGGGAGCCATGCTTCTCTTCCTGCTCCACAGTCAGGGAAATGACTCCTAGTTAGAAACAAGCCCCACGGGAGTGGGTAAGCTCTAATGTATCTCAGCCCTTCCCCTGCCTCAATCCCCAGTGTCCACCCCATGGACACACCCTGCTGCAGGGAAGACAGCCAGCCAGCCTGGAAGGAGTGCCAGCACCAATTCTGAAAAGTACATTAACTGTTCTGTCAGGCAGGTTTCTCTTCCAGCCCCTCTACCCTTCCTCCCAGTCCATGATGGCTATGTGTTCCCTCTTGCAGTCACAGCTCAATGGCAGAGCTGACTAGCTCTCTGCACTGGTTTGCTGAGCGCCCCAGTGTGAGGTAAGCTGGGCAGGCTTCTTAACTCTTTTGGTGATGATCCACTGGCCTCCAGGACAATGGCTTACTGCTATGTGCAGCTCCCACTGTGTGCAGCTCCCACTGTGTGCAGCTCCCACCGTGTGCAGCTCCCACCGTGTGCAGCTTCCACCGTGTGCAGCTCCCACCGTGTGCAGCTCCCACCGTGTGCAGCTCCCACCGTGTGCAGCTTCCACTGTGTGCAGCTCCCACTGTGTGCAGCTCCCACCATGTGCAGCTCACACTGTGTGCAGCTCACACCATGTGCCGCTCCTACTGTGTGCAGCTCCCACTGTGTGCAGCCCCACAACCCCAGATACACTCGAATGTAGCACCTTCCCAGATGGATGCACAGCTTGGTATTCTGTGAACTGGGTAGAGCCGATATTAGCTAGTGTGTCAAGCCAACATTTTTACCCATCATAATCAATAACACCTTTGTCATTGCTTCAAAAAATGTGTTTGTTCATTTTGTGCACACATGCATACGTATATATGCCTGTGAGAGTGCACACGCCTCCTGTGGAGGTCAGAGGGTAGATTTTAGGAGGTGGCTCTTTCCTTCTACCATGTGGGTCCTGGGGATTGAACTCAGGTCTTCAGGCTTGGCTGCAAACCCCTTTACCTGCTGGGCCATTTCACTGGCCCTGGTACCTGTTTTGTGAACGTCTTTGATTTGTGATGGTAGTCCTGTTCCCAGTGGTGGCAGAAGGGTTCTTTTTAAATAATTTCTGCAAGTAAAGATGGGAAAAAAATGTTAAAGATTAAATAATTAATACTCCAGTAAAAGTCCACAGTCATGGCTGGAGATTGACTGACATCTGGGGACCGGTCTCGGCTGCTTGTGGGTGAACTTTGATCCTGCTGTCAAGGTAACGGTTATTGAATGGCCTATGGAGCTAAGCTTGTCTGGTCCCAAGTGTGGTCGTTGTCTTCCTAGTTGCGTGACCTTGAGTGAATTGTCCACCTTCTCTGTGCTTCAGTCTCATATAAAGTGTCTCTTTGGGGCTGCTCTGAGGACCCAGTGAGGTGACAGCCTTTACCAGGCCCTCAGTACTAGGCAGCCGCTGCTGTTATGATGGTTAATTATAGACCCCACCCCCACTCTCGTACACATTTCCCCAGCACAGCCCTGCTGCTGGCGAGACACTGCTCAGCAAACATTAGTTGCCTTGAATTTTAAATCACCACTAAGCTGCCAGGGCTGGCACCGTAGGACCAGGAAAAAGCAATTCGGAAACCAGACAGAAAGTAAGCAGGGATTTTATTTCCAGAGAGCGCCATCATCACCCCGTGAGGGTCAGATAGCCACCTTCTCCCCACTTCCCACCCTCTGGGGAAAGTCCTAGTGAGGTGGCAAGGTGACGGAGGGGACGGGGAGTGTGGGGGGGGTGGCTCCCGCACAAGCGTATGATGCTGCTTGTGGCAGTGTCCTTCTGGGGGACTCTCAGGTCTGGCTTTTTAGAGACAACAGTTTAAAGAAGCCTTTGTGGGCTTGTGGCTCAGCTGGTAGAGACCTGGCCTAGCATACGTGAGGCCCTGGATTCTATTCTTGGCACTTGAGGAACTAGACATGATGCTTCATAGACCTGTAGACATAGCACTGGGAGGAAGAGGCAGGAGGATCAGGAGTTCAAAGCCATCCTTGGCTACTCAGTGAGTTTGAGGCCAGCCTGCGCTAGGTGAGACCCTGTCTCAAAAGCAAAATCAACTAAAAGCCCTTTGTGGGGCAGACGTGCACTGGCAGCCATGGTCTGTATAGAGACAACACTCAGGCATCTGCTCTCTCTGTGCACCTTGGGTGTCTTTAAGAGGGAACCTTCCTCAGCCTGGAGGACATGTCACCATGGTGATGGACCTTTCAGCTGGGCTTAGGTTTGGCTGCATCAACCATCAACCCCAAACAACACCTGGGTAGACTCCCCAAACTACATAGCCAGTGTGTAGAGCTAAGGACTATGAAGTCACCAGGAATCCGGTTCTTTCAATGGTCACCTCACGGGACCAAAACAGCTGCTGTAGCTGAGGCCATGGCACTCATATTCCGAGCAGTGGAAGGGAGATAGTGTAAAGGGTTCCACTCCCCAACCTGGTCAGCTTCCACTAGGAACCCCTTGACAAGTCACCCGCACATGTGTGCTAAGATCTCATTGGCTTCATCTTGTAACACAGTCACCTTCATCTGCAAAGAAAGCCATACACTGTGGGTGCTTAGCTTGGTCAAGGCTGCCACCGTTACACAGAAAGCAGAGGAATGAAGGTGGTGCTGGCTAGCACAGTGGGTAATATTGAAGTACAGTTGCAAGTCCTTTCTTGGACTCAAGTTTTACTGATTTTCCACAACTCAGGGTCTAGACAGGGTCTTGATAAGCATGCAGGACAGGCTTAGAGAAAGACCCTGGTGAGGGATGGCCACTGGGACCTCTGAGAGTCCCCTGTGTGTGTAGGTGTACACCCCCAAACTTCTGCCTTCTCTGTAGTGAGTACAGTCTCTCCCTGGCCACCACAGTGCGCTAGTCATGGAAGAAAACAAAGCCGAGCCCTGGCTCCTCATCTATAAAACCCACACAGGAAAGAGTTCTTACCTCAGTGCTTTGCAGGTGGAGCCGGGCTGAGGAAACAGCATAAAGATGGAGTCTCTTGAGGTTGGCGCCCAAGAACCAGCGAGATGCTTGAGATGTTCTTCAGATTTTCTTATGAGGAGGAGAAGTGTATGTTCATTGCAGACTTTTAGAAAACATTTCTCTTGGGAGCTCCTAGAAGAGTCCCCTCTGGGGATGCGCCCCTTTAGGGAGGTATTTGAATGGTTATAAGAAATCTGACTGGGGTCGGTCCAGGCAGGCGTCTTGCAGTTAGTAGCCACTGTGGATGAAAAGGTCCTGAGGCAGGGGAGCAGGGATGTTTTAGACATAGCGGAGAGATGCATATGGCCAGCTTTGGACGGGATAAGGAAGGAACAGGGGTGGGCAGAGCTGGAGAGAGAGAGCGCATTCACAAGGCTTCACAGAGCGTGGGGTTTGAATTGGTGCTGTATTCACCAGATGGCCATGTGGCCAGTTTTGAGTAGGGAATCATAAACTCTCACTGACTTTAAGACGATCCCTCTGGAGGCCGTGAAAACTCTCTTGAGTATGGACACATGGAAGGAGGCAGAGAGATTCTCAGTGGGGCCCGTGCAACAGCATAGGACAGTGATAAGGTGCCCAAGTTCAGGAGAAGGTAGGCCATGTAGCCCAAGGGCTGTGCCTGTCAGTGAACGAGGGCTGTTGCTCCGACAGAGTCTTCTTCACATATTAGCTCTCACTAGGATGACTTTGTGCCGCAAAGGACATTTGGCAGCATCTTGAGATATTTTATCATAGTTGGGGAAAGCTCGTTGGCATGTAATGGACCAAGAAGTGTATGCTACTGCCAAGCTTGGGCCTGTGCCCCCAACGGAGGGTGATCGGTCCCCAATGATGAGGCTGAGAAGTCCTCCCAGACCCTAAATGGAGTTGTGATAAGCCACTGTTCCCGGCTGCCATGGCTTCAGTGTATTTATTCCTCGAGGCGCCATGCAGAACACTGCATCTTAGATGCTACATTGTTGCGAATAACGCTTTGGTGAAGGCATCCATCCCGCCATCCGTGTAGATTTCTAAGGAGTGGGTTCTGGTGGAAAGCAAGTATTTGACTCACCTTGTGGTCACCTTGGACTAGGGGGTTAGGGACTTGACAACCCCTTAGCCATGGACTTCCCTGGCCACAGAGGAGCAGGAATCTTAGCATTAAGCAGACTGAAGTGCTTTCCACCCCAAAACGCCATGTGAATCACCCTGCAGGGCAGCTGTCCCTTCCTCTCTGTGCAGGTCTCTGCTGAATGAAGGAAGGAGTGAATGAACTGAGCTGCCTCCAGTGGAGTGGTGACTCATACCGGCCAGCCCCCAGCCTCCATCCCTGGTGAATGAATGCCAGACCACAGGGCCTTATAAGAACTAGCTCCTTGTTCCAGACTGATGGCATCTGTTGATCTTCCAGTGGCCCCGCCTTGCCAGGTCTGCGACACAAGCGTCTCAGCCTGTCTAGCCAGCTCCAGAGACCTGTGCCTTGTGCAGAGCCCTCCAAAAACCCACCCTTTGCAACCCAAGAAATTGGATCTTTAAAAATCCCAAAATAGAGTACAGAAAGTTACACCATCCTGTCTACCTCTTTTTTTTTTTCCTTCTTTCTTTCTCTCCTGTGGCAAAAATGAGTCAGAATTCTTGGTCCAGCTCCAGGGAGACCTGCCTGGCCTTTTGGTAGGGGCAGGGGGCAAAGGATGGGGACATCTCACCTTAGCATAGTAGGGCGCCAGCTGGCTCAGCCCTGGCTTGCATTTCACGAGTCCTGCCCTCTGCTACTCCGGCAGCCTGGGAAGAATCTTCCAGCTTTCGTTGCAATGAAAGACGAGAGGCCAGCTCTTATGACTCACCCAGATGTCCCATCTTTGGTGAAGCGTTTATGTGGAGTTGGGAGGGGCTGTGTCATTGGGGTTGGGGATACAGAGCTGCCACGGGGTACCCTGCAAGAGCTTAGCCCTTCTCCTTGGAACATGTCCAGATAATTGCAAGGGTGTCCTTTTTGTTTCTTTGAAGGGGAAGAATGCTGAGAACAGGTTTGGCTGTGTAGCCTGGGACACTTGAACTCTTGCTTCGGTTTTCCAGAGTGCTGGGATTATGGGCATGGGGCATCATGCTTGGCTTTCATGGAGTTCCTGAAAGCTCTCTCCATCCCTCAGTTTCTCTTCCCTCCAGGAAATCTCTGTCTGTCTGTCTCTCTCTCTCTCTCTGTTTCTCTCTCTCTCTCTGTTTCTCTCTCTCTCTCTGTTTCTCTCTCTGTCTCTCTCTCTCTCTCTCTCTCTCTCTGTCTGTCTTCTCACAGTGCAGGCAGCCTGTATAGACAGTTGTCACCTTGTCCTTCAGTGTCAAGCCAGGATCCTGCACAAGAGACTACCGGAGAGCTGCATTTGAGGGGAACTACCCCACTTATTTGGCCTTCTGGTGACCATGTGGGCTGTGGGCATGGCTTGGCCTCCCCTTTCTCTCACCACCCCCACGGGGCTGCCAAATTGCTGTCTTTTCGACTCAGGCTTAAGGTTGTAAACTTCATTTTTCCAGCCTTAAGTCTGACTCCTCTCCTGACTCCTGGTGTCACTGGCTTGGTATGATATGTCTCTTTCACAGGGAGACAGAGAGACACATTTCTGTAGATCGGCCCAAAGAACAGGGAATTTAGAGAGTCTGCAAATGTGGGGACTCTCCCAGACATGAATAAACCTCTTCACAGTACTTTGGGAAGATGAGTCACTCCCTGTATTAGTCAAGAATAGCCATCACATTCCACATTGGGTCCGTCTGCTCAGTCCTTCAGCGGTTTTGTAGGGCACATCTACGTGTGCCAGGTGCTACCCAAGGTACCGGGGCAGAGTTGGACCAACTTTATTCCACGGAAGTAAATGAACGCATAATTAAACGTTGCTACCAGGAAGGGACTAAGCTGTGTGATGTCAAGACGCTCTGCTTTAGCCAGCCTCCTCAGAGAAGGCCCTGTGCTCTGGTTAGCTTTACTTGGTAACTGGACATAGCTTAGGGTCATCTGAGAAGGAGAGCCTCTGTTGAGGACTTGCCTAGATCAGACTGGCCTGTGGGTGTATCTGGTGGAGATTGCCTCGATTGTTGATGGCTCTAGGAGGACCCGGCCCACTGAGGGCGGCACCATTCCCTAGGTAGGTGGTCCTGAACTGTTTAAGAAAGCTAGCTGAGCAGAAGCAGGCATGTGAGCCAGCAAGCAGCTTCCTCCGTGGTTTCTGCTGTGCTTCCTTGGCTGTGAGTGAGTGAGCATTCCTTGGACAGATGTAATACTTTGTAGAATAGCTGGCGGGGTCCTGCCTTCAGGTGCCTGTCTTGACTTCCCTCAGTGGTGGAGAACATAAGCCAGTGAGCCTTTCCTCCCCTGTGTTGCTTTTCGTGAGAGTATTTTATCACAGCAACAGAAAGTAAATAAGGAACCTCTGCATTTGGGTAGCACGTGAAAGATGGAGGAGGGGGTTAGGGACAGCCACGGGAAGACTCAGAGGAGCAAGACAGGAGGCTGTGGGGAAGAACAAGTACAAAGCCCCCAAGGTTAGAGAAACTCAACCTGTTTAGGAGCAGCAAAGAAGTCATGAGGATGGACCAGGGTGGGAAGAGGCTGACGCTGGGGATGGCAGGCAAGACTGGGCCACACAAGCTTCTACAGGCTGTACACAGGTCTTGGGATTTTCTTCCAAAGGCACCTGAAGAGCATTGTGTTTTAGAACCAAGGGACAATCTTCAAGTTTACAGAGACCAGAAGAGAGGAAATCTGATAGGTAAGCCCAACATCTCCCAGCCATCAGTGGAAGAGGAGTTTGAGGACAATGTCACACGTGTTGAGTGTCAGGTAGGAGCTTCCTACAAACCTCACCAGCTCCTCTCTGAGCCCTTTCGTCAGCCCCGTTCACAGATGGAGAAACTAAGGCTTGGTAGTAAACTGATTCAGATGATCCACGAGTCAACGCTTCGTGGACCCCGCAGACTCTTAGGCAAGGAGAAATATAGAAAGCAGCCAGGAAAAGGATGGGTTTGGCTTTAAGCAACACAAACCCAAGAGCACCCAGAGATTGTGTTTCAGAAGGAGGGAGACTAAGCCACCTCTTGGCCTGGAGGACAGCTGGTTAAGGGGAGGCTGGAGGAAGTGTAGAGGTGTTCGCCCAACCTAGGACTGCATCCAGAGGCCCCTGGGGCAACGGAGCTGCCTCTGACCTGAGCCCCATAAAGCTCACATATCCTGCTCAGTCTCTACTCTTCATGGCTGTGGTGATTGGAAGCAAATCTTACCGCCTTGGGCTGCTAGCCTCCACCCATGTTCACTGTGCACGGGAGTCTGCTTCTAATTTCCGCTAGTGTGAGAAATGTAAAAAGACTTGACTCTTAATTTAGAATATGAAGAGAAACTGACATGGACTGGTTCTGAGCCCATGCAGACTCTCTTGTTCTCTTTATCACTTTCCTGGCATATTTCAAAATGTATCAAAATGTATCCTTTCCTGGGGCCCCCTAGTCCCTGGGGCCTCCAGCCAGCCTCAGCATGTCCATGGTCTGTGGCACCCATTGTGCATCGGGGGTGGGAACGATTCCTGTTTTCATTGTACTCTGGACATGCTGTCACCTCTGCTGGGAACAGGGCAGGGCAGGTACTAGCTGTCCAACCAGCCTGATCCTGCCCATGCTGAGTGAGATGCATTGTGGGACACAATGGTCACTGTCGATAGGCCACTTATCTTTAATGTTAAAGGAAGGGCTGGAGAGGTGGCAGCCGCTGGCCCCCACCTGCCCCCACCTGCTACTCTGATCACACCTGAGCTCTGAGGAGGTGTTCTAGACCTTGGGCAAGCTTCGAAGGATGAGATATGACAGCTGAGCTGCCACCCTTGGGGACAGTGTCCTAGTGGGGGAGGCAAGGAGAGGAAGTGAGCACACCCTGTCATTTGGGGTGGTGATGGACGCAGGTGGGTGGTAGGTGAGGTGACACCAAGCAGGTGGGTAGAGAGTGCCACCGAGGGTGTGGCAGCCTGTGGGGTGGAGTCGAGAGCTGTGTGTTTGTAGGGACAGCCATCGTAGCAGTTGGGGAGGTTAACAGAAGTCCTGGGTGAGCATGTGCCTGGCTCCTGTGTGTGTGTGGAAGGAGGGAGAATGTGGGAAGAGGGTCTCACAGGACCCTGAGTCACAACGGAGACTTTGCCCTAACCCGTGTGTGTGATGTGTGTGTGTGTGTGTGTGTGTGTGTGTCTGTGTCTGTGTGTGTGTGTGTATAGTGTGTGTGTGTGTATAGTGTGTGTGTGTGTATAGTGTGTGTGTGTGTGTGTATGGTGTGTGTGTGTATGATGTGTGTGTGTGTGGTGTGTGTGTGTTCTTGGGTGGGCAGGTGAATGATTAAACCTGAGGATAAAATTGAGTGATATCCTTCAGGAGTCAGCTCCTATGCTGTTGAGACAGGTTCTTTCACTGGCCTGGAGCTTGCTGATTAAGCTAAGTGGGCTGGCCTGAGCGGCCTGGGGATCTGTCCATCTCTCCCTTGCCAGCACCGGGGACACAAGTACTCCTGATTACCACACCTGGCAGGTCCTCTTGATCAGCAAGACTGTGGGTCTCCTCGGCCAAGGACTTTGGTTTTCCGTGGGAGTGCGACATCTTTTCTTGAGATCCAAGTGGAAGAGTGGCAGGCTGGGCTGAAGGTAGTGGAGGTCATTCTAGCCACTACCCCGTGGTAGGCAAGTGGAAGGAAGGCAGCCAGGCAGCTTCTTTGATCTGAGAACCAGGTGGCGGATTTGAGTGACATTTAGATAATTAGATGGGCGGGGCTCTGAGGTGATCCAGTGTGAGTATAAGCAGAAGAGGCTTCATTGAAATAGAATATCGTTTATTAATTGAGTATGCAGGGCTTGTTAGGGAGTAAGGAAGAGCATGTTGTGTTGGGTATGTGTGTCTGTGGGTCTGTGTATCTCTGGGTCTCTCTGTGTGTATGTCTATGTTTATGTGTGTGTGTCCGTGTGTATATGTCTAGTGTCTATTTGTCTGTCTGCTCCAGTGTGTGCATGTGGATGGAGGATTGGGGTCAGGGTGGCAGATATTAGTTGTGACGCTCAGAGCTAGGGTCTGTCGGTGTTGGTAAAAATCTCCTCCCCACGTTCCCCGTGGCTAAGGACTGCAATGAAACAACCCTGGGGTCTCTCGTCCAGCGTGCAAGCTTTGAGGACGATACCATTTTCCTAATAGTCCAGATTCAACACACACAAATGCTACTTAACGTTGTTCACATTTGATTTGAGGCAAATTCAAAACAGTTCCTTTGGCCGGTCGCCAGGTTGAAAATCAACCCCACGCTTCAGGGCTGAGTCACCCAGCTCCCAGCACAGATGTGGTCCTCGACTTACGCCAGCGCCGGCTGGGACGTCTCAGCTTGATGGCCCTGCAAGAGCAATAGGAAGGCCCTTGTTGGGGGACTTTGAACTTGAACATGGCTCTTTCCTTGGGCTGCCAGTGTGGACTCTCGTCCTCTCTGGATGCTGGGCATCGATGCAGGTTCCAGCTATACCCTGGCTCTGCACTGCTGTGTGGCTGAGCCGGGACCTGGGTGGAGTTGGTATGCCCGGTGAATCTGCATTTACAGTCATTTCTTCTCTGACCACCCTGTTAGGATGCACCCACTCTCCACAACCATTTGGTGACTCATGAAGTTGCACACATCTTCAGCTAGGTAAGAGGAAAATGCTTCAGAGATCTGTGGAGCAGAGTAGCGATGGTCACTGATAATACAGTGTACGTTTTAAAGCTGCCAAGAGGTTGGGTGTAGTAGTAATGCCTGCCCTCCTAGCAGTTGGCAGGCAGAGACAGGAGGATCCGAAGTTCAAAGCCAGCCTCGAGTGCATAGTCAGCTGGGGTTATACGAGATCCAGTCTTGCTATGTAGCAGTGGAGGACACCCCACACACACATACACACACATACACATGCACATGGCTTCTGCTCCCCAGAATTGTGGGCAAGTCGGTCATCTTCACATCCGTCTGCAGTGAGCTCACTGCTTTCTTCTGTGCACGGTTCCACCAGCAGCTCCTGCAAGTGCATGCAGAGCGATACTCAGCCAGTGCAATCCTCAATTTCCTTGGCTGAGCTGGGCTGGTTCACCCAGGAGCTGCTATGGCCATAGGTGAAGAAAAGTCCAGTCTCCAAATCTCTCCCTTCTCCAATCTGATTTTCAAGCAGCCAAGTGAGCGAGGCAAGATGGGGATAGATTAGTAACCCCTTCATGCCCTTGCCTGCAGTTTGCTGGTCCTATCACTTCAATGGAAAAGCGTACTATGGAGCTACATGAGACCTGAGCATGCATGACCTATGCACTAAGACCTCAGTGGAGTGTGCACAAACAACTGTTAGTCCCTGGGGTATCACACACACAGAAATATTGTCCCCAGGGAGTGGAGCCTCCTTCCCCACCAAGGCCACCGGAGCTTCCCATCTAGCTGGTTAGAGGTAGCCTTGCTGCCCCAGGCCACCCACAAGACCTCTCCTTTAGAGACCCTGGAAATGTCTACTGTAGAATTATGTGGCCAAGGTCTCCCTGTGGGAAGGACAAGGAGTTTGAAACATTGTCTGGGAAGATGAACTTGGGTCTGTGAGACCCCAGTCGCTGCCTGTTGGGAGAAGGGAGTGAGTGGCCACACACTGTTGTTCTTCTCAGACCTGTAGGGGGCTGGTGGGAAGGCTGAAGCTCCAAGAGGAACTATGGGGACAGGAGGGCCCTGGGCACCAGGGAAGGAAGAGGGTTATGTTCTCATGCAAGACAGAATATTTCTACTCTACTTGCTATGGCCCCATGCCTCTGGCTGCTGAGCTACCCTGGGGTAGCTGGCATCAGTGTCCTAGATTCAGTGGCCCCAGTTTGGTTATGCTTTGTCCTTCCACCTATTTGAACTCCTCTGTTGGGGTCTGTAATTGAGCTGTGAGTGACATCCTCTGACGAATCCAAGAATTATCATTTCACAGTACCCGTGTAAGCTCGGGCACCGGTGAAGGCCATCTAATGAGCCTTCGGAAGGGATGCGTGAATATCCCCCTCGTTAATCTGAGCATCAAGCTAGTGTTGTAGAGTCCACAGCCCTTAGCAGTGGGCTGGAGTTGACACGCATGTGGCTCTGCTGCTATGAACAGCCACACTCTGTCTGTTGTAACAGGCCTCCCCATCAGCCAGAGGGCTTCTTTCCATTCCCAGAGGTTTCATGGCTTCCCAGAAGTAAAGGGTGATATCTCTTTTGTATATGTGGAAGGAAAGGGGACATGTGTGTGCACATGGGTCAGAGGTCAGAGGTCAACACTGGATGTCATCCTCAAGGCCGTCCTTTATCTTGTTTTTGTTGAGACCATTTCTCACTGATCTTGAAGGTTACCAGCTCAGTTATACTGGCTGGCCGTGAGTCCCAGGGAGGGATCCTCCTGTCTCTACCTTCCTGGACCTTGGTCACCCATGCATGCCACTGCACATGGTGCTGAGGTTTGAACACAGGGATTCATGCTTGCGCAGAAATCACTTTACCGACTAAGCTACTCTCCAGTGTCTTTTTTTAAAACATGGGATATCTCTAGGTAGCCCAGGCTGGACTCAATGTTTTTGATCCCGCTCCCCTCTGTCTCCTGGGTTCCGGGATCATAGGTGGTGGCTTCCATGCCCTGTTCAGCCGTCTCTTAAGGAAGGCCAGTTGGTTCCTTCTAGCTTCTTTGGCTGGGGGGGGGGGGGGGGGGGGGGGGGGGGGGGGGGGGGGGGGGGGGGGGGGGGGGGGGGGG
>CM052701.1:10208282-10276589 GCA_028551405.1 Uromys caudimaculatus
TGGCAGGAGGAAGCATTTGCTTGACCGCCTTAGGCAGGTCTGTGGGTGGTTTTTTCTGCTCAGTGAGATGGTTCTCATCACCCGGGTTCTCTTCTGTGCAGCATCGACTGTGCAGGCATCCTGAAGCTCCGAAACGCTGACATCGAGCTGCGGAAGGGCGAGACAGACATCGGCAGGAAGAACACGCGTGTGCGCCTGGTGTTCCGAGTGCACGTCCCGGAGCCCAGTGGGCGCATCGTCTCCCTGCAGGCTGCGTCCAACCCCATCGAGTGCTGTAAGTCACGGCTGGGGGAGGGGCCACACCGTGAGCATCCACCCTGGGCAGGTGGCCTGCAGGAATCCACGGATCTGTGGTGGCCAGAAGGGCAGACACTGCACCCAGGGAGATTTTGATCTCTGTTTCTGTCTGCTTGTGGAGACTTCTCTTGGGAAATAAAAACACAGGAGAAATGATGGGAGTTAAGAGGGGTTGGTGGCTTTGTTTAGAAGATGTGACAAGTTTAAATACTGCGTTGGTCTTCAGAAGCGCGGACACATTTGCAGTCAGTTCCTGGAGCACACATCTCGCTCCTTTCTTTCGTCCTCCCTCCACTGAGTGAGATTCACAAGGGTGTGGCATTGGCTTTGAGCTGCCACTCTGCAGATGCTGTGGAAAGCAGCTAGCCATGTGCTCACAGCAACCCTGGGTCACTGGCTGGGAACATTATACCCATTTCACAGGTTAGAAGACTGAGTATCCAGTACCTGTGCTCAGAAGAGATGGGGCTGGAACTGGAACCCCAGAACCTTGCAGACAGTAGTGGCTCTCCACCCCAGCCTTCTACCTGTCCTTGCCTGCTGTCTGAGGTCTGTCTAGGGTCATGGTCAGGGGTCATGCCATGTGTCCAGCATCCACAGAGCAGTAAGACTCGCTCTGCCCCAAAAGCTTATAATTTGTGAAGATAAAGGCCCCACCCCCAAAGGTGAATGTAAAGTTAGAGAAAGATTTCAGAGCCTGGGATAAAAGAAAAGTTCTTGGGAAAGATGCTGAGCAGAACACAGAGCTCGGTTCGGCCGGGCTTGGAGAGCAGCTGCCGTGAGCTTCTGGTGTGGTCGGCAGGGTTTTGCTGTGACGTGTGACAGAGCTTACTGTTGCTCAGGTGTGCACATATGCATGTGTGTAGCCATGCATGAAGTGCCGGAGATCGAACCCAGGACCTCCTGCATGCCAGGCAAGTGCTCTGCCACTAAGCTACCTCTCCACCACTTCCACAAACACTTTGAGTTGCCCAGGCTAGATTTGAACTCTCAGTCCTCTTGCCTCAGCCTCCTGAGCAGCAGGGATTATAGGCCTAGGCCAGGGTCTAGATATCTGTTACAATTTTGAAAGTTCAGCCCTTCTTTTAAAAAGAAGAAGGGAGGGGGGGAAGGTAAACATTGTTTCAGAGATTAAAAACTCTTTCGGCCTGTCTTTATGTTTATGTTTATGTTGCGATTATGTTTCTCATTAAATTCCTTTAGAGTTCATCTCAATCCTTAGTTTGGTAAAAGCTAACTTTGCCCTTACATATCCTTCAGTGGCCGAGAGATGGAGGCGGAAGCAAGAGAAGTGAGTTGGGCAGGGGCAGACAGTAGGGCACAGTGGAGACTGGGGACCAGAGGCTACTCTGTCCTTCTCAGTGGGCAGTCGTGAGCTGACAGCAGCCTGTGTGATCACACGGAAACGTGGTCTGGATGGCCAATTCTGATTTTAAAAGTTTAAACAGAAAAAAAAAAATTCTGGCTTGAAACTGACAATCGGGGAAGGATATGGCCCAAATGCAGAGTCTGCCCTCAACATGCAGGAAGCCCTGGATTCTGTCTTCCCCCCAAACACCTACATGCACTACTGATTAAAAATGGCCATAAACTGAAGATGCTCAGAGGGCCAGGCAGAACCTATAAGAGACTCCTACTTATCAGTAGTCGTGCGCCGTGAATAGAGAGAAAGTCCAGCACCGTGGGCTCTAATGCAGTACAGAAGAACAGCCCTGTCCCCTCGGGCTGGAAGCAAGGACAGAGGGCGGCCGGCCTCTGCACAGGCAGTACTCGGGCTTGGTCTGATGGAGACCAGGGAAGGACCAGTGGGAGCTTGCAGCTCATTCAGGCAAAGCTGGAGTGCTAGTGAGTCTGTGCCCAGAGGTGGAAACAAGAGCCACCATCAGGGAAGGAGAGACAAAGAGTGACAGCCACATGCTCACTCCTGTTCTCTGGTCTCAGGGGCCGCCCTATCCTGTTTGATTTCTAGTGTCTTAGGATTGTTCTAGAAGGAAACACAGACTCTTTCTTCGTGACTTTTCTTCGGAGGTGTTGAGATGACAGGGCTCCTCTTTTGGGTGGACAGCTTGCCTTCAATGTGGGACTATGGTTACCTGCTGGGTAGGGAAAAAGAAGGGGGCTTCTCCGGTTCTCTGGGCTCCTCAAGCCGTGCCTGACATCACCCTAAGGTCTTCAGAAGCCTCTGTGAACCATGTGTGCTTTCAGCAAGATTGTCAGGGCACTGGGAAATCCTTTGAATCTTGCAAATCTGCTGGTTCCCCACCGGCTTCAGCCACCTCGTCTTCCTCCTTCTGACAGATAAGAGAACCATGCCCTTCTTGGTACTCAGTAGTAGCAAAGCTGGAATCACAAAGTTTCTAGTTTTGTGAAATATCTCTTTGACTTCTACAATGAAATTTCTTTTTTCTTTTCTTTTTTTCCCTTTTTTCTTTTTTTGGTGCAGCCAACCTCAGTGGCTGGCTAGTCACCGTCCCGCTAGCTTTATCCTCCTCCCCCCTTGTATTCTAGACCCATGTGAGAAAGACTCCATAAGCTTGCATTGGGCCGATTGACTTGGTTTATAGCCTGTAGGCAGATAGTGAATACATATTAACGATTAGTGACTCACACCTGTGGGCACAGACGGTGGAGGGTAAATATTTATTGTCTAATTGACACTCTGCTGGAGAGGATGCGCTGGTAAGGAAAACAGAGTGTGCTGGCCCATATTTACAAGGCTAACTTATTTATTTTGGAAAGGAGCCTCCCGTGGCCCAGCTTGGGAACAATGACATGTTCTCAGATTCTGACCAAAAAAAAAAAAAAAAAAAAAAAAACATGCCAAGGGACACCATTGTTTGGACAGTGGTCTTTCATTGCCTGCTGTGGTTTTTCCTGTCTCACCCCAGCCTTAGGGGCCACAGCTCACTGCTGAGTGGCCTGGCACCCATGATTCTCAGCATCCGGCCATTTCCCAGGCTTCTGCTCAGTGGTCTCAGCTGCAGTCCTCTGCAGCAGGGGAGAGGCGTGGCTTTGCCCTGGGCTAGTTCCTTAGGCTCTCGAGCAGTTACCATGCAGTGGCTTAAATCTTAGACATGCATGTCCCTTAGGTGTGGGGCAGAAGCCTGTCATGAGGTAACTGCTGGGTGAGAGGGCAGCCACTCATCTGAGTCTCTCCTGCGTTCCTCTGTGTGTTTGCATGGCTGGGGTTTCTGCCTCAACTCCTTGGGGTCCTGTCCTCTACATCTGCTGCTGTGTCCTCCTCAGCTCTGTCATGGGTGAGGACTTAGGTCCCACTCCAGCCTGGACACAATCTCACCCATCTTTATCCTGGTCATATGTACAAAGACCTTACTTCTGAATAAGCCCCTTGCGGTTGTCAGGTGCAGCTGGGGTGGGGGGTGGGACGGTCACTGTTCAGCCACAGCCCTTTCGGATGTGGTTCTCCACTTCCAGGTGCCCCACAGTTCCCAGTGGCGGAGTCTCCTCCCATTCCTCTTTGTGTTTGCTGACTGCTCCACACAAGCAGGTGCTCAAACTTGACTGAACCCTAGAATCCTGTGTGGATCAAAACCATACGTACATAGGCAAACATTTACACGAATATATACAAACAACACATGTATGCACACAAATGACACATGTAACATACACGCATATATAATACACATAAATAACACATGCACATATACTCAGACATATAAACACTAATGCACACATGTGTATGAAGACTTAATATACTTAACACAGATATGTGAAAATACATATAATAGCACATGCATACATGCACATATGAGCATATACATACAAATATTTATACATATGCACACATGTACTCATGCACACACACATACATACATATTTAATACACATATACACACATACATATATATACATATATGTAATGCACATATACATATAATTAACTTACATATACACACACATTTACACATGCACACATAGATACATATATCATGTACGTGTATACACAAAAATGCACATTTGCATGTATACGTATGCAGACATAAAAATATGTATTCATGTACGCATGCACACACATGCACACACATGCACACACACGTGCGCACACACGCACACACACATATACTCTGTCTTCATTAGGGTATGGTCTTGGAATAGAGACTTTTAGGGAGTCTGTCATGTGTCTGAAGTAAGGCCTAGAGAACTGTGACCTTCCTCCCTCCCTCCCTCCCTCCCTGCCCTTTTCTTGGTTGGCTAACTCCTTGCCCACAAGCTCCCAGCGGAGAAAGTGTTCCTGAGCCCAGAAGGCCTCAGATCCCTGGTTGGGCACTGAGTATCACAGTCCTTAGCGTTCCTTCTGCAAGGCCAGGGCAGGGATTTGCCAGGCTTGTCACTCGGACAGGTCTAGGACACTGAGGAAGTAAGGAAGGGAAAGATGCCTTCCGAGGCTTCCCAGTGAGCCGTGACGCGGAAGGCGGTGTCTGCAGGTCCTGGCAGCTGTTACCAGGAGACCCATGCAGAGTCTCCCCATCTGTGTCCCATCAGAAACCTGTGCAGAGCCTCCCGACTGTGACTGACTGAGACCTGCAGATTCATCCTCACAACCACGGTTCAGGAAGCGCCTAAAGCAATTGTGCAGGAGGCCCTGCCCACCCAGGGCGCGACCTGAATTCACTTTGTTTCTTTTGCAGAGTGGGAGGTGGGTATGGGTTTCTCTCTCTGACACATACATTTTCCATTGAGATGTAATTAAGAAACTGTAGGCTTCACAGAGGTGTCATTTAGCTGGATAACTAAAAACATATATCAGGTACGTGTGAATACACACATAAATGCACACATTTACATGTATACAGATTCACACACAAGCACACACTTACACTCACTCTGTCTCTATACACCTTCGTCACCACCATTCCTACCAAGACACAGAGCACCTGGCCCTGTCACGTCTGTCCCTCTTACCCCCCTCAACTGTTGCCTGTTCCCAGGCTCCAGGGAGAGGCAATCACTGACCAGCTACCTGCCCCGGCGGTGGATGTCCCCAGCTCTGTGACTTTGTAGAGTGGCACCTTGGGGTCCTCCTGCTGCTTGATTCAACAGTTTACCCTTATGGATGGCTGAGCAGTGCTCAATGGTAGGCACACAATGGCTTAGTTATCAGCAACGGGTATTGGCCTGCCCCACGGGCGTGGGAGCTCGGATAAAGATAATCAGCATTCTTGTGTGGACAAAGGCCTTCCCTTTTTCCTGGTAAACACCCAGGGAAGGCGTTGCTGGGTCCTTGGGTGTCACCCATTCTTGCCTGTGTACTTTTAATCTCTCATTACAGGGTCCTTGAGTGTCTTCTTTGAGACCTTGTATATAAATAAATAAAATTTGCACCCTGGGAAAGGGCACACAGGCCAACTTCTGCCTCCTAAGAAACTTGTCAGCAGTGGCCCGAGACCACCTTGAACAACACCAGGGGCCACCGGAGAATGAGAAGAGTTTGAATAGTGGTTAGGAGTCTGTGTTCTGGATCCAGGGACCTGGGTTCAAATCCAGCCTTACCAACTACTTAGTCTCAGGGAAGTTACTTAATGCCCCATGCCTCAGTTTCCCTATCTGTAAAATAGTAGTTATAGTACCCCACTTGCCGGTCTGTGGTTAAGTACATGTGTGTCACATAATAGCACGACTGTGGTCACAGCTGTCGCTCTCCTTCCCACTGTGATGGCGCAGAGTGGACAGATCACGTGTGACAGTCCCTGTAGCACTACAAAGCAGACTTGCCCTGTCTCTGGCACATCATCTCAGGGAGCACATAGCCTGGGAAATAGCAGGTGCATGTGAGCCTTCAGCAAACACAAGTTGCCCCAGGGAAGCACAGTGGGCCGTACACCCTACCACTCAGGGGGAGGAGTGGGCAGCCTGGCAAAAGTTGCCAAGAGAACTGTTCTGCTGGGACCCAGGTAGCTTTCCCACTGGTGGATATTCCTCCTCTTCCCTAACTGGTCCTTTCCTGATCCAGCCACCTGGGAACCGACAGGCAGAACTGCCCTTGATAGAATGCACAGAGTGTGCTCACAGGCTTGTATGTGCCAGCCCCTCTCCGGCCTCGTCACCCGGTGGTCCCCTTGCCTTCTCATCCAGAAATATTGGGTTATATTTGCTAAGCACTGCATGCACCAGTGACCCAGGCAGGCCCGATCCTCAGAGTCCATCCTCTCCAAGGCTGAGGTTCAGGAAGACTGGCTGCTTATTGCAGTCCTAGCTTGCATTGGAAGGGGCCAAAGCCCCGGCTCTCTTCTCTGTCCCAGCAGCCTGGACCCTTCCCTGACCATGGAGCCATCAGTGAGTTCATGTGGTCTCTAGGGAGAGTCTCATTACATGGAGATGTTTGAGAATGTCCTTGGCATTGAAAGGAGAAAATCAAGGTCAGGCCAGGAAATAAAAAGAAGAGAGTATAGTCTAGACCTGGTGTGACGTGGACGGGATGACAGGGATAAGAACCTCCCCGCAGGATATGTGCTGTCCCCCTTTCTTCATGAGGAGCCTGAGGCCTCCAAGGCTATGTGGTGACATGGACTCCCTGGTGGGCACATGGAGAGTCCCCACTATAGGAGAACCTCCAGTGAGTGGTCATGGCGAGGCTGGGGCCGGATAGCTCCTCCTGGCCCAGCTTGGCTCTTCTGTGACAGACCTCCATTCCAAGGCAGGGTGCTGGGGTCCCGTAGTCAGGAGAGGCCAGTGTGGGCCAGTTGAACATCACTAAGGAGGCAGAAAGCACCTCTTCCCACAGGATCCTTCTCCCAGTGGCTGAGTCCTCGAGTGTGGGTCCAAATCCTTTTCATCTGTCCCCAACCCACAAGCTTTCAAGTGTGTTCCTTGATGCAGCGTCCTCGACTCTGGAGTGGAATAGTCCCTGTTCGTTGGGCTCATGATATTTAGCAATGAAAGTAAATGCAGTTAACACGTGTGGGACCGTTTGCTGAGACCCAGGCACGATACCATGGAGCTTTGTGGGCACACTGCAGCATCCTCATGCTGACAAAGGGTCCTCGCCTCTTAATGCTGTGTGCATCACACAATATAACACACACACCACACACACACACACACACACACACACACTTATGACCTGCCAGGACCCAAGGTCCTCCTGTGGTAGTAATTGTCCCACACTGACAGAACCCTGGCTCTGCAGAGACACCTCCTGCCCAGCCTCTCCTGTGTCCTTCCAGAGGCTTTCAGGCAGAGTATGGTCTTGGCCACTCTCCCCTGTAGGCGTGGGCAAGGACCCGTGAGTTTTCCCTCAAAGTCTCTGAGGTGCTCGCTGCTTGGCGGCAGGTTAGCACCGGCACTGGGAAAAATGAGCCGCCTGCCACTCCTGGTGGATTCAGAGCTTGTAAAAATGGGACCCTGAGACAATTTATGAGGTGCCAGAAACTGGGCAGGAGCAGCATCCAGAGGCTTGGGGCCACCTGGACACTTAAGCAGGAGCCTGGGTCTGGTTTGTCCCCAAGCCGGAGCCAGCTCACCAGGATGGTTTTGAACCCAGGCAGGGTTTGCTTAGAGAACTGTAATGGGAAGGTATGCATGGCCTGGAATCTCTAAGCAGCTGATGGGAGCTTTGGAGGCTGGTGGGAGCTGGTGGGAGAAAGTCCAGGAGAGCCAGGGACTTCCTAAGAGCCCTCTGAGGTCCTGCATGCTGCTCCACTTAGCAGTAGTAGCTGGAAGTTGCATCAGGCAGAACTGTGGGTCCCAGGAGGGTTGCTCTAGCTGCCATTCACCTCTCTTCAGTTCCTTTCTTGGAGGCTAATTGGATCGCTTTCCTTCGCTAAGGGGTTCTCCAAGGACTGGGGTACTACTGTCTGGGAGGAGTTTCCCTGTCCTCAGGTGGCCTCTGCCAAGTGGAACTGAGCCCTGAACCGTGTGTGATAAGTCACACGGGAGAAGGGTAGAGTGTACGCCTCTGGCCTCTGCCTAAGGTACGCAGATACAGGGGCCCCAGGAAGTGGCTGGGCTTCTCTGGACTTTTACTAAGCACTGCCTCAATCTGATGCCACTGCAGATTCTGAGACACCCCTTTCTGAGTCAGCAAACCTGCCTTAGGGTTTGGGAGCCACTGACAAGCATCAGAGACCATTGGCGGACCAGGCTACACTGGTGTCATAGGAAGCTGCACCCTGAGCCTGTGCTGAGCTCAGCCCTGCATGCTGAGCGTGCATTGAACAATGTTGCCCACCCCCCTCCAGGGACTCACTGTGCCAGAGAGTGAACAGCAGTGCACATGACAGCTCACTGAGAGGTTATCATGTACCCCCACAGGCTACAAGATTCCGATCGCACTAAATTTGTCTTTCCGTGCCCGATTCCTTTTATATAGAATGAGATTGTCAAAGGTGTGTCAGCACTTTGCTCCTTTTTCCTGGCTGAATAATATTCCAAACGGGCATACCACCCTTTGTTCACTCATGGATCCACCCTGGACATTTTGGTTGAGATGAGATAGTTTGCCAGCTAGGTTCTAACCATGTCTACTGTACATGTACATATGATCTGTATGAAGCTTATGTGGGAAGCAGGCATTGCTACCATGGCACAGAAGAGACTCTCAGATGCAGGCCTCCTATCGTCCACAGCAATGATAACGAACACTATGGTGACTGTGGCCATCTGGGACCATTACGATTGTATAATAAATAATCACAGCTGGGGTCCTACCCTCATAATTTTTTAAGTCAGAATCCCTACAACTGTTACTCTTAGCTAGGACTGACTTTGCAGCCCTCCTTCTCCAGGAGACAGCAGCCATGTCTGCACACGTTTTGGGATATCACAGCTGGTAGGCAGAGCACTGCCCGCATCCAGTGGGAAGAGAGGAGAGATTCAGGGTGCCGTGGAACACTAGAGTAGCACGAGGCATGACCCACAGTAAAGAAGGGTTCACCTCTGAGGTAGGAGACATGGAGGCTGAGAGTCTATATTTTTGAAGTCCAGTGGAGTCGGACTGGGGCCAGGGAGAAGCCAGACACTCGCCTTTCTCATGAGATCCCATTCAGAAGGCTTGACCACACCTCGCGTGTGACACAGAGGCTTCTAGGAAGCTGGCTTGCTCTCCTTACACTTTTATTAAAGACATCATCCCCTTTGGGGTAGAAGGTAGCAGGCAGTTGTACTCAGGTGGCTGGGAGAGGAGGCTGCCCCAGGCCCGCACATATGCTCAGTGCCTCGTGATTCACAGCAGGCTCCCACCCCTCGGAGAGCTCGCTGGGCCCGGCCCCGCCCTGCCGCCCCACCCCCACCCCGTGGCTGGCTGCAAGCCCTTGGCTGGTCTCCCCAGTAGCCATGACTCAGGTTTTCCACCTGTAAAATGGGAGGGGTGGCTCTTGCTGGCATCTCCAGTGCCAGCAGCCTCTAACCCTCTGCTCCGGCTCCATCAAAGGCAATTCTGAAAGGCCGGCTCTGTAGCTGCTGTTTGTTCTCACTGCTAGTAAACCTGTCTTAGCAGCGGTTCAATTAGAAAGCCAAGGGGCTCCCACGCTGAAAGACAGGCTTAATAACACGCTCATGTGGGAGGAATTAGCAGTTCTATTCCTGGCCCCTCTACACATCCTGGAGCCCACAGGTGGTGGGATGTGGTGTTGCTCTGAGCACACAGCATCAGGACCATGGGGCTGGGCAAGCCACCGGGCAGTGGGTGGAGCCTGAGGAGTCCCTAAGTGCACCTGCTAACCAGTACGCTCTCCCCATCCCCCATCCCTGGGGACAGAGGAAGAGGGTGGTGTGTGCCCGACATGGAAGGAAAGGGTTAAGTTTGAGCCTCACGCGGCCACTGCTCAGGCTCCCGGCTGGCTCCCAGCTCCCGGATGGGGAGGTCCAGGGGCCCTGGCATGAAAAGACCTGGCCCTCTGCCCAGCCCTCAGCTCTAGGAGAAGAGCCAGGAGCTCAAGCTGACTCACCAGGAAGGCAGGGCTGAGGAGGGAGGGGCCTAAGGGAGTGGGAGGGGCCTGGCTGCAGCTGGCGTTCCTCTGTGGCTGCTGACCCATCTGCCTTTATTCATTGTCTCCTGCAGCCTGACTTCCATGTAGGATTGAGGGGTGGCTTTGAGCGCTGGGCCTGCTTCAGAGGGTTGCCATTTCAACCAGGCGGGGACCTGGTCATAGCTCTGCTGTTCATTTCTGAAGACTACTGTGAGAACCTGAACGTATTGTGCAGGCCCGCCCTGCCCAGCTTTCATTCATTGTGGATAAAGACAGCAGAGATAGGAGAGACCTGTCTTCCCACACCCAGCCACCTCTAGGACCTCTCTCCTGGGCCTGAGGACAGCCCGCATAGCATGTCCGAAATCCAGCCTTTCTCCAGAGAAGGACTAAGCAGGAAAGAGCATGGGAGAAAGTGGAAGTGTGGCCCAGGGAACCTCCCAAAGGAGGCCAGGTTAAATAGGACCTGGGGTGGTCAGGGAGGGGCCACTCACATAGGGTGGAGGGCAGAGCCCAGGAGAGTACAGAGGGTCGAAGGTGGTAGTTTGCCTAAGAGGTAGCAAAGCCTGGTGGTTAGGGATACAGTGCTTACCCAGCATGCCTGAGGACCTAGGTTCCACCCTCAGGCAGATACACAATGGGTATAACACACTGTCTATCTATCCATCCGTCTGTCTACCACCTATCTATCTATCTATCTATCTATCTATCTATCTATCTATCTATCTATCCATCCATCCATCCATCCATCCATCTATCTATCTATCTATCTATCTATCTATCTATCTATCTATCATCTATGTAGCTCTCTATCTATCTTAGAAAGACAGGGAGAGATAGAATATTCTAGAAGTTCTAGAAATTGTCAGGAACATAGTGATGGAGGGGGACTTCAGGAAAATGAAGCCGTGGGGGCAGATCCTGGAGTGTATGCCTTGTGGTCAGAATCACCCACAAACTGCTGGATGTGCCCTAAACTCACATGGGGCTATGAGTCTGGGTTGAAGTGTAAGAAGAAGCAATTTGAGCAGTGGAGACCTTTATGAGGGGGTCAATTGGACCTATCCCTGCACAAAGGAGAATGAAGACCCAGTCCGTCCCATTTCGGCCCCTCCTGCAGGGAAGACAGCCACCTACCCTGGATTCTTGCAAACTGGCTTACATGGCTTATGGCTCTTCCAAGGATGCTGTATTTGGAGATGCCGACTTGGGTCTCCGTTCCCACCTCTCTGCTGGAACTCCAGACTTCTCTGGGTCATGCTGTTTCTCTTCCTCTTGCCTTCAGCTCAGCGCTCTGCCCACGAGCTGCCCATGGTGGAGAGACAAGACATGGACAGCTGCCTGGTCTACGGGGGCCAGCAGATGATCCTCACGGGCCAGAACTTCACAGCTGAGTCCAAGGTTGTGTTCATGGAGAAGACCACAGGTCAGTGGCTTTCTCGCTTTCTCTCTGTTCTCTGAGCCAGACAGAAGTGAGCACCATTCCACACTCCAGCCTACTGGGTAACTTCCTGTTCTTCTGGTTCACCCCACAGTGATCCACAGCCATGCAGGTCACCGTTGATATGGGTGACATAACTCAAACTGGTCGTTGGGTGTTTCCATGGAGCCTAAGATTGTCCTCATTTATCAACCTTGCCTTTGTCTTGATATTTTTTCTTCACATAGGAAAACATTTTTAAAAATACCTTTTCCTATTATTAAGAGGAGAGACTGGGTGCAGCTCTGAGGCAGGCACACGAGTGTTGAGGTCATTCTGAAATGGGTACTTTGTCCCTGAGGTTCACCGCATAGGAGAGGCAGTGGGAGAAGCCAGGCTGCTAGGATGTGGGTCCCCTTTTAGAAATGTGGGTGTTGGGTCTGATGAACTGTGGACCTCCTTAGAAAAGCTAGGGTCTCTTTCAAAGGCAAGGTGTCTAGGATCGAGCAGCAGAGAGAATCTGGCTAAGTGCAGAGGTCTCTGTTAGAATCTTGTGTCTAAATGACTCACAGTATGGCTTCCAGTGGGGACAGGGGGAGTAGCAAGCAGGTGCTGGAAAGCCCCATTGCTGTCACAGCAGCAGGGAGATAGCAGAACAAATTCTGCGAGAAGCCTGAGGTCTGAGCTATGGGTGTGGGGATTTGAGGAATCTGTATCCCAGTGGTGGGGGAGGGGGTGTAGTGGGCACAGGAGACACACTGGGGTAGGAACTGAAAGTAAAATTGACAACATAGTCTGTCCCCATGTGGGAGGGGCTTATGGTCATGTCTTTCCTCAGACACAATTGACACCGTTGCTGGATAAGAGTGCCTTCTGTGAGCAGAGAGCGTGTTCCCAGCATCCCTGACTCTGCTGCCTGAAGCGCTTGTGCTGAGCAGGGAGCAGGCAGGAGGCAGGGGCTGAGCCACTACCCGCAGGGCTCTGCCGGATGAATCTCTCTGCTTACAAGGAAACATTTTCGTGACTGCATGTTCAACTGTGCTTTCTCGCTGCACAAACGTTTGTGCAGATGCTTCGTAGTTCCCCAGAACCTGGCTGTCAGCGGACGTGACCCATCCCATGGTAGGGTGCTGGAGTGCATTATTAGGCTGGCTCCTTTCTATTGAGACTGTCACCCGGCTAGAGACATGGTTCTATTTGGTCTGGTCATGCATGTTAGTTCCATTTCCCACTGCCCTGATGGAGACCTTAACAAAAACAACCGAGGAAGGACTTGCTTTGGCTCCCAGTTCGAGTCCAGCCTGTCACGAGGCAGCTGGTCATACTGCATCTGTAGTCGTGAGGCAGAGAGTCTAGAAGGCTCGTGTTCAGCTCTTTTTAAAGATTTGGTCAGGCAGTTAGGGTGAGTCTTCCTACCTCAACCAACCTCATCTAGATCACTCCTCACAGGCACACCCAGAGACTCGTCTCTTAGTTGATTCTAGATCTTGTCAAGTTGGTAATATTAACCATCATGGCACAGTGAAGAAACAGGATGCCTTGGCGGATGCTTGAGCAAGCGATTACCGCGGACTGTAGACGTGCAGGATGTCTCCAGGATGAGACCTATCCTCACTGTCCTCAGGAATGGCAAGCAAACATGACTTTAAAGCCTCAAACTAATGAGATAAACATGTCTGTCACTCATGGCCAAGGGGGCAGGGTGTTGACAGGAAGGAACTTCTAAGAAAGGATGGAAGGGTGGAGCCTACTGAGGCCCTCCTGCTGGGGGCTGCTAGCCAGCTCCGGTGTCTTGGTCAGTAGCTTTAATGAACTGCTTGCTGAATGAATGAATACAGTTCTCTTGGTTTCCAGAACCATCCACACCTTGGCCTCACTGTGAGAAGCATATGGCTTTGCAAAGTCAAGGGAGCCAGCGGGAATAAGCATAATGGCACATTTCCCATCTAACCCAGCGTCTTCAAGCTGATGGTCAAGGCCAGGGCCCTCACCTACAGACTATGTAACCTCGGTCTGTGGTTTTGCCTCCTTCTGTGAACTGAACACTAGTCCTGCCCCTGGAGTTGAGGGTGTATGACAGTCATGTGTCCTGAGATCACAGCTTGTGCTTATTGAACAATTGGGTTTGTCCCTGTGGCCCTCCAGGCTCCTCAGAGCTCTGGCCACGTGCCTTGTGTGAGGCACATGCTCTCTGTGTGTGGGTTTGGGTTGGACAAGCGTAGGAGATGGGGGTGGGGCTGTTCGCTGCATGGTCTCAAGCCCAGGCTCTGAGGTGAGACTATATGATGGTTAGTTTTTAATGTCAACGTGTCACAACTTGTAATCACCTGGGAAAGGAGTTTTAATGAGGAATTGTCTAGATCAGGTTGGCGGAGAATTGTCTTGATGTAGGAAGATACAGCCCATCATGGGTGGCACCATTCCCTAGGCCCAGGAGTGAAAAAAAGTAACTTGCGTATAAGAAGCAAACAGGCAGCATGAGCACAGTCATTTATCTCTCTCTGTTCTTGATTATGGATGTTAGATGACCCACTGTCTCAAGCTACTGAAACTGTAACCTTCATGCAATGATGGACTCTGACCCACAATTGGAAGCTGAATAAATCCTTTCTTTCCTTTCATTATCATTGCATTCCTCAATGGAAGAACAAAGAGTTCACCCAGAAAGCCAGGAAATGGTCAAAAGCCATAGCTACTCTGTTCTAAGCCTTTGCTTAGGTTATGCAGTCTGATAGGCCTCCAAATGAGTTACCTTCCCCCCAAGTTCTAGAGCTGAGACTTTAAGCACAGAGAGGTTAGACAATTTAATGAAGGTCACACAGCTGGTTCATGGTAGGGATAAGACTCAAGTCCAGGCAGTCTGGTTCCAGGCTCCATGAGAGCTCAGACCAGGGTTGATTTGCTCTAAGATCCTTCCTCTTCCCCAAAGCTTGGATTTGAACTAGGTTGTAGTGGTGAAGAACCCTGAGTTCTGCTGAACTGTTGGTTACAGTATCTGTTTCACTGGGGAGAGTCTTTCCCATCCACTCCAGGATCTCAGGGACCAGCGAGGCTTCTGAGGCATCCTAAGTATCCCCCCAAGAAGTGGGCTTCCCTGAGATGGGCGTGTGGCTCCCCTCAGCCCTCATGGGGAACCTTGATGTTTGCAAGAGTCTGCTCTTTTGACCCTGAGGGTTTACCTCCTGCAGGGGGGATCCGTGTAGCTAAAGTTGGTTTTTCCAAAACCAGTCCTGTGTCCGTCTCCATGGACACTTGGCCAGTAGGCGCTGCGTGGAGGGTGGGGTGGCCAAACTTTTCCAAGGCAGGGGAATCCCAGCTGCTGTTCCCATTAGGAAAGGTGACAGCTTCGGGCTAATCTTAGCTCCAAAGTTTGGTCATCGCCCCGGGAGCCTCAGCGTGCTTTTTATAGCTGTCCACTAAAACGGGCTTGGCACTTTGCTCCCCATCAGGACCAGCTGAGGAGGTGGAAAACCAGCAAGGTGGGGGGCTGCAGGGTGCTTGAGTTAGGAGAGCCCCGTGTTTTGGAAAGTGCGGTTCTATTAATAGCAGCATTCATAATAAGGATTCTTGTGAGTTTCGGTCCTATTTTTAATTCTTTGTAGGACCTGCAGGGACCTGTGAGACTCGGCCTTTGCCCATCTCTCTGATCTCAGCTGACCGTCTCTCCCCCTGGCTTTCCCGGCTACAGAGAAACCCTCCTCGCTCTGTCTTCAGATGCTCCGTGCTTCTTCCTGCCCCAGGATCTTCGCTTGTGCTGCTGGCTCTGTAACATTCTGCCCGTTCCCTCGCATACTGTGTCTCCTCTTACTCGGAAGCCATTCTCTCCCCTGAGAGGTGTTCGTGTTCAAATGCTCATGGCTCAACCCCCCAGCCCAATGTCATCTCCTCCTGTCCCTTTGGCGTGCTTTATTCTCCAGGTGACACTCAGTGTTTCACCTATCTGCTCTCTCTTGGGCCCTCTGGTTCCCATACTAGACTGTCGGTTCTTTGGGAGCAGGGATGCGCTGTTTGCTGCTGCACTCAAAATTACAGAATTATCTCTGTGCGTACTAAGTGTGCATGTATCACGCTGAAGGAAAGTAGTGTCCCCTTGCATTGTCCCTCCTGCCGTGAGAAGCGGCTGTATTATTCCCATTTTACAGACAAGTTGACTGAGGTTCAAAGATATCAAACCAGAGACCCTGGGTTAGCCCCCAACTGGGGAAAGATCTGGAACCCTAGGATGCCGTTTTCCTGAGCTCTGGAGTGATATCTCTCCTCATGTCAAAGAGGAGTCAAGAGGATAGTTCTGTTCCCGTGTGTTCTGCAAAATAACAGATGCATAGCCTTCCAGGGAAGGTCAGGCTGGGAGGCCAGGCTGTTCCTGCCCTCGCTGGGAACCCTGGCCCCAAGCAGAGTCGGGGGTCCCAGCAAAACATTGCAAAACAGGAAAAAATCTAAGGACACAAAACACAAGGCGTGTGGCTGAGGAGACAGGGTTACCATGGCTCCAGGCGACTCTCGAGGCTGGCGTGAGCCAGTGTTTTGGAAGGTTCCTCCATGTGACACAGGGCTTTGGAATTCTTCAGCTGGTAAGTCCTCTTAATTCAGGCTCCTGGCCCTGGCCAAGCCACTCCCGGGCTCTCTGTGTCCTGCGGGGGCGTAGACTAGACACGGGCCCACATCAAGTTACTCAGCTCTACAACTAAAATTTTTTGAAGCGTGTTTCTTGTTTTGTTGGATGGTTTTCTTGGCTCGGTCTGATGGCAGAGGCTCCCATCACCTGTCAGGAAGGCAAATTGATTTTTTTTTTCTAGAGGAGGCGTGGGTGGTGGAATTCCCTTTTTCCCACTGAGTCACTGAGGCCAGCCGTGAATCACTTTATTATTCCCAGGTTCCCCAAGGCTATATTGTGTTGGGTTTTGTTCAATAAATAGAATCATGTATACACTTAAAATACACTTTGAAACATTTTTGCTCAGCAAGTATTCTTCCATGAGTGATTGTGCTGATGGCATCTGAGGCACCTTTTCAACACCCCCTCCTGCACCTGTTTCTCTGTCATCTGGGGTGTGGCTTCCTGGGGCCTGGAGCTGGGGGTGGGCTTCTCTGAACAGTACTGACTCCAGGCTGGATGGCATGACTAAGATTCAGGGGACCTTTGCCCTCGGTGACTCACTCGAGGCCAGTGCCATACCGTCTCTCAGCCGCCTCCAAAGACAGAGGCCAGATGCTGTTCTGAAGCCTCACCGGGGACAGAAAACACGTTATTTTCAGATAGCTGCATGTGTGCCTGAGTGCCTTTGCACAGGTCAGTCTCCTGAGGTCTGAAGCTGTCCCTTCTCCCACCTACACCGTACTCCCTTGCCACCTTCTCAGAGACAGTGTGTCCTCCTAGCTCATCCTCATTCTGTGTGGAATTCTGGAAAGAGGCCATGGAAGAGGGAGTTTCCTGGTTAACTTGAGACGGAGTGTTTGCACCCTTAGGAATTGGCAGAGCCGGGCATGGTGGTGCATGCTGCTCACCCCAGCTCTTGGGAAGAGGGAACTGCAGTGTGGCTCAGTTGGTAGAGTGCTTGCCTAGCACGCATGAAGCCCTGGGTTCCATCCCCAGCACTGGCTGAGTGCTAATCTGAGCATTGGACATGCTGCATGCCTATAATGGCGGCCCTTAGAAGGTGGAGGTGGCAAGATCAGAAGTTCAAGGTCACCCTTAGCTACAAAGCAAGCTGTAGGCCCCCTTGTGCTCCATAATAATACCCTGTCCAAAATCATCAAAAATGGAAAACACATAATAAGAAAGAAAGAGAGAGAGATAGAAAGAGAGAGAGAGAGAGAGAGAGAGAGAGAGAGAGAGAGAGAGAGAGACCTGGTGCCAACGGCCCCAGTGAGCCAGCCGCCCTGCAGGTCAGTGGCTTTGGAGTGTCCATCAAAATCCCCAATTTGTCCTCTGCTGTATACCTGGGGACTCAGTTTCCCCAACTCTAAATGAGGGCAATGGTGTTTTAACATAAACAGGAGATCAAGACTGCATGTATAGGCACACGGGGGTGCTCTGGGGTTCTCATCTCTCCACATGGAGTCTACAAGGCAGGGCCCACTGCTTGGCTATTAGATATGTCCCTCCTGGCACAGTGGACCTCTTTCCCATGGAGCCTTCAGACTTCTGATGTCCCGGCCCAGCAGAGCTGGGGTGATGGCAGCTCCCTCCCTTCTCCCTCCACAGATGGGGGTGCTGAGTCACACAGCGGTCCACAGACTTCCTTGAGGTGACAGAACTTAGCAGTGGAGGGCAGGGCCCCAAACCCCAGTTTCCTGGTTCCCAGGGCTCCTGGTGTCTGCAGCCTGCAGTTGTCTATAGACAATGCTCAACTCTGAGGACAGAGGCTACAGAAGGGGTGGGGGCCAGGCAGAGCTCAAAGAGTCTCTGTGCAAGGTGAACTGCCACTCACTCAGCCTCTGGGGTTTCCACATCTACCTTTGTGCATGTATTGAGCACCTACTGTGTGTCAAGGGCAGCATGACAGATAAGGTTTCTCCCCTGGGGGAGTTCTGTTTATAGGCAGGGCTGGAGTCTGCAGCAGGGCTGGGTGTGCAGAACACTAGCTAGCTTCCTGTGACTCTCAGACAAGCCACGAGCTGCTCTCATGCCTGCATCCCAGGGAGCCGTGAAGAGCAAAGCATGCATGCTCGTAGAAAGTAGAACTTGGTATCTGAAGCCTGACCGGACAGCCCCTGCTTTCATTGGTGAAATCCGGAAACGCTGGAAAGTGAGAGATCAGGAACTTTCCAGAAGAGATGGCTTCGAGAAGAGCCGTACAGGAGGAAACAAGAGATGCACAGACCCTGTAAGGAAGAGTGTCTCAGGCCAGAGGATTGTTACAGGAGCCGGTGGGGGGGGGGGGGGCTGTGGGCCACAGGATGAGAAGCACTGGAGAGACACATCTCTTCTGGGGCCTGTGAGGGAGGAGGGAAGTTTGTGTTTGTCCCCGAGGCAGCGGGAAGTAGATGGAGGTTTTCAGTGGAGACTGGGATGTTGTTACTGTCTTAAGATGTCTCAGAAGACCCCCAAGTGTGGACAGGAAGAGGGGTAAGCAGTTACCGGGAAATGGGCTCAGTGCTGCCAATACCGGCCTGGGATGGGCCCTGCCAAGCCGGTGGGGCAGGACAGAGGCTTGGGGTAAGAACTGAGTGGCTTCCTCTGCAGATCTGTTCCGCCTGTCCAGGCAGTGTCCCTATGAGACCCTCCTGACTGCACCATGCTCTAGGAAGGACCCCCTTGAGGCTAGTTAACCATCAGCGCCCTCCATTTACCTGGTGCTTGAGGGCAAGACGAGGCTGGTCTGCCTCAGGCCTGGTTTCCTAAGTAAACTGACACTTGGGTTTCCTCCACACAAGCTTCAGCCCAGCGGCAGCTCAGGGCCCAAGTGCTACATCTGTCTGCTTTCCTTCTCCTGAAGGTTGTCTGGCTCCTCCTGAGAGTGATGACACCACCACCTCTTCCAGGCAGACAGTTGGGGCTCAGCCCCATTCCCCAAGCCTGCTGTTCCCTGTGATCCCCTCCCTAACCCTTCTGAGCTGCCAGGACATGGAGTCACTGGTCTGTGTATCCATGTACCCTCCGTCCCTCCTTCCTTCCCTCCCTCCCTCCCTCTATTCTGTCCCCTTCCCTCTTCCCCATTTCTCTCTCCTTTTGTCCATTTGTTTTGTCTGTCTGTCTGTCTGTCTGTTTGAAGCAGGGTCTCATATAGCCTGGGATGGCCTTGAACTCACTGCATAGCTGAAAGTAACAATAAACTTCTGCTCCTCTTGCTTCTACCTCCTGAGTGCCCAGTTTATGAAGTACTAGGCATAAGTACCCTGGGCCTGTACAGGAGAGGCAGTCACTCTGAGAACCAAGCACCATCCCTAGTCCTGTCCATCTCATTTATCTGTCAGTCCATGCATGTATGCATGTATGCATCCATCCACCCATCTGTCCATCCATCCATCCATCCATCCATCCATGCATCCATCTATCCATCTGTCCATGCATCCATCTATCCATTTGTCCATCCATCTATTCATCCATCCATCCACTCATCTATTATCCATCCATGTATCTGTCTATGCATCCACCCATCCATCCATCCACCCATCTGTCCATCCATCCATCCATGCATCCATCCGTCCATCCCTCCATCCACCCATCCATCTGTCCATCCATGCATCCATCCACCCATCTGTCCATCCATCCATCCATGCATCCATCCATCCATCTGTCCATCCATCCATCCATCTGTCCATCCGTCCATCCATCTGTCCATCTGTCCATCCATCTGTCCATCCATCCATCCATCCATCCATCCATCCATCCATCCATCCATCCATCCATCTGTCCACCCATCCATCCATCTGTCCATCCACACATCCATCCACCCATCTGTCCATCCATCCATCCATCATTGCCTCCCCTCTCTATCCCCCAACCAGCCCTTCCTGCCTCTCCACACCCTCTCCTTCCTCCATCCTTCCATCCCTCCATCCATCTGTGCTCCATCACTCCCTCCTTCCTCTGCACTTGATGAGACTGACTAACGAGAATTCCCAAAGCCTGTGCTGTCTGCTGGGCTGAACCCTCACTCTGACCTCTCCCTGCAGCCTTGCTAAGGATTCTCTGTCCCCAGCCTCTTTGCTCAAAACTCCTGGCTCCCTTCTTTCCCTTCTGACTAAGGCTGGAAGGGCCTTCTCTACGCTGGCTACCAAGCCCCGTTCCCTTTGGACCAAGGGAGTTTCCCCAAATATCTGCTCCAAAGACCAAATCCCTTTATTCCATCTCGGGATGGCAGCCACACACTGGGTCCTCTCAGGTCTGTTACACAGGGGCCAGCATGTCTGAGCCCTGGACCTGCAGTGGGGTTGGGGACTGGGGAGTAGGAGATGCTGCCCCACATTTCCTGCTTCTTCTCCAGCTTCCGTTACGTGAGAGGAGCTACAACCTCTGTGGCATGAAGGTTGGAGAAGGCTGGGTGGCTCCAGGAGTCATGGCGAGCAGGGGGGCAGAAGTGAAGTGGCCATAAGCAGCAGGAGGGATGGGCCAGAGGCAAGGTCCCCATTCCAGGAGAGTAAAGGCCTTTGAGTGTCTGTCGTGAGCTCTAGAGAGAGGCCAGGTGTTGTGCTCCAGGCTTCGCAACCCCTGGAAGGTCGGAGGATGCTTCTCCCTGTCTCTAGACCTTCATGGGGCCTGCGGTGTGGGTGTCACCTGACCTGACCCAGGGTCTATACTGAGTGCTCAGCTACTGCGGTTGTGGCCCCAAGGGTGCCTGTGGACAGGCAGGTAAGCAGGTAGTCGCTGTATATGTTTTTCCTGAGAAAACCTTTTTTATTTCATTAAAAAAGATTAAAGGCCTGGGAGTGTAGCTCAGCTGGTAGAGAGTTCGTCTAGCATAAAGAGTTTCATCTCCTGCACGGCGTAAATTGCGTGTGTTGGTATATGCCTGCAACTTGAGCATGTTGGAGGAGGCAGGTGAGTCAGAGTTCAAGGTCATCACCACCTACACACAGAGGTCAAAGCCAGCCGAAGTTACACGAGTCTTTGTCTTGATTTAAAAAAAATCCAAAGATTAAAATGCAATCAGATTAGAGCCAGAATCCTATTCTGTGTTTCTTGAATGAGAGGAGACAGGAAGAGTTGCTACAATGTCTCCTCATCTAGCCCAGCCAGAGGTGTGATCTGGGAGTGACTTGGCCCCAGGCTCCCGGCCTTTTTTAGTGTTTGGCTTTGAGACCAGGTCCTGCTATGCGGGTTCACCTGGTCTGTAACTCACCATTCTCCTGCCACTGTCTGCCAAGCTCTGGGACCACAGACTGGCACCCCCGTGCCTGTAGTTGCCTATGTCCAAGCAACCATGTTTATAGACATTCAAGATGGTGTCATGCCACACATACTGGTCTGTATAATCGTGAGCCAGGTTGCTTTTTAATAAAACCGATGTGTTTTCCTGCTAGGAAAATGTAGATCTGCCTTATTCTAAGGACTGCCCAGTATTGGCATAACTGATATCTATCTATCTATCTATCTATCTATCTATCTATCTATCTATCTATCTATCCATCCATCTATCCAGCCATCCATTCATCTACCTACCCACCCACAACCTATCCATCCATCCACCCACCTATCATCCATCCATCCACCCATCCATCTACCCATCCATCCATCTATCCATCCATCATTCATCCACCCATCCATCCATCCATCCATCCATCCATCCATCCATCCATCCATCTACCCATCCATCCATCTATCCATCCTCTGACTTACCCATCCATTTACTCCACACTGATCCACACACCCACCCTCGGATCCATCCACTTGTCCTTTCTTTCTTTATTGGACCATAATGGGTCCAGGCAGCCCTTAGCTGCGAGTTCCTCCCATGGCCGTTCTCATTAAGCAAAGAATGCAACATAAGACCCCATCTGCCAAAGCCTGAAATAGGGACCCAGCCAACTCTCTTTCCCTAGAGGTTGGTGTGAGACCCCAAATTCTAAAATAAAATGGTGGTGATACCCATGGTAGCCTGAACTTTTTTTTTTTTAACTGCCTATTTTAACACTCAGCCCAATTCGGGGAGGAAGCTAAAGCACAGAGAGGCTTAGCTCCCACTTGAAGCCACACAGGCAATTAGTGCTGGCTGCAGGACTTGAACCTAAGGTGAGACTGAGGGAAGCCTCTGGAGGTTCATTTTGAAGAAATTGCCTCAAGAGAGCAGCACTCGGCATGGATAACATCATCTCCCCATGGCCCTGAGGACTTGTGCACCTGTGAGTGTGAGGTACTGGGGGGGGGGGGGGTGCTGAGACATGTGGTGAACCACTTGCTTTCTTTAGAGCCCAGCCTCTGACTGAGCCTTCTGGGTAATGAGGCTAAATAGAGAAGATGACTGACACAGCTTTCACTTCCCTGCTGGGGTGATAGCTGTTCTGCACCGAACTCTGCGCAGGCTCTGTGAGCATGCAGAGCCAGCCTGGGTCTTCAAGCTCCTGCACTTTGAGCCTCTGGGTCCTAAAGGGTCAAAAAACAGAAGGGAGACCCTGGCTCTAGTCGGCTTTGGTCATTGCTGACTGCATTTCCTGGCATGCAGCCTTCCCCCCCCCCCGCCTCGTCCTCCTTGTCCTCCCCGTCCTCCTCCTCCTCTTCTCCTCCTCCCTGTCCTCCACCTCCTCGTTCTCCTTCTCCTCCTCCTCCTCCTCCTCCTCCTCCTCCTCCTCCTCCTCCTCCTCCTCTTCCTCTTCTTCCTCCTCTTCTTTCTCACTCCCCTTTCTCCTTTTTCTTCTCTCTTCCCTCCAAACCCTCCTATCTTACCTTCCCACGGCCCGAGATTACTGTGTGTGCTGTGACACGCAGCTTGAAAAGACCCATTAAAATCTTCTGATATATTAAAGATTTATTCTCTTAGTTATGTATGTGTATGTACATATGCACCTGTGTGGGTGCAGTACCCACAGAGTCCAGAAGAGGGCGTTAGGTCCCCGGGAGCTGGAGTCACAGGTTAGTTGTGAGCTGCCCTGTGATTGCTGGGAATGCAACCTGGGTCCTCTGTAAGAACAGTGAGTACTTGCCACCACTGAACAGTCTCTCCAGTCCTCTACAAAGACCCACTTTTCAAAGCAAAGCCTCAGGGAGCCATGTTGCCATCTCCCAGAAGAGACGCCACCTCAATGCTATTTCTTTGTAGACTCCAGCCACACTCTGTAGCTAGATGTTCATAATTGCAAACAGAGAGTCCCGGTTAGGCCCTGACTTTAAAATATATGCATTTTCATTTTTAACTCATGCCGAGATATGAGCCCATGTTCAAATAACCCGCGGACTCCGACGTAACAGCCCTGACTGACCGCATCTGCCAGGCTCTCAGGCAACGATCTATACATTCACTGGGAGATATGGATGCTCTAGTACCCTCCTGTTTGAAACTGAACACAGACACAATGTCTTATCCAAGGCCACACAGCTAATTGGGACAAGCAAGGATTTCAGACCAAATCTATTTGTTGCAAAGTTTGGGATAAAATGGATAAGTGCCTCAGGGGACAGAAAATTGGCACTGTTACAGGGCATTTCCATAAAGCATTCTAGGCGGTGTGTCACACAGGCCTGCCAGTGCTCTGGAGTGGACGGGCATTCCCCCACACACCCCCACACCCACGTTCTTCCCACAAACCCTCACCTGCCAGCTCCAGAGGACCCTGCCTAGCATATCGCACCCTCAGGATACCCAACCCAAGAGTTAAGAACAGGAGCTTATACCTAAGCTTGTGTGTGTGTGTGTGTGTGTGTGTGTGTGTGTGTGTGTGTGTATGACACATGGGTGTGCCTGGCCCAGGCTGCCCGATTCTGCCAGCTCTAGTCTGACTTCTTCCTCTGGGAGTCCTGTAACCCTAGCCGGTGCTCCCCTCTCTGACTGGGACTCTTAGTGAGGTAAAGGCTAGCCGTGCCTTGTGGGTAGCATATGGAGGAACAGACTGAAATCTGAGAGGCAAGAGACGTTGGAACCAGGGCAGGCATTAAGAGTTAGTTAAGAATGGTAGGTACCTCAAGCAGCCAGGTCAGTAGCTGGAACATACAGGACCTTTGAGAGGGGTCGATGAATCTACCATTACAGTGGGGGTGACTGCAAGGTCCTGCCTAGAGATGTCCTTTCTTAGCCTCTCAGAGGGCGGCCTTCCTCTGCTGGTCTGCTGGAAGCCTCTCCCTTGCTATTTGGTTGGGCTGACTGTAGCTAATAGCTTGTATCTTTACATAAACTTCCTTTGAGCCCTAGGTTCCCTTCTGGTGGTGCTGAGCCCCATGGGAGATGGGCTGGAAGCCTGTGGTCCCAGTTCAGCTTCGTGACAGCTTTTCAGGGAATTCTGTCTCACTCTCCCAAGGATGAGCTTTGGAAACCCACCCAACTGTACCCAATCCTTTCTTCCATCTCTGTCTGTAGCCAAGGCTGGCCCCGTCTCAGCCCCCCAAGTGCTCCTCAAAGCAGTGAGGCTCATGTTGAATTAACCTCAGGCAGTGAAAGGCTGGGCAGGAAGGAGACCCCTTAGAGCGTCCCGGGGGTGGGAGTGGGGGGCTTCTGGCTCAGCATTCATGATGCAGTTAGCGAGCAAGGTTGGAACCCACGGAGCCTGGCTGTGTAGCCTGGGTCTCTGTCAGTGACCTTGGAGCCATCTCACATGAGAACGAGGATTACCCTGACTCGTTCTGTCTGGGCCTTTGCACATTGCAGAGATGGGGTTTGATGCTATCGGCCAGGTGCCTTTGGTGTCTGTTTGCCACTGTTTCTCCTGCCCCTGGAGTGGCGTCTCCTGGTCCCTCAGCACTCATTACAGCTGATGACATTTTTTTGCATATCCCATTATTACAGCATGGTTGTTAGACAGCCAAGACTGTCACCTGGTCCCTTCCACAGAGATCTAAGACCAGGAAGAATGACTCTCCCTATAACCTTAGTGTGTGTGTGTGTGTGTGTGTGTGTGTGTGTGTGTGTGTGTGTGTGTGTTATTGTGATGCTTTTGCAATCACATGCATCTGTATATGTGCATGTGGAGGTCAGAGGTTAACTCTGGGTGTCCTCTATCCTTCTCCACCTTATTTTGGGGGCGTGGTCTAAGTGTGGATGTGCACGCCCGTGTGTGCCTAAGCAGCATCCAGAGGAGGACATTCTGGAACCTTATACTTTTGAGCTGGGGTCTCTCACTGAGCCTAGAGCTAGGCTGGCACTAGTAAGCCCCAGAAAGCCTCTTGTAGTCACTTGCTACAGTACTGGGGTTCAGGCACAAATGTGGCTGTACCTGACCTTTTATGTCAATGCTAGAGTCCAAGTTCAGACTTGCACCTCACTGAAGGCCAGGAGTAGAGCCTTGGCTGCTACCAAGACCTCTGGCTTATTTGCTGTGAGAACCTCCAGTCACACCTGTTCTGTAGCAATTATAGGATTTTTGTTAGTTTTTTGGGGGGATGGGGATTCCTAGGCCACTAAGTTCAAATGCCGTTCACAGCCCACATTCTCTGGCCAACGCTCAGAGCTGGAGGACCTAAGTGATTACATCAGATACTAATAGCTTTGCTCGGGAAAGAGGGGGTTCTGAGGCCAGATGTTGGGGTGTGTTCTGTGTCACAACCCACTGTAGTGAACAGGGTGAAGTCTCTACCGAGTCGAGGAACCCACTGGACGCTGACTCAGCACTTTCCCAGCATCACTAAGCCTCGAGAATGTCCCCTTTCTCATAAAACCATTTAATATTCTTCAGAATTCACGCTCCACAAACACCCTGGAAGCCCTCATGGAAATGTTTTGTGTGAGTGAAAACGGCCTGGCGGTCAGTGTAGGTGGTCAGGAAAGAAATCTATAATTTGAAAATAAAGAGTTTTGTTTGGCTCTGTTTGCTGGCCTCAGACTCAGGGAATCAACAGCCCTCTGCCCCTGAGAAGGAGAAGCCACTGCTTAGCAGAGCCATGTCATCTGCTGTCATGACTCTCATGGGAACCCAGTGAAGGTGCGGGTGGGCTTGGGGGTTTTCTCACCTCCTAGTGACCCACAAGTCAGGCCCCCTCAGACCACCTGTTTGGTCATGATTTAGAGAGGGATGGCTAAACCACTGTTCTCAGATGGTGGGAACCCTCAGGACAAGCTGGGACCATAATGAGACTCCTGAGACAGCCATGGGATTGAGGGCCTTTTGGAAAGAGAGAAGAGATGCCACAAAGACCAGTGTCATCAGGTGCCATGGAGAACAGTGACTTTATTTTAAGGAAGAGAACCAGGCATTTGGATGGGACAAGATTATAATGGCAGAGTCCGTGGTTGCTCCGACTTCTTACTCTTCTAATGCTAAGTTCCCTCTGGAACACGAGACTCCAACAAAAGAGCTTTGGAATATGCAGACACAGTTCTCTCTCTTACACACACAACTCTCTCTCTCACACATTATCTCACACACATTCTCTCACACACACATTCTTTCTGTCACATTCACACACATACACACATATACACACAAACACACACATACACATAAACATATATATATATATCCACACACACCCCAACTCTCTCACACATACACATTTTCTCTCCCTTTCCCTTCTCTCTCTGCCCCCAACATACACACACACACATACACACACATATACACATAAACACACACCTGCACACACATACATATATACACACATATACACATACATATACAACATACACACACATGTACACCCACATACAAACACATATACAACATATACACATGCACACACACATGTACACACACATATACATACATACACACATACACGCATGTACACACACATACAAACACACATATACACACACACACACACATACACACATGCACACATGCATGTACACACACAAACACACATATACACACATACACACACACATACACACATGCACACATGCATGTACACACACAAACACACATATACACACATACACACATGTACACACATATACACACATACATAACACACACATGTCTGCACATACACATATACACACATACACACACACACACACACACACACACATATACACATAAACACACACCTGCACACACATACATATATACACACATATACACATACATATACATACATACACACATGTACACCCACATACAAACACATATACAACATACACACATGCACACACACAGGGACACACACAATTACACACATACATATACACACACATGCACATGTCTGCACACACATATACAACATACACACATGCACACACACATGTACACACACATATACATACATACACACATACACGCATGTACACACACATACAAACACACATATACACATACACACACACATACACACATGCACACATGCATGTACACACACACAAACACACATATACACACATACACACATGTACACACATATACACACATACATAACACACACATGTCTGCACATACACATATACACACATACACACACACACACACACACACACACACACACACACACACACTCCTGTACACTGACATGCATTGCTAACGGGAGATGATGGAGAACTTAAGCTGGTAGAACTCCCCCTTGGCTTCTCCTGTTCTTTCAAAGGCTGTTGTTTTTCTCTTCTCCAGATGGGCAGCAGATCTGGGAGATGGAAGCTACGGTGGATAAAGACAAGAGCCAACCTGTAAGCCTCCGAGATAGCTGCCTGAGAGCTCAGGGTCCCCACTGAGGTCCCCGTTCCCCCTCCTTCCCTCCCCCCTTCCCCCTTCCCCATCTCCACCCCTCACTCCCTCCTCCACACACTGAACTCAGAGTTTCTCAGCAAGTACGGGCTGAACTTAGTGCGCCGAGCACCCGCAGAGCCCAGGCCCTCTGGTGCGTGACAGGGACATCTCCACACACTGTGTTAGATCCGCTTCCCTTGCCAGGATGAAACGTTAAATTCCCTCCAATCAAATGTCTCCATAAATGTAGGGTACAAAGGCAGCCTGCCCGCCATAGGGCGGGCTGGGTGGACATGCTCAGGGTGTGGGCGGGAATCCAGGTGCGCTACCTGTGGTCAGATTCATGACAACTACTTCCTTCTAGAACATGCTTTTTGTTGAGATCCCGGAGTATCGGAACAAGCACATCCGTGTGCCAGTGAAAGTCAACTTCTACGTCATCAATGGAAAGAGAAAACGAAGTCAGCCACAGCACTTTACCTACCACCCAGGTGAGACATTCTCCGACATCCTGCTCAGGACCAGGGGCTCCAGACACCCACGTTCTGCTCCCAGCTGAGTTACCTGGGCAGGGGGCTCCCTCCTCCCAGCCTGCTTTCTCTTGCATGGGAAGGCACTCCTTTGACTGCAGCTCCCAGCTGCCACCACGTTTTCCTGGGTGGTGGGTAAGGGCATTTACAGACGGCTGAGCAGATGGCTCTTGCTGCTCCTCTTTGTCATAGGTTTGGTCACACTCAGGGTAAGGTAGACATGCTCTAGAACTCTCGGGGTCCTTGACTGTCCCCACATGGGTGGGGTGGAGTCATTTGAGGCACAGCCAACCTGGGTCTCATCCATGAACTTCTGTAGACCAGAGAAAGTGGAGCTAACTTTATGGAGTGCTTCCAGAGAAAACTCTAAGGTGACTTATGGGTTCGGTGACTCTAGTGGACAAATTGGGAAAGGGTGAAAAAAAAAAATCACCCTTGGGAAAGCCTCCACCCCCACCCCTGCTGCCACCCAACAGGTTAGGGAAGACTGACTGGCCTGTAATCCTGTAATCCCAGCCCTGAAATCCCCAGTGCTGTCCTCTTGACTGGTCCACATGTCTGGCCTTGGTGGGCTTCACCAGGGTGCATGGCGGGCTTGGGCAATTCCTATCAGGGTGCCATCGGGGGCCGGTGAAAGTGACCTCCTTTCAGGAGCACGGGTGGGTCCCCGGGCCTAGGAGAGCCTTGCACAAGCCTGCAGGAGAGCCTCACATCAACCTGCATGGGTAGCAGTCCCTTTAGCAAGGAGGCTGCTCTCTGGTGTGTTCTCCCCTCACCTGCAGTAGCAAGGCCTCCCCAAGCTGAGCCTCAATGCTTGGCTCGTGGAGCAGGACCCCAGCAAGGCCCCACCCTCAGGTCCTCAGCAGTCCAGAATGGAGACGTTGGCCCTTGAAAGGCATTTTCAGAAGTGACCTTGGGGACCTTGAGTCAGAATTAGGCTTCTGCTTGCGTCTTCCAACTCTGACTGTCAGGAGGCCACCCCACTCATACTTGGGGACAATCCTGTCACCTGTTTGTGTAGTTGTCCCTCCCTCTAGGACCCTGTGATGGTTGAGCATGGATTTGGGGCAGGTCGGTAGTTGCTTTTCTTTTCTTTTCTTTTTTGGTTTTTCGAGACAGGGTTTCTCTGTGTAGCCCGGGCTGTCCTGGAACTCACTCTGTAGACCAGGCTGGTCTCGAACTCAGAAATCTGCCTGTCTCTGCCTCTCAAGTGCTGGGATTAAAGGCATGCACCACCACTGCCCGGCTTATGGGGTTTTTTTTGTTGTTGTTTTTGTTTTTGTTTTGGTGTCGCTTTTCTTGTTGCTATGCCCTGCACCTGACGAAAGCAACTCAAGGGACAGGTGAAAGGTTCACTCTGAGTCTTAGAGGGGATACTGCCTTTCCTGGTGGGAAAGGCACGGCCGCAGGAGAGTGAGGCGGCTTGTCAAGTCACATCAGTCAGGAAGCTGAGAGACGAATGCTTCTCTGTGGCTCCTTTACTCCTTCTCCTTCAGTCCAGGACCCCAGCCCATGGGCTGTTGCTGCCTTTGTTCAGGGGACTGGGTCCTTCCCAGACACACCCAGAGGTTTGTCTCCAAGTGATCCCAGATCCTGTCCGCTTGTCCAGCGGGAGGGAACACGGCAGGGAGAACCAGGGGTCAAGAGGAGGTGGGGTCCCCACAAGCTTTCTCTTCTCAGCTTCTACCCTGAGAAACGAGGCTGTTCAGTTTCCAGTAGGATCAAGCCTAGCCTCCACCTGTCCACAGCCAGGCAAGCCTGTAGTTCAAGGGCATTCCAAGGTCAAGTTTCACCTGAAGACAGTTCTGGGGGGGATCTTGTAGCCCGAGGATAACAGACCAGCCACGCTCCCACCCACGAGGCTTCCCAAAGCCAGGCTCACAGTTCCTCCTCCTGCGCACATATTCATGGGTCGCCATGATTATTGCTTCAGCCTCTGCTTTTCTCTCCCACAGTCCCTGCCATCAAGACAGAGCCCATCGATGAGTATGAACCATCTTTGATCTGCAGCCCCGCCCATGGAGGCCTGGGGAGCCAGCCATATTACCCACAACACCCAATGCTGGCCGAGTCCCCCTCCTGTCTTGTGGCTACCATGGCCCCCTGCCAACAGTTCCGCTCGGGGCTCTCATCCCCAGATGCTCGCTACCAGCAGCAGAGCCCTGCAGCTGCTCTCTACCAGAGGAGCAAGAGCCTGAGCCCGGGCCTGCTGGGCTACCAGCAGCCATCCCTCCTGGCAGCACCCTTGGGTCTGGCTGATGCCCACCGGTCAGTGCTGGTGCATGCTGGTTCTCAGGGGCAGGGCTCCACCCTGCCACACACATCCTCGGCCAGCCAGCAGGCTTCACCCGTGATCCACTACTCACCCACCAACCAGCAGCTTCGTGGTGGGGGTCACCAGGAGTTCCAGCATATCATGTACTGTGAAAACTTCGGCCCCAGCTCTGCCAGGCCTGGCCCACCTCCCATCAACCAAGGTCAGAGGCTGAGCCCAGGCTCCTACCCCACGGTCATCCAACAACAGACTGCCCCGAGCCAAAGAGCTGCCAAAAACGGACCCCCGGTCAGTGACCAGAAGGAAGCTCTGCCCACGGGAGTGACAGTTAAACAGGAGCAGAACCTGGACCAGACCTACCTGGATGACGGTAAGAAGCTGTACTTGCTCAGGGTCCCCATCCTGGAAGTCCGTGGTGTACCCTGCCACCTCCTATGTCTCAGCATCTCCATTTTAACTTGAGGGCTGAGAATAAGGTAACCTTTAGTGTCACACATGTACCATCTCCCTTATGGGAGTGTGGGGTTAGGTGCTGGCAGTCCTAGGTGTCTCCTCCCGCCACTCAGTAGGAAAGGCCAATGAAGGGAGTTCTGGCCATCGGGGCGTCCCCTAAGGTCATGAACTGGGTCTGTTTTACCACTTACATACTCTCCTTCCGTGACCACATTTAGACGGAGGGCAGGAAAGCAGAAAGGAAGGGAGAGGAGCCTCCTTTCTTTCCCATAGAGGAAAATCCCATTTTATGACCCCCTTCTATGCACAGGGGCGGGGCAGAGAGTGAGGAGAGAACACAACCCTTGAAAGGGGCTCTATCAAGAACATGAATGGGGGCTGTGGGCAGCTCTGCCACGTGCTGCCAGGACACAGAGACCATTGATAGAGGGTAGCAACGGGCTTCCGCTGCGTAGAGCTGATAGGGAGGCAGAGCCAGGAAGAGGATGGAAAAGGGCTTTGTGTGGAGGGGTCCCCAGCTTGTGGGCGCATAGCCCGGCCAGAGGAACAGTCGTCAGAGCGGCTGTGACGGGGTGGGGGTGGTTGGGCTCTCAGAGGAAGGCCACACTCTGAGATGAGCAAGGGGTGTCTGGAAGGCATTGAGGGTGGGGCAGGTAGAGGAGACGTCTCTTCCCTTTGAAGATCCAGATGATGAGGAATCTGGGATGAAGGGCTCTGAATTAAGAAGGAAATGCCAAGTGGCCAGCCACTCCTGCCTGCAGCCCCAGCTCACAGCGAGCAGCTCCCAGAACCCCAGGTGTAACCAGCCTTACTCCAGTCCATGTGGAGGTGGGGGGCTGACTCCATTGGAGGCAAGGGGGTCTGAACAGGGCAGGTGCTTCCCAGCAGCCTCTGGGAGGTGTTGGTTTGGTCTCTGGAAGCAGAGCTGTGCCGAGCCCGCCCACTCCCACCTTGTCTGTCATCTTACGTTAAAGATGAACTCTAGTCACCTCAGCTATGGAACTGCAGGTTTATTCTTTGGTGGGTCAGATGTGGTCACCTGTGTCTGGATGAGATGGCTCCTGTGATAGAGGAAGAGCTGGGCTTGGGGGCCCTGTGAGGCCTCCAGAGATGGTTTTCTAGACACAGGCAGGGTCACATGTGTGTTGGGGTGAGCCCCCGTCCCCCAACATGATTCAATCCTCAGACATCCAGGGATTTGATGGCTTCCACTGCAGGATTCTTTTCTTCAGTACCTTCTCCACAGTATCTGTCCCTCCCCTCACCCCAATTCCACCCTGTAGCTGATGAAACTGTGGCTTTAAAAGGTGAAAAGGTTGGGTTGAATCTTGACTGTCCTGGGTGACATTAAAAATCTGTAAGACCAGGAGGTTTCCTGGCCCTTCCTAGACAGCAGAATGTGTTAGACACTCTGAGGGGAGCCATTCCTGTGGTCTTCGGTCCTCTACCATCCCACAGCCCTGGAGGTGTGGCCCATAGCAGGTCTGGCCTGAAGCCCTTCAAATGCTATATTCAGGGGTCTTCATTTATACTTTGTCCCCCAACCCTTTCCCCGGGCCGGAGCCACATGTCCCCAAGGTAGCAAGGTGTCACTGGCCAGTTTATGTTTGGTACTTGGCTCACCCTGTTCCCAAGGCTCTGTTCAGTGTGGCCTGCTGTGCTCTGAGGTGAGATGCGGGCACAGTTTGGCTCTTGATTGCCAAGGCTCTGGGTCCTCCTGAGAGGCCTGGCCCTGCACCCTGGGGAACAGTCCCACATATCCCTCTGTGATGCTTGTTCTGAATTCTATCATTTTAGGTTTATTGTAGACAGGTAGACTCAAGACATGCTTCCATCTGCCTGAGGGTGACTGGGTGTGGCTCCTTTCCTTCTAGCTGTCATTCAAAGGGTTCCCTCCCCCTGAAGCCAGAACTGGCTGCCAAGAACATGGGCCACATACCAGCAGTGTGTGATCAGGGGTACAGTAGTCATGAGACCTGGTCTCTGCATAGAGGCAAGCATTGGCCTCAGAGGTTTGCTCTGCCTCTCCCTTGGGTCCAAGGAGCTCTATACCCCAGTGCTTCCAAGCTTGGCCCATGACCAAGTGCCCCACCATGTGCCCCTAGCTACAGCGGGTCTCCCTCATCCATCCTTGACACGTGGTCTGCAAACATTGACCTGCATTCTCCTGACTGGAACCCCTTCTAGAATTCATCTCCCTTCCTGAAGATCTATATTGTACTGGACATTCAGGCTTTACAGGGCAGCTGGTCCAGTAACTGAGTCCCTCCCTGTCCCTTCCCCATCCTCTCCAGCTCCCCCTGTCCTCACCCCCATCCTTGACCCCTGATCTCTCCCACCATTCATGCCCAGACCCCCCCGCCCCCAAGTTTTTGAGCCAGGCACTGCTCTGGGCTTTGGGTGGATGGGAGGGGGGCAGGGCACGAAGCCTTGCACGTGGGCGTTTTTGTTATGGGATTTATCCCTATGTTGTAAGGATAGGTGTAGATGTCAATGTCTAAGGGAGTGTATCACGACAAATGGGGACAGTCACACAGGTTAAGAGCTAGAGGTGAAGCTCCATGGGGCAGGGTGGGCACAGCCCCAGGAGGGTCTGAAGGAAGAGCATTTTGGGGAGCAAGAACAGCAGGAGATGGTGGCCTTGAGGTCAGAGCAGCAGGTGGTGTTGGGGGTTGTCTGCAGCAGTGATGTAGGTATTTTTGGAGACTATGGCTCTGGCTGCCTTTGAGAAACAGATGATAGAGAGGCAAGACTTAGGAGAGAGCCAAGCTCATGTGTCACCAGGCTAGCCAGAGGCTTACGGTCACCTCCCTCAGCTGTAGGCTCTCATTCTCCTGTTCAGCCTTGGTCCAAAATATTGAATGGAAAATTCCGGAAAGAAATCGTTTTACATAGGTTTTCCTACAATGATCCTTTTACTGTCTGTAGTCTAGTTTGTAAATTAAGCGACTTTCCAGGTTTGCATATTGATAACACGAAGCATTCGTAGGGACACAGCCAGCTTAGTTGAGGGTAAATCCCCGGCGGAGGGAGATGGAACGGAGCTGAGCACCTTTCCTGGAGTTGAGCTGTTCAAGATACATCTACAAGCACCAAAGTAGAACAAGAGTGTAGGTTACCTCTACCACTTCCTCAGTGCGAACACAGGGCGGCTGTGGGCTCTGTGCATAGTAGGCCATTGGGAATGAAGCCAAGGGGGACTCAGAAGTGACTGTCACCACTGGTGACTCCTCCTGGCAGCCATGTTGCTGCCGTAGATGAACTGTGGTTTGGGGGTCATCAGGCCAACTCACCACCAAGCCCACCGCAGACCCTGGGGGCATAGTCATGCCCTTGGGTCTTAGCCACAGGAAGGAGACTGTGCAGGCAGAAGGAGCTGGGGCCCAACTCAACAGACACCCTTGATGTCTTTCTCCTCCTGGGGAGAGAGGATGTGGTGCTAGCCAGAACCTGGAGGTGACCTGTGGGGACAGCCTATGCTGTGCACACATGTGAGCAAGAGTCTCCTGGTATGGGAAACACCCGTTTGAAAGCCATTTCAGCTCTTGTTCTTCATGACCAGGAGACATTGGCTGGATAAAAACCGAGTAGTTTCCACTCTATTTAAATATCGGACAGTATTATCGCCAACCCCTAAATCAACAAACAGTGTATAAGTGGGTCGCCTCGAAATTACAGCCTGAATCTTCACAGAATGCTTTGTAGGTGGGACTGGGGACTAGGTGTGAACGAAGAGCTTCGTGCATGCTAGGAAAGCCGTCTACCACTGAGCCATATTCCTGGTCCTCTTTCTACTTTTACGTTGTTTTCTTAGCCACTGAGCCATGGGATACGGGCATCGTAAACAGACTGTGTTTATGTACCACAGCCCTCTGCTGGGTATGGGCACCTGCAATATGTAAAGTTTTTCCCCACCCCTTTCCTTGTAAAGAATTAACCCCAGTGCCTCAGGGACAGTGTCATTCACCCTGGGAACTTCTGTCCCGGGGATTCTGTGTGTGGTCGCGAATAGATGCTGATCCAGTTCCTTACCTTCTGCAGAAGAAGCAACATACATTCCCTGTGCGCAGACACTTGAAGTCACTTCCTGTCATGAGCATGGAAGACAGGGTGCCTTACACACTTAGCCCGTGCCAAGCAGGCCCAGTTCTGGTTTGTGAGTTTGATCTCAGTTTGGGGCCTGTTGGGTCCAGAGGTTCTGGTTGGGCTTCCTTCCTGGGTGTCCTCAGTACCCCCACTGTGGTGAAAATGGCTTCCAAGTCTCAAGGTTATTGGAGAAAGAAAAATGGGAGCATCCCAGTAATGTGTGTTTGTGTGTGTGCGCACACGCGCGTGCACACATGCATGAACTTGCATGTGTACTGTGTGTGGAGGTCAGAGGTCATCCATGGGTCCCCATCCTCACCTTCTACCTTATCAGAGACAGGGTCTATTGTTCTCAGCTGTGCAGTCTGGGCTACCTGCCTGAAAGCTCCTGGGAGTTCTTCTGTCTACGCTTTCCAACTTACTGTAGGAATGCTGGGATCACAGACATGCAGTATTGTATCCAGTTTACCTGGGGGTCTAGGGATCTGAACTCAGGTCTTCATGCTTGCACTGAGACATCCCTCCAGCCCTGTATAAGGTCTTTGACAGGAATTCACAAGCATGGTAAACAGTCACGTTGGTCACATCCTTCTGCCCCACCCCCAACCGCAGCAGCGCATGGTCATCCCAATATCCTCTGGGCCATGCTGATATCATGGAGAGAAGCCGGGCTTTGAAAAAGAGCCTTGAGGTTGACTCAGCCTGAATTCCTCTCATCCTACCAGGCTTCTTCTTGTCAATTCAGAAAAGGCTCCTTAGAAAGTTCCCATGTTCGGAAAACCCCACCTGTGCACAGACAAACCCACAGAACTAGCAAGGGCTGTTTGTAGATGGCTTACCGGAGCTCATAGTGGGTCCGAATGTCTCCTTTTCCCTGCAGTGGCTCAGCTCTGTCCCTCAGCGCACCTCCACCCTGTTCTCTGTGTGCTCCCTGCTGCTGGCTCGAAAGATAAAGCCGCCTTCTAGCTGCTGCTGCCAGCCTCATGCGAGCTCTCCCTGTCTCTGGGATTCTGCAGGGCAGGTGTTTTCAGAGGATGGACCCTTGGCTTTGGAGGTCAAGAGACACCAAGATGCAGAAAGTCTGTCCCAGAATGGCTGCCCTCTCAGCTTTTATGCCAGAGTAACAGGTCCTCCATGAGTATCCAGCATGGAGAACCAAAATGGCCCTTGCCCCACGCACACCAGAGTCTTTCATTACGAGTCACGTGGCTCTGCTGAACAGCTGCCTCTTCCTGGCTACTTTCTCGCAATCACGGTGGGCAAAAAACGGGCCAGTTTAGCAAGAGGAATGGACAGCTCAGCCCTTGGCAAATGTCACAGAGGCCTCTCTGGATACTTCAGTTCCTATTAGGACAGAGGCAGAGGGGCCCAGATGCCCTGTTGCCTTGGTGAGCACCCATGTGCCGGACCCACTCGGCACCCCACTCATGTCAGGACAGATGGCACAGCAACTCCAGGAGAAATTAGGGTGCCACTGCATTTAGTGCTGTAAGCCGTAACGGGCCTCCATCTCCCAGGCCACACCTAAAGTAATCTTGTGTGCATATGTAATATATAAATACCTACTTATTCCCCTTAAATATCTGCTCTAGCTCTAGCCTAGTGCCGTATAGAAATGCAAACCCCTTCAAACAAGTTAGTGGCTGAAGGCTAGGAACCGACTGAGCAGAGGTTAGCCGAATCTCCCTTCTGTGTTTCTCTGTTCTTTCATCTCCATTAGTAAACGTTGTGGACAGCTAGCCGGTGGGGTTCTGTTCTCCCAGGGCACTAACTCCCACCCCATACCTCTTTTGTGAAGAGTTTCTAGCTTTCTGCCCTCCATCCCACAGAGCTGCTGTTTGGGTTTTGCCTTTGGGCTTTGTCCTCTGCCATCCTGTTGGATTTGTTTCTTACCCTGGATGCGTTTGACTTGGTTTTAGCACCTGGAGAAGGGCTTGGGTCTTGGGGAATGATTAAACCATCAACTTGGCTCCTTCCCGCTGTGTTTTTGACACCTCTTTAAGTTTTTATTGATCTGGGGAGCCAGTCACCTTGAGACCGGTTAAAAGAAGAGTTAGGTCTGCTTTGCCCATCCATCTGTCTGTTCTGCCTGTGGCTGGAGGAGAAGACACTCGGGGTTGGGCAAGAGAGGTGTCTGTTCTGGTCCTTAGCTGCAAAGCTTGCCCGTTTGGGCCGATGTCTGTTTTGTCCTCTACACTACTCTGAAACTAGATCTCTGGGCAGGCGAGCAGAGCAGAGAGCCCCTGGGTCACGTTGCAGCCAGCGTGGGGCATCCACCTCTGGTCTCTGGCAGGACCATTGGATGCAGGCACTTTGCACTAAATTGCACTGCTGTGGACTAACAAATAGGTTTCATCTGCGGCCCTGTGATTCTACTGTCCCAGAGAAGCTTGAAGGGCACTCCCTGCTTGCTGTTTTTCCAAAAGTCTGGACAAATGGGCATTGTGTTGTATAAACTAATGGTGGTGGGGTGCCTGTGAAATGTCCAGCAGCTGGTTCTCATTGCAGGGGCTGGTGCTCACTGCAGGGGCTGTTGCTCACTGCAGGGGCTGTTGCTCACTGCAGGGGCTGGTGCTCACTGCAGGGGCTGGTGCTCACTGCAGAGGCTGGTGCTCACTGCAGGGGCTGGTTCTCACTGCAGGGGCTGGTGCTCACTGCAGGGGCTGGTTCTCACTGCAGGGGCTGGTGCTCACTGCAGGGGTTGGTTCTCACTGCAGGGGCTGGTGCTCACTGCAGGGGCTGGTGCTCACTGCAGGGGCTGGTGCTCCCTGCAGAGGCTGGTGCTCCCTGCAGGGGCTGGTGCTCACTGCAGAGGCTGGTGCTCACTGCAGGGCGTGGTGCTCACTGCAGGGGCTGGTGCTCACTGCAGTGGGTGGTGCTTACAGACTCTAGGAGTTGATGGGGCCTTTTGAGTTCTCAGCTTTATTGGGCACCTAAAAATGAATTCATCCAAAGCTGACTAAGTAGCTCCCTCCATGTCTTCCCACATGGGAAAGGAGTTGGGGTCAGCTCTCCCACGCGGGAAAGGAATAGCCCGCTGGTATTCCCTGGGTGCAGTTAGCTTGATGATTTTGCTTGGCTCATCCACACAGTGTTTTTTAAAAAAAAAATATTTAGATTAGATGCCAGCACTAAAGAAGCAGGGAATTGTACAGAAAAATGGATTTCCGGGGTCCCTTAGAAAAGCAAAGGATCTGGTTACTTGGGGCCTATATTGCAACTCAGCAGCCATCAGAAGTCAGAGTCAAGGCAGGCAGGCCCCAGGCATAGTGACCACCTGAGGACAGCAGCCTGACCTGCATTCACACCCCCAGCACCTACATCATGGTGGCAGACTGGGGTCTGGGCTACTTAGCATTAGACCATCTATTAGTCTTCCTTTGCTTGCCTGGCCTTGGTCTCAATCCCATGGGGAGCCATAGGCATTTAATATGAGATTGACTTCAGAAGCATAATTGACCCTCGTGGGTGGCTAAGGCATGGCCTGCACGGACAGGTGGGGACCTGGGAAAGCTCTCTCAACTTCTGCCAGCCTGTCTTCTTCCTCGTGCCAGGGGGACCTTTAAATGGGTAAGACTTTTAAAAATTTCTCTGTCTGTATCTCTCTCTCTGTCTGTATCTCTCTCTCTCTCTCTCTCTCTCTCTCTCTCTCTCTCTCTCTCTCTCTGTGCATGTGTGTGTGTTTGTGCATCTGTGTATGTGTGTATGTGTGTGTATGTGTGTACATGTGTGTGGACACGTGTTTGTGTGTGTGCACATGTGTGTGTGTACATGTGTACTTGTGTCTGTGGAGGTCAGAGGGTCATCACTGAGTCTTCTCTCTCACTTGTCACCTTATTTTTTTGAGGCAGTGTCTCTCCCTGAGCCTGGGGCTCACTGATCTGGCTGGCTAGCGAACCCCAGGGATCCGCCCATCTGCACAGGACTGAGATTATTGATATACAGCCGGCAGGTCCCGCAGGTCCTGACTTTATTTTCCCTGAGTTCTGGATTCTCCTGCCTCTGCAGCAGACACTTACTGCTGAGCCAGCTCCCAGCCGCCTTGTTTACTTTCACGACTTGATCCTGTGTTTGCATTAGAATCGGCCTGAGAGCGGCTGCCCTTGTTCAAAGTTTGTCTTACCCCACACCTCTCTAAACAAAACAGCCCCCAAATGTCTCATAAGGATGAGCTTATCACACCATGCATTTCACCATTTTTTGCTGCGAGTAACAGAAACTTGATGGTTTGTCCTGTAGAGTTTCTCCTGGCCCAGTTCTTTCCACCTTTTGGGCCTGGTCCTCTGCCTCTGATGTCCTGTTTGTTAGTGGCCATTTGAGGTGGGACAGTCAGACAGTCAAGTGTTTGAAAGACTAGCTCACAGGAGGTGGTGCAGCCTCAGTGTGAGGGTTCAGGAGGCTTGTATCCTCGGAGGTTAGGGGCACTTGCTAGGGAATGCCTCCCTGGTCGCCTGTGCTGGGTGACCTCTGTTCCCATCCAGCCGGTCCTTCCTCTCCTGTGAGCTGGAAATATCTATAAAGGGAGACTTCCCTGCGCCCACAATGGGAGAATTCAGATACATGAGGAAGCAGATGAATGCCCCAATTCTTCCCCATTATTTACCACTTAAAAAATCATAGCTCAGTTTGTTAACACGCTTCCTTGGTGATCAGTTAGAGCTCTCTGTGCGTGACTTATATGGAGCCATTATGAACTCATGGCCTTACCATAACTGATGTTTTAAGGTTTGAATGGCCGATTTGAGCAGGTCTTTTTGTCCCTGTCATTGGTCGGATCTAAATAAGGACTTCCTACCCTCTCTTCCTGTGGGTAGCAATGTGCCGGAGGCTTCGGGCAGAAAAGAGTCCTCCTATGTGCAGACTGAATCTTGCACGTTCTACCAGCTATATCAACAATACAAATATTATAAGAACCAAAATTACACAATTACATACGACCTATTGATACAACTTGAATACAAATTTAAACCAGAGTCACTCTGACCTCTGAGCCCCTCTAATGGTTTAAAGAAGGCTGGCTGGCTGTAACCAGCTCAGTCAAGTCTCTCTAAAAGAGCCTGGGGATATGACTTAATTGACAGAGTTGGGGAGGCCTTCCCAGTCCTGGTGAGGTGGAGGCAGTAGGATTATGAGTTCAGCATCATCACTGGTTTACATAGGAAGCCCAAGGCTAGCCAGGGCTACCTGACCCAGTCTCCAAAAAATAAGAGCTTAAAAAACAAACAGACAAACAAACAAAACCAACTCCCTTTTACCATTTACCATTGTCGTTCTCAAGTGCGAGAAATGTTTAATGGCGTAAAATGCAGTGCTCACAGTTTCGATTGCTCTGCAAATGCTCATTATGGATAAACATTGATAATATATAAATACTCAAGGAATATATCCTTTATAGATTACGTGTTAGCTACAGTGTGCTGTGTGTGATGTATATGTCATCCTGGGTCCAAGGAGAGAACCGAGTCTGGCCAGCTTGGTGTCTGGTCACAGTCTATGTAGTCCTGCCCTGCTCCCGCGCCTCCCCCTCCCCCCCGTGTGTTTGGGATTTGCCCCTCACAGGATGGCCTGCATGTGGTACAGTCAGTGAGCAGATGGCTCCGATTCAGCCATGGTGGGATCGAGGCTGCCTCATCCGAGTGGCAGCTACCAGGCCTCTAACAAGTATGGTGCCTGAATTCACCATGCTCTCTTAAACACACCTTCTCTCCAGGCATATCGGTAGCACCCTGAATTCCATGATGGTGGCTTCCCTTTGTTTCTGAACAAGCACCTGAACAGTCCGCTTGGTTTTGAGGCCTGAGAACCCTCCCGGGAAGCGGCTTCTCTATTCAGTTTCCTGGAATCCACTTTTGCTTTCCACCTTAGGTGGCTGTGGCGTACCTGTTGCTGCAATTCCCTCCCCCCTTTTGTCAGCTGTGTAGTATTCCGCCACACTGCTTACTCAGCCATCTTGCTATTTCCAGATGCTTCTCCTTGCTGTTAGAGACAGAACTATCTGGGATTGCCTTTACCTCTTGGCATGTGTACTCAGAATTCTTTCTCAGGTGAGACCTGCCTGTGGAGTTGTTTAGGTTGTGGGGTGTGCGTGCTGATGTGATCATATCACTGACACAAGTCACGCCCCACTCTCCCCTGTCACAGTGGCCACCAATACCCCCTCCCATTTCTTACCACTGTACTTGTGTGTGTGGGTATACGCACATGAGTGCAGGTGCCCACAGGAGCCAGAAGAGGACGTCAGATTCTCTGGAGATGGAGTTATGGGAGATTATGAAGCTGCCCAAAGTGGGTACCAGGAATCAAACTCTGGTCTTCTGGAAGATCAGTATACGCTCTTAACCACAAGGCCATCTCTCCAGCCTCACAGCTTCCTATGGGTGTGTAGTAAATGGTGTCTTTTGGGAAACAATTTTGAATTTTCTCTAGATGAACCCATTTCTGAAAAGTCTGTGCTTAATGTGACTCTGGTTAATCTTCTCCATGCTGTCACCCAAAGGTTGAAAGACACGCGGGGGGGGCCCACCGTGTCCTGCAGGCTCAACACTGTTGGGTCTGAGGCCGCGAGACCTCACATTATCCTGAACAGTTCTACTTGGGGTTGGCATCCAGGGCCATGGCTTTCTGAGTTGATCGTTCATAACATTTGCTAAGATATGCAATCTTCCCCATAGTGGCCCACTGACTATCAGTGGCTTCCTCACCTCAAGGCAGGGCTCTCCCTGGGCCTTGGCCGTTAGGTTGTTCTCTGTCTGGCCATTATACACTTGTGTCAACTGACAGGAACTGTTTATGGGCTGTGAGACATGGAGTATCATGGGAGCTGTGGCGACTTGTTAGACTACTTGTGGGTTCTGGAACTAGCTGTCTGTCATGTATCTTCTGTGTCCCTCCAGGAAGGCAGCTCTTGGGGCCCCAGAACTACACTGAGAATTAGGTCAACCTTAGATCATGAACTCTTTAGGGAGGGTGTGTTACTAGCCATGTGCTCAGGGTCTTTCTCGGATGCATCCAAAACCAGGTGTCTGTGCATACTGGTTCCTGCTAATATGTCTCAGATGGGACAAGGTGGGATGACAAAGGATGAGGCCCGTATGCCATGGTTCTCTAGAGACTCCCAAGGTGAACCTGACTGGCCAGTCACTCATCCTCAGGGTGGCATCTCCTATTCGTCCTTGACAGGCCTGCTCCTCTTCCTTAGGCCCCTTGACAGAGCTCTAGCTAATTGAAAACATTGCCCGGTGGAGGTGCCAGGTTGGCACGGGTCAGAGACGAGGATACTGGGATCAGGCCCCACAACACTGTCCTGTGTTGGTTGGATCTTATAGACTGAACCTCTCTGGGGTGATGCTGAAGGTAGGTGGTTCCTTTGCCACCTTGGGGCTTGGTGCAAACTGCTCTGCCCACACCCACCCAGCAGCCCTTGCCTGGCTAGCACCTCTGCATCTCACTTGAAATCAGAAGCTCAGAGCTGCTGCTGCGTTTACTCATCCTGAGAGCTGGGGACAGTTTGGAACAAGGCATTTTTCTCAGAAGCCCTGAGGTCTTGCAAGTAAGTTGCCTGGGTGCTGGCTGCTGCTGGGCTAGCTTCCCGAGGCCTGTGTTTTGCAGCACTGGGTGACTCAGAATTCTATTCCACACGTGGTCAGCCTGAGGCAGCTGGCGCTCTGTGGGGGCAGGGAAAGCCTGTGGGGACAGGATGTGATTTGCACTTTGGACCCTCCCACTCTGAAGATACAGATACTCCCAAGGGGAAGGTCCTTAGAAGCAGGAAGAGGGCCATGTGGATGTAAGATGTAGGCAGAGAGTTGCCATCTTCTGTAGTGGTTCCCATATTAAAGATAAAGAAACTGAGGTTTGAAGCTGTGAAAATAGGCTTTGTTTTTTTGTTTGCCTCAATGCCTGTGACATCATATCGGCTGGGTCTTAGCCACCACCAATGCCCTCCAAAGCCAGAAGTCAGGAATGCTTGTTGTCACCTTTACAGAGGTGGCCCAGAACAGTCCCATGAAAGGACATGGCAGATTTGGAGCCTAGCAGACTAGCTATGAACAGGGTCTCCCTATAATGCTTGTCCTGAGTCCCTTCCCTCGGCATGTGGCCTGTACTGAGTAGTTGACATCTGCCTTCCCTGAGTCAGATGGACAGCTGTGAAGCAAGGCCTCTACCTGGAGAAAGCTGGAGGCCAGGGCCTGAGAAAGATGGGCAGGGATTCGCACAAGCACATCAGAGCTGACTGCAGCATCTGCTCTTTGGGTAAAGCCTGCCATAGGTTAGCCCTGTGGTCCCGGACAGGCAGTTCCTTCACCTTGAAGCCTGCCAGTGAGCATGGCTCCGGACATGGTAGAGGAATTACTTTGGTAAAATGGGCCTCTTGAGACCGTAGCAGTTACTCAGGCTGTGTAACAAGATCTCACAGACATCCATCCCCTCATAGTTCTGGGGGCTGAGCGCCTAAGATCAGGGAAGCGTGGACAGGCTCTGTGCTGGGGCTTTGTTTGGCTTGCAGATAAGTCTTCCTGCTGCATTTGTGATACACACATACAGACCACCCCTGGGGTCTCCTGGCAAAGCACTGCTCCCTCATGTCCGCCTCATCTTGGATTTTGTGAGGCTTGGCATGGAACCTGGGGTTCCATGTGCACACTAGGGAGGGTCTCAGTCTCTCAACTTCACCCCCAGACTGGAGGGCCCCAGCTTCAGATTCCACCACACAAGGGTTAACAGCTCACAATACACATCTGGGGATCAGAGAGAGTTTGTAACAAGTTCTCAGGAGGAGGGTTGGACTGGGTGGACAAACAGGGATGAAGGCTGTGTCTGAATCAAAGACACACACAGCCTCTGAGGCATAAGTACCAGGACTGGGCCAATGGCTGTCACTAGAGGAGACTTAAGACAGGGTCTAGGCCTTGTGCAAATCCTGGGGGGCTTCTTTCCAGGCAGGCAGTGGATCTGGGAATGGAGGAGGGAGACACCTGTGCCTGGAGTAGCCTGTGGTAAAGACACCTGTGCCTGGAATAGCCTGTGGTAAAGGGAAGACTTTAAATGCCCGGAATACAGAGCAGATGTGGTGGCAGGAAGCCCAGCCCAGCCCAGGGGTCTGAGCAGAGGAAATGGGCTTACCATGGCATTGGAGGTAGTAACTAAGACTACCTACCGCATGCGTGTGTAGGGGACTCAGCTCTGAGCAAGTGGTGGCACTTGTGGCAGGACATAGACGTATCTAGAAGGTGAGTTTATGGGAGGGTCAGAAACTATTCAGCCACTTGGCATGTGATAGTAAGGTCTCTTGGAGTTGGGGATCTCATCCACAGAGGTGGGACCCTGTGTGATCTGTGATGTGAGGACAGGGGCTTGGGGGAGGGCTTTCTTACTGCCTCTGTTCCCACCTGCTCCAGAGGGAGGCCTGAGCTGGCCTCCTCCAGCCTCAATCCCACCCCATGAGCACACGCAATCTCAGAAGTCGAGATGCAGACCTTGACTAAACCTTTCAACGCCAGCAAGAATCATGGCTTCCCAGTTAGCTATGTCTTCATCTCGTTTGTGGTCGCAGCCACTCTGTGGGTTTGGATGGCTGTTTCCTGAACTCGGGCTCATGGCCCCTAGCATCATGCATCAGCCCTGATGTCAAGGCAGTGAAGATATGGCAGTCCTTGCTTCACAGTCCGTCTTCTTGAAGAGTCTGGGGTGGGACACGGCGAGCTGGTGGAAGGGGGGAGGAACTGACAGGCTGCTCTGTTCAGCAGCCTTATGCTATGCTTGCTGCAGAAGCTTCTGTGTGGTCACTTGATTGACAGGAGACATTCTGCTGAGCTGGGGGTTAGAACCCAGCTGAGGGGTGAACTTAGCCCAGGTCTTCACTTGACAGAGAGGCTACACTTCCTGGTGTTTCTTTCCAGGCTTCAAGTCAATGTGCAGATGTCTGAATGTCCTGGGAGCAGGCTCTCTACCTGGTCCACCGGAACGTTAAGTCATCAGACGGAGCATGCTCTCTCAACCTGCTTCTGGTCCCCTTTGGCTCCACAACGCCACACAGCACTTTTCTCACACATGCTGGGACTTCCACACATGTGTGTCTGTGGCCCCCGGAGTCAGGAAGCTAGCCAGATGACGGGTCCTTGACTCTTTGTGTGTTCATAGTAATCACTGTAGCTTATCACTTAGCAAATCAGTTCTTTACTGTCTGATCCACGGCGCCCGCTTGTGGGTAGAAGCAGAAAGTCCTGTGTAGGCTTTCAGCTATAGTCTTGTAGGAGGCCCCCAAGTCGGGCAGGGATTCTAAGACCTCTGGGGAGGTAGCCCGAGTAGCATGGAGTCTTACACAATGCGTCATGATGTCCATCTCTGTATTCCCAGGAACTAGCCAGAACTCTCACAGGGGTCTGCAGAGCCTACTTCCTGTTGGAACATGCAGGGAGATAGAATGGTAGCCTTAGTTTTCAGAGGGTCCCAGACTCCCTTATCCTCTTCATGAGAAGACCGTAGGTGGCATGGCTAAGCACAGCTCATGCCACAGAGCTGTCCATATTGCTGTTGCACAGTTGGGGAAACTGAGGCTCCATGAGAGCCCCTATGAGAAGCCATGGTGCTCTCATCTCAGAAGCTTCCAAAAGGTAGTCAGCGTCCTTACTCAGGGCATCCTGAAGGTGTTTCAAATTAGGGGAACCCTAAATGGGAGTCCCTGGGGCTGGCTCCTGGCTGGCAGGCTCCCCAGTTCAGGAGTATGGGGTAAAGGGGTTTTCAGCCTCTGGTTCAAACCCCAAAGGGGCTTCTTAGAACCAGAGCTGGTGCATAGATACCAGAGAAAGTTTGGTGGGAGCGGTAAGGATTTGGGCCATGTCGTGGGGCAAGCCTTCCTTTCTTGGCCTCAACAACTTGCCTTGAGAACAGGGGTTCCACCAAACGTCAAGCCAGGTGAGAGGCTAGTTGGGGCTGCCTGCACTTCAGCCCAGAGGGATGGGTAGTTGGAGTCAAAGACCCAACCTGAGTTGTAGGCATCAGACCGAGAGAGGCCCTGCCTCTGGCTTCACGCCTCTGGCTTTTACCAAGAGCAGCTGAGAAATCTTATCACTAACAGGAAGCCTCACCTCAGCTCACACAAACCTCAGTGAGGGGCACTGCCTTTTTGAGGTATAGGCTCCCTTTCTCTGGGACCAGCTTTTGAGTCCATGGAGGCAGGACGGGCAAGCAGGACCTCTGGACTACAGCACGAAGTGGTCTGGTGTTCTGTCTGGCCTTGAGTCCGTATGTGTAACAGCACTTTCCCCTCGGGGCTGCTTAGCTTGGTGTTATGGGGACACACTGAAACCCTTAGCCATATGGCATTTCTGACCTGTTTTTCAAGGAACAGCAAGTGGTGGGGGAGGAGGTGGTCCTCCTGCTGACAGGCAGGGATCTAATCTGGAAGCCTAGGCCAGGTACTGGCAGTTAGTCTGTTCCAGGCCAGACCTAGGGACACTTGTGGCGAGTGGAATATAACCTATAGGAAGGGGTCAGCAAATGCCAAGGGTGGTCATCTGCATTTCCCATAGTGCCTGCCTAGCAAGCCCTGGGGTTGGCACCACACATAACCATACATACTGGTACATGCCTGTAATCTCACTGTAGGCAGATCAGAAGTTCAAGGTCATTCTTAGCTACACACTAGAAGCCAGACTAGGAGACATATGACCTTGTCTCAAAAGAAAAAAAAAAAGTAAATTGAAACAGGAACAGAGTACTGTGGGGAATCGGGTTTTGGAGAGGTGCCAGCTTTTGAGTCCATGGAGGCAGTTAGAAGGTCCAGACACCACTCTGAAGCCATGTAAAGTCTGAACTATACAGAAGACATCCTAAGTGTGCAGTTCAGCGGTGCTGGCCTGAGCTAAAAAACCGCTAATGTGGCCCTTGGCGGGAGGATTATGTTTTAACACCAAAAGGAATGGCCTGATAACACCTGCTCTGGATTCTGGGGAAGCTGTCATAGAGCAGACAGGAAAGCCAGCCACAGCTGCCTTGGGACCTCATGTTAGTCAAACACTGGACAGCAGCCATCTGTGTCTCAAGAGAGACTGGAGAGGCAGGGTCCCCACATCGCTTACTGCACCATTAGAGCAAATGGACATAAAGCCTACAGTCCTAGGTCCACTGGGAACCAACCCCATCTCCGTTGGAAGTTCAGGCCTGGCTTGTAAATGCTGAAAACAACTTCCTCCCCTTGGGTGAGGCCCCCAGGGAGTCCCAACTCTCCTTGATTCCAGTTCAGTGGGGGAAGGGACCTCCCCCCCCCACCTCCCAGAACCAAAAGACCTCAGAGAACCCACAGTTCTTTGCATCAAAGGGGCCTCAGGCCTATGTGAACTCTCCAGAGGGTACAGGGAAGCCAAGGGTCCTGAAAGCTAGAGTGGAGGAGAGAACACAACAGCTGGGTTAAAAACAACCAAAGACAGGTCCCATCCTCCTCAGGGGTCTTCATTCCTCTGAGGGGCAAAAGGCTTTGGAGAGAGTAACTTTGGGGGACGTTTTAGGAATGTATGTTTGATCTCTGAGGTGCTATCTCTGGAGAAGGATGTCACAGTCAATGGGTCCCTCCTAGGATTCCTGTCTTCTGGGCTCTGGAGGAAGCCAACTTCATTTCACCTCTGAGACAGGCCCTAGAGACTGGCAAGAGGCCTTCAGTATTGCTTAGAGGCTTGCACGACCCCTCCTCTTGCTGATGTATTTGCCTCAGAGACCACCACTCCCTCTTTGCATAAAGTCCCTGTCTCTGTGCTACTGAGCTCAGCTGCTGGGTTCATCCAGTCCTGGAAGTTACGATAAATACAGAACTGGCCTGAAACTCCAGTCCAAGGGTGAGGTTCTGTCCTGGGTTGTGTAGCTGGAAATAAATTGGAAGCATGACAGAATTCAAAGGTAACTTTTCCTTTTCTTCTCAAAAACGGTTTTGCACGTCTCTTTCAGAGTTGATAGACACACACCTTAGCTGGATACAAAACATATTATGAGACCCAGTGACTGGTCTTTGATCCGAGAAATCAAAGTGAAAGGTAATGATTCTTCTACTTCTCCCTGGGGTCTCCAGCTGTGTTTCCTCACCTCGAGCTCACTGTTCAGTCACAGAGAATGCGCCAACCACAAGACCCTCTTTTCTCATTGGCCAACTGTCCTTGCTGAGCCTACTCCTACTCTCTCGAGGGTGGGACAGCTCCAAGATTCGCAGTCTGTGAGGTGGGGGTGGACGCAAGGGTTTGCATGCTGTCCTGGGGAATCCCCATAGCCTACAGGAGTGGCCTTCAAGGCCAGTTGTTCTAAGACAATGCTGTGCACACTCAGCTTTCTTTCAGGAGTGTGGGCTCTGAATTAAGTAGAAGCCCTAGGAAGCCAGCCAGGAAATGTTTCATGTTAGCCATGGCTTAAGGGTTTGGCCTTTAAGTTATTGCTAATGCTCACTGACCTGACCCATGACCGGGAGCGAGAGTATGGCTTTCCCAGAGTACACAATAACCTTACTTGGCTCCCCTCCTCTCTAGCCAACTTCACTGGCTCTGGCCTCTAGGGCTGCATAGAAGGGTCAGGTGACTGAATCAGACTGGCTGGGGCAAGCTTGGTAGGCTCTTTGACAATATAGTCCTCATGGGTTAAGGAAAAAGTTGACTTTCCTATGCCCTTGCTATGTGGTCAGTCAGACTTCACAGCTAGTACCACTGAGCTCTCTGGGCCAGTGGTTAAGTTGGCACTCTTGGGCTGCTGGGTCATGGCTGACTTCCATTTCTTTTTGTCAGTGAGGGCAACCTCTTTACCTCTCAGGCAAGGTCCAGATGCCCTTGGCAGAGTCACACTAAAATCCCAGTCAAAAACAGTGAAGAAGCCGGGCAGTGGTGGCACATGCCTTTATTCCCAGCACTGGGGACACAGAGGTCAGTCTGGTCTACAGACTGAGTTTCAGGACAGCCAGAGTTACGCAGAGAAACTATCTTGAAAAAGCTAAACAACAACAAAACCAAAATAGTGAATAAAAGCCCACAGATGAACTGGCAGCTCAGACCCCCAGGTCTCTGACGACAAGGAATTAAGACATCCCAACACTACAGTGAACCGTTTATGGGAAAGTGGGGTGCTCACTCCATCCAGAAATCAGGCTGTTAAAAACTGGAGATATTTTATGCTGAGAGCAACAAGGCCCTCAGGGGTGCATAGTGCTTCTTGAGCCTGGGAACTTGGCAGATGATCCAACCGCAGGCCTCTCTCTGACCCCAGCACTTGTCTAGCCCTTGACCTATCATGGATTCTCTCCTTTCCACTGAGCCTGTATAGATGACCTGGCTATGTTCTAGAAAGTTTTCTAGAGGACTTAGGTACCCAGAGCCCAGGAAGAGGGTTAAGAAAAGGTACAAGGACATTTCTGCAGAAAGTAAGTCCCATAACTCTGTCCCCAGATAACATCCCTGGGTTGTGAGTGACAGGGAAGGCCAGTGCTTCGGGTCCAGAGCTCCTCCTTGGCTCTAGAGAAGACTCCCTCGGGACCTTCCTCTACTTCAGCAGATAGGATGTCTTTTGACCTGGGCACAGCCGAGGAACCAGTTGGGGGGAGGACATTCCAGACCCAGAATGTAGCCTCTGGCTTCCTGTCCTGGCTGCAGGAGGGGATCTCTGGATACAGTTTGACCTGATGGTAGAAAACAGATGAGATCTGGGATAGAAGCAGTAGAGTCTCCCTGTTCCTTGCTGTAGGTGCCATTCCAGAGTAGGCAGCTAAGGGGGTGGGCTGTAGTCAGAACCCCCGAGAGTCCCTTGTCTTGCACCTCTACATAGGAGTGACCTTCCATCTGCAAACTGAAGTTTGAGAGTCTGGTGCTCTATTAAAGACAGGAGGCCAGCAGGAAGATGTTCTGATAAATCTCTCGGATAACTCCATTCTAGCACCTAGAATAGCAGCTCTCAACCTGTGGGTCATGACCCCCACAGGGGTCGAATGTCAGATATCTGTCAGTTATTTATATTACAATTTATAACAGTAGTAAAATTATAAAGTAGCATCAAGTTAATTTTATGGTTAGGGGTCACCACAACATGAGGAACTGTATTAAAGGGTCTCAGGATTAGGGCGGTGGAGATCCACTGCTTTACAACGTTACCACTAAACTAACCCAGAATAATTTTTAAGTAATGCTAGTTGAGGCTCTGGCTTCCCCAGATTGGTGAACCCCAAAGCAGGCAAAGAAATTCTTTTACCTCTCTGCCATTGGCAAACTATGGTGGTGAAGCTTGATCTGGCCCCAGTCCTGCTTTGTCAATAAAGTTTTGTTGAGACACATTGATGTTGATTTGTCTATAGCTGTCTCAATAGTTGAGAGAGGGCCTAGCACTCACAAATCTGAAAACAGTACCTAACCCTTTATCAAAAGTATCTGTTGGGCCCTGGCCTGGGCCTTTTAATGTCTGTAGCCATTTTTATTGATTCGTGTTCTTAGAGTTTGTAGTGTCTCTTTGTACATGAACGACTGTTAATGACACTGAAAATGCAATGATTTTGATGCACTTAAAACCTGTCCATCTTTCCTGGTGGCAGCCTCAGGGGTCAGGCTCAAAGTCACACTGAAGTTAGAGACATGGTCCTCCTCAATCCTGTCCCTAACAGGGCTAGCAGCACTACGGTGGGCTGTCCCTCACCGGTCCTGTTCTTAGAATGTGGTGCTTTCTGGCAGACCACCTGCTTCAGACCCTGGCCACTCTAACTCAGAAGATACCAGGCCTTTCCTGCACAAAATACAGCAAGGATTCTGGAGCTCCAGACACAAAAAGGGGTGAATACTGAACCTCACAGAACAATTTATTTTTGGCCAGCCATGAGGGCTTCAGATTGAGTGAGTTAACAGAGTGGGCTCTGGATTCAAATCTTTGCCTTCTACAGTGAGAGACTGCCAGCCTCTACAGCATCTGTCAACAGAGTGCTTATGTTCATAGGGCAGAGGTGAGGGTTAAAATAGTCCCCCCCATCCTCAGAAAATCTGAATAATCGTTCTTTTGTGGATCAAATTTCTAGGCCAGTAATAGCCCCGCCCCCAACACAGTTCTATGCATGGCGCAATCTGTGAGACATGGATTCCATGTAGACTTCTGGTGAGGGCAGGGACAGGTAGTGTTGAACCAGGACAGATAGGACAGTGGTGGGGTCACGTGGGGACTCATGGCCCAAGGTGGGAAGAGAAAGAAGCTAGCAGAGGGGAGACATTCAGAGGATTTATGAAATGAATAAAAGGGGAATCAGACCTCTGAGCCACCCTTAGGGGCCATACTCTGACGTGGGACCTGAAGTGTCTATCCCTGTGTCCCCGTGCCATTACTGGGTACTTCCTATGTCCCGGGTACAGGATACAGCCAGGCACACACACACAGCAATAGCAAGGTGCCAGGAAGGGAAGGAGCAGGAGAGCGAGCACCCGTGGCTCTGAGGAGCCCTAAGTCCGGGCTGTGGATGGCACGGGCAGAAGATATAAACCTTAGAGAGGGCAGGGATGGCATCAGCCTGGTGGGGGACCAGAGGCTTCTGGTGGCGTGGATTGGAAGGATGGAAGCTGGGGCCATGCATGCTCAGACAGTGGTAGGAAGTGAGGCCACCAAGGGACAGACCCCAGGGTCCCAAGGGAGACTCTGGAAAGTGGATAGGGGGTTGGCCCAGAGCAGGGGTTTTAGAAACAGGAGAAAATAACCGCGATGAGCAGAGGGTGAGGAAGGCGGACAGAAGACAGAGGAAGAAGGTGGTGACCGGGCTGAGCTGGGGACTCTCCTTCCTAACAGGAAGATCGAGGGCAGAAAGTCGTAGTGAGCATCATAGACTACATTCAAAGGGCTGTCCCCTACCCTAGTGGTCTATGAGGGGACACCTGGGTGGAGAGGTTGAACAGAGCCCCACAGAACATGGAGCCCAGGCTTTTAGCCTGACGGAGAACAATGTAATCGTCATCGTCTGGTTGGGATGTGTTCTAGAACTTTCTCACCTGCAGTGAGAGGTACAAGTAAGATTTGAGAAAGAAAAGCCAGCACCAGAGAAGTTGCAGAAAGGGCTTCAACTTGATAGTCGCCTCACCCACCAGCCCTCAGTGTTAAAGGCCTGGCATGGGAATCCCTGGCTGAATACCCTAGATGTGGTTGGAAGGTAGCTTCCCGCTGGTAGGAAACACCTCCCCTCAAGAGAAGGAAACGCCACCTCTCTCTGGCTGCTAGAGGTTACCTAGCCTTCCGGTCCCTTGGTGAGGGCCCATGTCACCCAAAGCAATGCCTATCGGCTATTTTTAGCAGACCTAGGCTGTGGGACCACCAGCTCAGTGGGCCCTGGCAGGGATGCAAGGGCAGAGCTGGGGTTGGCATCCTGCATTCAGATTCCCATTTGGGCCCCCAGGAAGTGAGCTGGCACCCGGAACACAGCAGTGCGGTACCCTCCCACAGGGACCAGCCCCTGAGGCCCGTTAACAGGGCTATTTAACATCTTAGAAACGTTTGTTACACTAAGGTTCCAGAGTTCATTCTTGAATATACCGGACACTTCTGCCAACCCACACCTGTTCTATCCTGGGTACTGTGGCCATCGACTTGATGATGGCTCCACACCCACAGCGCTAGGAAATAGCAATATTTTTGGATCCAGTTTATAGCTTGGGAAACTGAGGCGTGTAATAGTGATATCAGTAAAGCCAGGCTCACAATCAACTTATAGCAGAAGTGGTATTCTGATCCCGACCCTGGCTCCAGCATGTACTTGAGGAACACTGAGCTGAGCCCAGCCTTCCCATGCAAAGCGCTGAGGGTCCAGTGTGCTCCCGACTAGGACTGCTAATAGCTGTCCAGTGCCACACACCAGGCTCAGTGCTGTTTACACCCTCATATCAACGCTTACAAGTTCAGTCAGTGGTGCGTGCCTATAATCTCAGCACTTGTGAGACAGAGGCAGGAGGATTGCCCATCAGGTCAGGGCCTGCATAGTCTACATCATGAATGCTTAGAATACATGTCAAGGACCTCCCCCACCCCCCCCCAAAAAAAATTAAAAGCAAAAACAGCCAATGAGATGGCTTGGTGGGTAAAGGTGCTTGCTGCCAGACTTGTTGACCCACGTGGTGGGAGGAGGACAGACGTCAGCGGGTTGTCCTCTGAGCTCTACTTGCACGCCATGACACATCCTTTACCTCAGCCCCAGAACACGAGTTAAACGTCAAAGAGAAAACAGAACCATGATAAAAGACCGCACTGCTACGAGCCTCGCTGTAGAGACAGGGAGCCTGAGTCACAGACCAGCAGAGGCACAGGGCCAGTTCGGCTCAGAGACAAACCTGGATTAGCCTGCCCTTTAATATGTACCTATCCACATCCCTGTTGGCTTAGTGTCACAGACTCATGGAGGCAGGGGCCTCCCAGAAGAGAGCACCTCAGCCCTCACAGAGACTGGAATGAGGAAGGCCTCTGGCGGCTTCTCTGCCCTCAATGCTGTTTCAATCTCGAACACTCAGACAACAGCTCAGATGAGAAACTGAGGTAGCTGGGGGGAGGAATCTCCTTCCCACCCTTGCTTGGCTCAGTTGACAAAGTGGCACTGAAGATGTACATTTTCTCTGGGGATCGGCTGTGCAGCCTCTTGGATGTGCTGGTGATGACAGTGGCTGATCTCTGGAGTGCTAGGGGAAGCCTTTGGCCAGATCCTCTGCACCAGGATCTCCATACCCATTTCAGTAACTCATACCTCAGAGAAGCTGCCCAGTTGGCACAGGCTAGACCTCTTCTCCATTCCCCGGGGTTGGCACCATGCCTGCAGTTTCTATTAGAACCAAGTAATGACAAGGAAAGGAGACTGGCTCCCAATCCCCTCTGAGGACCTCTCCACTCCAGGAGCCTTGATGCACAATCTTTGAGCAGCGGAAGGCCCCTGGTTGTGCCATTAGCTATGACTGTTGAACCCCCCACCCCTTGCCCCCTCTGCTTTTTTAAGGGCCCTGAATTTGGGGGTTTAGGGGGTTTTGTTTTCCCATTGGATGTGATAGGATCACATGCTAGGTACTTTGAGGACTCGGCAATCACAGAAGCAGTACATTACCACATGAGCAAGCAACTGGGGGACTTGGGTGGGGCAGTGATACGTCACTGCGTAGGTAGGTATTTGTATTAACACGGCTAAATGATTGTCACAAGGAAAGACGCAGAAAGTAGCATCTATGGATGCCTGGTTTGGGTGTCACCTCACGTCTTTTAAAAAATTCTCTCCTCCCTCCTCTAGTTAATGAAATCATCAGGAAGGAGTTTTCAGGACCTCCCTCCAGAAATCAGACCTAGAAACAAACATTATCGCGCGACGCCTTCTACTTTGGACCGCTTCTGTCTCCTCCTGCCGTCTCTGACTGGAACACTGCATGTGCGCACAGTGCAGGCAGTTGGCGTCGGAGCCTGGGAGCCTGCTGCCTCGCAAAGAGCATCTTAGCCGATGTCCACAGTGACTGGACACAAAAAGCAACTGCCTGCTGACCAAAGCCTCATTCTCAACTCACCAGGATGCTGAGCCTGAGACCCGGGGCTGTGCCGGCGGGAGAACTGGAGGAACCAACGGTGATAGCCGACAGACATGGCTCCTATCTCTTCGGAAGGGTCTTTAGACAGAGCAACCAAAAGAGCACGGCCCAACAGTCCAGCTTCTGGGCTCAAGAACCCCATGGTCATCTATGCACCAGCTGGGCCATAGCGAAGCTTCACTTTCTCTTTCCAAAGCCAAACTGCCTTGCCCTGACAGGACCACCTGTCCCACCTTCTCAGCCTTAAGTTATAATAACACATGTACGTGTTTGCTAGCTTCTGGGCCTTTGTTGTGTTTCCCTCTGCTTCAAAGAGCACGCCAACCAAGGAGGCTGCGGGCTGAGCCTTCTAGGCCAGCTACTTCCTATCCCGGCTGCCTGCACCCTCTGGCGGGATCCAGCCCAGGCTGCCCATTGAGAACAATGCTTCTGAAGGTTCCCTTCTCCACCTCCTCTGCCCAGAAGTCAGGAGAACCTTCTGGGTTCTTGCATTGACTGTTAAGGAGCTAAAACCACCAAACCCAGTCAAACCCTACGGTGTTTGTCATGACCACCACCAAATGGAACAAAGGGGCTGCAGTCTCCCTCTGCCCTAAACTCAAAGCAGGAAAGTGCTGGCTTCACCGAGTGATTTTGGTTTTTGTTTTTTAACCTGAATTCATTTAAAGCCTCCATATATTTCAAAGTGCTCCACATGAGCTGTAACTCAGGCAGATCCACCCCAGCCTTCGTGTGATCAAGCCCTGCTTGGCCAGGTCGTGTGCTGTGGAATACTCCACACACTCTCCCTGCTCCAGGCAGCCCTCCAGTCTTCCTCCCTGGTGCGGTTTTCTTCTTCCAACAGAGTTTTCCCAAGCATGCGTGCAAGACTCTTTTCTCCCCCTGCCTTTAACCCACATGTCCCTGTTGGACATCTTTGTAAAGTGACTTTCTCTGCTTTGTCTTTGAGGCAGAGGACCAAGAAGCAAGCCACAGTGGCTAAATACTCGTGGTTGGTTTCTTACATCCTGGCTTTCTTGTCAAGGCCACCTGAAAGTAAATTTTGGGAGCTGGGCCAGCTATGGCTGGCTCTCCAGACAGTGACCCCATGCCCAGGGTTCAGCTTGAGCATGAAAAATGTGGCTTTGTGGTCAGTACCTGGTGTGTCTCTCCCCTTGCAGCAGCGCTGGGCTTTCCCTCCACCGACCCCATGCAGAGTCCTGAGCAGAATTCTCTCTTGAATCCTGAATGTCCGCTAGAAGTTGAGCACTAAGCCTCTGTGATTCTAAGTACTTCCTGCTAAACAAGACACTTTCTGCTGGCCCTTTACGAACAGGAGCTTCTGACTGGAGCAATGCCGGCTTCTCTAGGGAAGGGTGATGAAGGTTTGGTGAGTGATTAGTTCACACTTGCCCTGGCTGAGCGCCACATTTTGCACATGAGGGAATAGGGCCTTTCCTCAGATATCTCAAAGTTTTACCCAAGTGCCTTCCTGTAATTGTAGTCGGTAGCTCAGCTGCACTGTCCACAGGGCGACAAAGGGCTAACTCACTTCCCATTAGTCTTCATGCCAGTGAAGGGATTCCTGGTAGCTCAGACTCCTATACCTTCCTGTGCGCGCGCGCACGCGTGTGTGTGTATGTGTGTGTGTGTGTGTACGTACACACGCACATGTGTACAATGTTCTTCCCTTTATACTATCTTAGCTGGATTGTCTCGCAAACTTGCTCATAAACAAATAACCCAAATAGCCAAGGAAAGAAAGCAGCATCTGTTACCAGACAAATGAGAGGGCAAAGTGTATGAGCAGCAGACAGCTATCGAGAAGGTTTGGTCAGTTTCAGACTCCTGGGGGAGACTTCACCGGAGTGATTGCTCATCAATCATTTCCAGGAGGAGGAGACGCAGTCTGATCTTAGCGAATGAGAAAAGATGCCCGAGCAGTGATAATGGGTGTACCGCACGTGGGTCAGAGGGGTAGAAGCAGAAGTGTGTCCTTGCTAAATCCGTGGTGACGTTAGGGTGTCACTCCAACAGTTCCGTATTGCTAAAGGTGGCACTTTCTCTTCAAAGTCCACAGATCTTCCTGATTGTACAAAGATGCCGCTGCTGGGGAGTATATCTATCCACCCAGATTAGTATGGTATTAAATTTTATTTTCTTACTTGTATTTTCATGCTTTTCATCTGTCCTTAAAATATCTCCCCCCTGTTAGAGTTAGTACATATTTATAAATGGTCAGATGTCTTTTTAAGGCTTTTTTATTTTTTACATCTATATCTTCATTTTCTGTAAGAGAACTGGTATATTCTTGAAATTTTTTCTTCGTGTTTTTTTTTTTTTTTAATTCTGGAAAACAAATCCAAAGACTCACCTCAGGTCCTGTCAGGACCTCTGGATGGGAGGGGAGAGGACTTTGTAGGAGAGGACATCTTTTTCTAGCTTGAGAAAGAACCTACTCCTTCAGCCTCAAGCTAGGGCTGTCCCTGAGAACTGTGCATGAAGGGTTTAGTTGGTGGTTTTGATTTAAAGCCACAGAACTCCGTCTTGCCATGGACAAGGTCCTACAGGCAGGCTGATATTGACAGAGCCAACCACGTGAAGTCCTCACAGGTGACCGCTGTACAGCACTCAAAGAACAGCCACCTTTTCCCCAGCCCATCGTAGCCACGGACGGAGTGAGCTAGTTCCTCCCAAGACCTGGGACAGCTTGTTCACGTGTAGCAGCCTGGACATCCGTCACCACCAGCCATGGTCAGCCACCAGTGGTACCGTCACACAGAGAGGCCGGAAGCCAATGTGTGTTAGTTATCACTCGGAACCTAAGGGAGGCCGAGCTGGTTTATCTTCGCACCACAGGACTCGGCACTGACAGACCATTGGGGGAGAGGGGGGCACTTAACAACTGTGTTCATTTGGCGCTTCCGAAAAGACACAGAGGTGACCAGGCTAGGGCGAGTATTCCTGAACTCTTTGCTGGCAGGGAAGCCTAGAGGAACCTGACCCATCCTCAGCACCAGCGTCTCCTAAGCGTGGGCATCAACCAAACCAGCCAGCTGCAGAGCGAGAGATTTTCCTGCAGTCCAGCCAGCTGCTTAAAAAGGCAACATCACCTTCACCTATGACCAGCTTACCCGTGCCTTGACATATGGCTACCATCGTTGTCTTAATCCGGTTTGTTTACAGCTAACTCTAGTGATGGGCCAGGAGTGGTGCTTCTCTGAGCAGGCCCCTCTGAGATCACAGTGAAGTCCTGGGAACTGGAGTCAAAAGGGTTAATGCTGTTTCTATGCAGTCCCTCCGGGGCAGATGGGAATAAATGTCCCTAGCCTGCTCTCTCAGGCTTGATGGACTGGGTGCAGTGCTGTTACCCTGTAAGTAGGAGCCCCAGCATTCTGGTTGGCCAGAGCATCGTGTAGGAGCATCCCAGACAGCAGAGAACCCCTGTCCCCCGTCATTTCTCAGCCTTCACAGGAGTCTCACAACCCTCCGATTCGGGAGGTTGCCCCAGTGGGGCCTGAAGACCGGGGTTTGAGAAAATACCAACTGTCTGAGGAGTCGGAATATATCACATTCCTATGCAAAACGATTTTAATCTCCAGTTTCATGCAGTTTATTTTTGCTATATGTAAAGTATTTTTATACGGCTTATATGATGACAGCTTAGCAATAAACAGTTGAGAGCAACTTTAACTTGGGTGTGTCTGCTTCTCTGGGGGGCGGGGTAGAGCGGCCATAGAAGTGGGGTTCAGACAGCAAGGAAGGTTTTTTGTTTGTGTACATAAAATATAAGCTCGGGGGAATCTGCTGGCCCTGTGAGGTAGGAACACTGGCTCAGGAAGGTTTGTCCAAAAGTGACAGAGTCACGGGTCAACTCAGATCTGCCCCCACCCTCCCCACCTCTGCTATGGTCTGCTCCTGGTTCTCTTTTTAGGGTCACAGGCAGGAACAGATTTATGAGGAGCCTTGGGCCACCGTCCAGGAAGTCCCTGGGTACCTGCAGTCGTTAGGAAACAGCCAGAGGAAGGAGGGGGGTTTTCTGTTTGATCACCTAACAAAAATGACTGGAGAAGAGGGGTATCACCATCAAACCTAAAAACACATATTCCAGAAAGTTCCAGGACTTTCTAGCTGCCTTCCTCCTCAGAATGGCACTTCTCCTTTCAGAGTTAGAGTGCCCAAGAAAGGTGGAAGGAATAGCGATTTCTTAAAATCTTAATATTATTCAAACGTCATCCACCCTTGAGAGCTGTGCTCTGAAGTCCTGGCGCCTGTGCCTCAGGGGCTCTCTCCACCCAACCACGATCTGCCTTTGGGATGTTCTAGACCTTACCGCCACCCCTTCCAATGCCTGCAACCAACCGGCCATGCAGGACCATGTAGACAGGTGTGTCAAGCCCTGCCAGGGAGTGGCATGAGTCCTTGTAGCTGCAAACACCCAACCTGACAAGTCTCAGGCCCCTCCGGTGACTTAGATCAGAAGCCCTCAAAGAGTCCCTCAACCTAGAGGGTCCAGATTCCAGAAGTTTCCTGGCGAGCACACGGCTCCCGGTAGCTGGTGTGGATGTCACTAATGCATGCTCTCCAGAATGAATCATACAGCTTGAGTGAGTAGGAAACCCCCCCCCCCACCGTCATACACCCAGCAGAACACAGCACAAGCTGGCTGTACCCCTTACAATGTTTGCTGTAGCTGTGTCTTTCCCCCACTTCTGAAGCCCTTCCATGTCTTCCCGGAAGGCCAGCACAAACAGCCAAGGACAGAGAGAAGACTACACCCACTCAAAATAGATGTCTTTTACATCTCCAGGCAAGCTTTACCTGGTAAACATAAATTTGACCCATTTCTCAGTTTCCCCTGATGCAAAATGAGAACATAGTTGGCACCTTCCAAGTGTCAGGACCCTGATAAACACTGGCTTGTGTTTGCTATCTGTTCTCTATAGCATCACTAAACAGATATTGGGCTTCGTTGTTGGGCCCTGAGCTCCTGCAGGGAGTTCATTTACCATGAGATCTGGAAAAACATAATAGACGTTTGGGTTTGTTTGTTTTTTAACTAGACCCTAAGAGCCAGAAATGAGTCTATCCACTTTTCAAAACTTCCCAGATGTAAAGGAAGCACATACTGGAACCCCTGGGTGACAGCAGTCTGCAGAGGTCCCTGGCCACGTGCAGCAGCAGCATTAGAGCGGGGGGAGGGCATAACTCTGGGTTGGTAACAAGTGGGGGCTTCAGAAGGTTTCGGGGAGAAAGTAGGACAGATGCCGGTGCAGCCTCTTTGGGGTCATAAACCAGAAGAAAGCACAGAACCAGGCTGAACCTCAAACAGCAAGAAGACGGAACCACAAGAGTCATTAGTCATTGAAAGTGAAGGCCACAGCCAGGAGGAGGCAGAGGGGACTGGCTTGTAACCCTCATGACATTTTGTGGTACAAACATGAAGTTTGGACAAAAAAAAGTTCCCTCTCTCTCAGCCCCCCTCCCCCACCTCCAGGTAGCACCCAAAAGTGGGGTTGTGTGTACACAGCCCAACCTAGAGGTGCAGCCAAGGAGACCGCCCCAGCCCACTTCCTTAAGAATTCCTTTTTCCTGCAGATTCTATACTAAGAAATTGCACCATGCATCATGGCAATCAAATGTGCTGCAGGGCCCATACTATCCGGTCCTTAACCAGATTTTGAGGAGGAGCGGTAAATCCCAACTTCTATGACAAATTTGCCAAGTTTCCTCAAGCGCCCCACCAGGAGCAGTGTAGACCCATAAGATTCTGTTTCAGGGCCTTTGCTCCTAGTGACACAAGGCCAGGTTTCCCAGGGCCACTTTGAACAGGGCTGTAAAGACCCCTTTCAAAGATTCCGGATGTGGATACATCTGCACGACTTCACTGTGCCAGCCACAGGGCATTTCTAGTTAACATGCCTGAGATTCCCTGGTTCCTGGCCTCCACCCCTCTCTTCGCCACCAGCCTGCAGCAACACCATCCAAACGGTTGCCTAAGGAACAATATGGCGGTCCCCTGGGCCTCCACAGTCCCATTTCCCACAAATCAGCAAGTTCTGTGGCGCTGCCTCTGAAGAGTTTATTGCCTTTTTTCTCTCAGTGCCCAGAGAGGGGCCCTCATCTGCTTGGATGACAGGGTGGCTACTCAAGGTTCCCCAACATTTCCCACCCATCCTGCTCACAGCAGAGCCAGGCCAAGTTTCAAGACACCTCGTGTCCCCTTCTACCTATAGGTCAAGCATAGGTCTTACCATTCAGATCGGAGCCCAGGCAACATGCTCAGCCATCTTCCCTCCTCCCAATCTCCACTCACGCAGCTTTCTCCCCTTCCTCTCGGACCACACCATCTCCCACTTCCGTTTCTCCTTTCTTAGTACCGGAAGTGCTCGCTTCCTAATTCTGGAAGCGCTCCTGGCTCTTCCTCCTCAGCAGCATGGTACCACGTGAGGCGCCAGGCACCCGCATGCTAAGCCAGCCGTGCTGGTATTAGATGTCAGCTTGCTTATTGACTATTTCATCTTGTGGGTCCCAGGAGAGGAGGGCAGGCAGTGCTTGCCTGGGCTCAGTCAGGGCTGCCTCCCCAAGCCCAGCACATCAGTACATGGGGGATAGGGAGTGAATAAACAGACATCATAACCAGCTTTGACATACACAAGAGGCAGACAGCCACAGAAAAATTAATCACTTCCTAATATCTAACCCAGTTTTCAAAACCAAACAATGATCTCAAGAGAGGCCTTTCCTCTGCCCCAGGGGGGTTGGTGTGTTCATTTCTGGTTACACAGCGGTCGTTTTCTGGCAAGAGCCAGCTCCCTTCACTGCAGAAAGCAATAAGACATGACTCCCTCGGGTCCCTGAGCTGCCAGGCCGTCATCTGCTCCCGGCAGCCTGCAGTCACCTGTGGCCCTCCTGCCTGTAAAGCAGTCTCTGCTGTAGCTCAATGCTCCTAGGGGACAGGAAAAGGAAGGGCGGACAGCCAGCTGCTGTTTACTAGACAGATGTAAAACTGGAACTTCCCCCAAGGAGGGCGATTGATAAAGGTGAGAGATGCGGCCCCTTTGGGGACTCCACAGCGCCCCCCGCAGGCCACAGGACAACACTGCAGCCTGGTCCTCAAACCTAGGGGCTCCCGGAAACCCACCCTTCACATACTGCCAGTGGTCCCCGTGGCCTCTGAGTACCAAAAGGTCTTCTGCACAACCCTGGCCCTTCCTGAGGCCCACCCTGCCGAGACTAAGTTGAGATCCTAAACACCATAGCCTCCCGTCTCCCAAGCTGATGGTCTCACCCCATTTTTTTTGCTTTTTATGCTTCTCATAGGCGGTCATGTCCTCCCTTGCCCTCTTTCATGAGTCCCTGAGACCCTACTGTCTGCACCCTTTCGTTCCTAAGCCCATGGTAAGACCCCACACTCTCCTCTGAGACCCAGAAGCTCCCAAGCCCACCCCGCCCCAATCCTCACCCGACTCTAGAGGCCTTGAAGACAGTCGTAGAAAATGTGTTGCTTAAAGCGTCAAAAATTTACAGTCACAGTTCTGGGGATCAGAAGTCCGAAGTGGGGTTCATGGATATGCCCAGCAGGCTGGGGACCCCCTGAGGCTCCAGAGAGGACCCCTTCCTGCCCTTTAGGAAATAAAACAGGTGCCCTCGGAACGGGCCTCCCAGCCTACTCCATATTTTAAGCCGCCAATGCTCCTCAATGGCTGGCCCCCATGAGCTTCCTTTGGCTGATAGTCTGATGGTCACACGGGGCACACCCTCCCCAAATCACCTGTGATGGGGACGTCTTTGGGAAGGTCTCTGCCAACTCAGAAGTGGCCCCGGGGCTCCTGGGACTCTGCGGGTATGTGTGTGTGTGGTTGTCTTCCATTCCTTTCTGGACTGCAGGTTGTGATTGCCACCTGAGTACTTTTTCCAGTTCTGCTCTTGTTTGACGTTTGGCGATTCCATCATCAGAGGGGTCCCTCCCACACCCCGATTATTTCTCAACTTCCTCTTATCCAGAATGTCTGTGCTCCGAAGACGACACTGGGGTTCTGTCAGTTCAGGGTACACCAGTCACCTTGGAGCCTTCATAAGATACTACTAGATCTCCTGACATCAGAAGGAGGTCTGAGAAGGCCAGAGGACCTTCCAACAAGGTCCGAGGTGATGTCCTAAATGCAAGCACTGACCTTACTCAGACTGCCATCTTCTCCATTTGGAGCCTCAGCTCTGCACAGTGTTCTCTCTAGCTTCCACAGGCCCCTGGGACCGGTGGTGCTCTGACCCTCCATGGTCCCTACCTTGATGCTTCCCTGAACTTCTGCTTCTCCCAGCAGGAACCGAGGCTTCAGGGCTGTCACGTGACCCCTGCTGCTTAAGTCTCCCAGTGCACTGTCCTTCCTGCCCGCACTCCTGGAAGCTACAGAGAAGCATCAAGCTTCGAATGCCTGTCCTGTACTGCAAAATTACAAATACTCTTCCTTGCCCTCTGCGCTGGATTCTTCTGGAGGCCCCCCTTCCCCTCCCTTCTCTTCCCCTTCTCTCCCCTCCCCTCCCCTTCACCTCACTCTTCCTCCACCCTCTCCGGATCACCACCTTACGTTTGCACCCTATAAGGAACAGACTGGAAGCTATCTGCCTGATGAGCTACCTCCTGCAGCTCTCCTGGTGGCTCCCCTCTTCCCCACCCTCTCACCTTCTCAGATGACAAGCAAGCCACTCCTGTGGCCTGGCCTTCAAAAGCAGTGTGTGTGTGTGTGTGTGTGTGTGTGTGTGTGTGTGTATGTGTAACCCCTTAATTGCCTTGTTGCCTTCACAAAGCATCACCTGCTGCCACGCCCACACGCTCCAATGCCCCTCCTCTTACTCCCTCTATTCTGTATTTTTTTTTGGGGTTATCATCAGCTTATAGCCCAGGCTAGCCTCAAACTCACTCCATAGCTAAGGATGACTTTGAACCCCTGATCCTCTTGCTTTTGGCTGTGGGGTTACAGACATACTACACCACAACTGTTTATGTAGTCTAGGGATCCAACTCGTGTGGGGGTGGGGGGTGCGTGCAAGGCAAACACTGACCAGCTAAGCCACACCCGCAGCCCCCGGTCGCTCCAATTGTTGCGCAGATTAATATTTGATTGGGTTGGCTGTCTCACCTAACACGCACACGGATGCTGAGAGAAACAAGTTTGTGGGTCGATTGTCTTTGGAATGGGCTCAAAGCAGCTCCCTGACTTCTCAGGCTGCTTAGGGTATTGGTATTCACAGAGGAGAGAAGCAGGGAGAGGAGAAGAGGGTAGTGGGGGAGGGGAGTAAGAGCAAAATGTAACGAGGAGTAAGAACATGTGTGGAAAATGTCACAATGAAACTCATCACTTGGGCTGGAGAGATGGCTCAGTAGTTAAGAGCACTGGCTGCTCTTCCAGAGGTCCTGAGTTCAATCCCCAGCAACCACATGGTGGCTCACAACCATCTGTAATAGGATCTGATGTCTTCTTCTGGTATGTCTGAAGACAGCAACAGTGTACTCATATAAATAAAATAACTCTTTTTTTAAAAAAGGAGAAAGAAACTCATTACTTTATAGGATTACCTAAAAAAAATAATAGAAGACCATGGTGACTGTCTGCCAGGGTCAGCGGGAGACAGCCTTGCCCAGAGTGCTTGATCTCTGTGACCCTTTGTGTAGAATGAGGTTCAGGACTAATGTTGGACACTCCAATCTTTGTAATGTCAAACCAGATAGCCATCGCAGAGGACCAGCATGCTGTGAGCCACAGCCCGCATTGGCCGGTCTGATGTTGACCCACAGTTTGTAAGAGAGGGACAGTCAGGCTCACCAATAACCTGAATGCAGCTGCTGTAGCCCTGCTTCCTGTATGCACTTGCTGCATCCCCATCCCTTGACTGCAGCTGCTGTAGCCCCACCCCCTGAATGTACCTGCTGTAGCCCCACCTCCTGAAGTCACCTGCTATAGCCCCACCCCCTGAAGGCACTTGCTGTAGCCCCGCCTCTTGCATTCATAGCCATGATCACTCTTACTTTGAGAGTTCAGACATCTGCAATGTCCATCAGCTCGTGAGTTCAGGGGTCTGGATGTCTCTTGGGTGTCAGTGGATACTACTGTGCCCCAACCCCAAGTCCAGATGCAACTACTCATGCGTGCCACAGACATTAACTAACTATAACCATGTGCCCAGAGCGGGTGTTTAGATGCAGCCGTGGGGATAGTCTTTGTGCCCAGGAGATACAGGAGGCACAGAGATGAGCAGCAGGTGCCTTGGAGGAAGGAGCCGGAGGGGTGAGTGGTCAGAGAGGGTACAGCTGCCACCAGACTCTGCCTGGTCTAGGATCCTGTCACCGAGGCTTACAGACAGCCTGAAGTGGATGCCTTTCTCACTATCCAGGTAAGCAGGTGGCTCAGGGGACACAGCCCATGAACACACAGCTAGCTGAGAGGTGTCACCAAATTTGTGTGCTACCTCCTCACCCTGACCACTCTGGGGAAAATAGCGCCATCAGGGGGAGTGGCCTGGGAGTCCCAGACATCCTTAGAGTCTACCTGAAGCACAGCTAGGGGCTTTCTTTGTAACCATATAAGAGATAGGAGGAAGATGCTGCGTGTGGAGGCATAGGCCTGTCATCCCATCTCCTCAGAGGCTGAGGCAGGAGGATCGAAAGCCAGCCTGAGCAACAGAGTGAAGTGAAGATCATCACGAGAGACCTAGCGAGACTCTATCTTAAAATAAAAAGAAAAATGGTGAGAGAACTGTGCTCGTTGGCTCAGTGGGAGAATGTTTGCTTAGCATGTGCTAGGTCCTAGGCTGTATCCCCGAACCACTGCTTACCCCCCTCCCCCAACACAAAAACACAGGGAATGGAGCAGGGGAGACAAATGGGTCGAAGGGAATTTGTTTGCGGGAGGGGGTGGGGACAGTCTCAGCACTTGACCCTGGCAGAACACAAGAGTGACCTTGGAAATGGACTTCCTTCCCAGCCCCAAGATGGGGAAACAGCCTCTGTGTCTGTGGGGACACCCATGTCCCCAAGTGGATTTAACTGTCAGGCCTTATGATCCACAGTGACAGCAAACGTGACTCCCAGGGAGCTTCCACACACACCAGTGTGAGAGGCCCATCCTTGGGGCCCAGCTACCCAGCATGTGCTGACAATACCTTTCACGACAAACTTGGACTTGGAGGCTCTATTCCAAGAAGTGACAGCCGGCCTCTGGGACGCTGGAGGAAGGCCTCCGGTGGAGTCCTGCTGCCCCCTAGAGGAGCCAGCTGGGACACAGCGGAGCTGTGGACAGCAGCTTCCTAGGACTGCCCTGTCCCTCCTCAGGTCCCAGCCGCAGGACGACCCTTCTCCTGACCCGGCTCTCTCTGTATCCCGGGGCTGTGTGTTCTGTCCCCAGAGCCACTCCCAGGACAGTTGGTGACAAAATGGCATTGAGATCAAAGGTGAGTCTCATTCTAGGCACTGGACTTCAGGAATGGAAAAGTGTACCGGACAGACTGTTACCATGGCTACTTCATCCAGCCCTCAGGATGCAGCCTGCCTGTCACCTCTTCTGAAAGCAGGACTCTGCCATCCCCAATTAGAAGCCACCCCGCTGCTCCAGCCCCTGCAGCTCATCTGCCTTGTGTCACCAGGCTCATCTCTCCACAGAGCCTCATGTTATACATGGGAAATGATAGAGGTTCCCTCAGTATGTGCTGGATGAGTGAGTGAAGGGGAATGAATGAATGAATGAATGAATGAGGGAGGGAGATGGAGGAATGGTTGAACGAGTAGCTGGCTGAGTGGCACAGGTGCTGTTCTTGGGCACTGTATTTAGAAGGAAGGGCCCAGCACCGCGTGAGGTGGGTTGGACGAGGACTCCCCCTGATCCCCACGCTCACTGGGGACCTACGGAGGTGACCTGTCTGGAGAAGGGATCTTGGGTGTGTGATACATCACTGATCTCAGGGGAGGCCATCCTGGGTCATTCAGACAAACTAAATCCCAAGACGAGCAGCCTTAATGAAGAGGGGGACACAGACAAAGGCAGGGACAGGAGTTCCGCAGCCACAAGCTACTGAGGGCCAGGCTTGGTGACACAGGCCCTCGTGCCAGCAACTCTGACACTGAGGCAGAAAGCTGAAGACGGTCACGGCCAGCTGGGCACTGAGTCTCAAAATAAAGAAAGGAGCCTTCTGAGCTTAAGAGGTTGAGTGCATACCTGACTTTTATGAGGCCCTGGGTGCCATCTGGGGACACCCTGCTTTTGGGCTTCTGACGTCCAGCAGGGAGAATCTTAGGCCCCTGGTTAGTGGGCCCTTGTGATGGCCAACACTGAAAGGAACACATATGCAATCTCCCTCAGCCTTGCCACCTGCTGGGGCTCTGGGATATTTGCATATTCACAATGAGATCTCTTGGGAACGGGGCTTCCATTTGAGCCCGAAGTGCAAACCCCTTGCACACTTGCGCACCCAGCCTGCAGAGAATTTGCATGGGGCATTTTTTTGTACCTTCGTGGGCAAAAGTTCTGTGCTGTGGAATCTTCCACAAGGATGTATTGCAAAATAGTTCTGGTCTGGGGACACACTGGGTTTTCTGTTTTCAAATGGAGGGGTCCTCAACCTGTACTTTGGCCAACCACAGGTAATTTGTCACCACCCAGACACCACACAGAGGGCCACAAGTCACCAGCGCTATGAGATACCATCCCCTGGTAGGCTTTGGCTGAGCCGCGGCAGCTGAGTCCTCCTGCCTGGCTGGAGAAGCCAACACTCAGATACCAGATGGCAGGTGACATACTCCCTACAAGCACTGCCACCAAAGCCGCCATTGTCATCTCACCCCCTCAGCTCCCCCCTCAACGTGACCCCCCACCAAATGAGGCACTGGCCCCTTCGCTGAGCACAGGAGCTCTGATGCCCTATGAAGGTCCCCTGACCCCAGCCCTCTGGTCTCCATGCCAACCTCGAGATGGAATGCTCTGTTTGCTGTGTTCTGTCCCGTAGCCTGTGGTGTTGGGACATTGCTGGTCCCTGCTCTGCCCAGTCAGTCACAGCTAAGCTGTAGCTGGGACAGATAAAGACACTCTCCGAAAACTACACCTTGCTGCTGCTGCCCTCCTCTCCGCCAGCTACCCACCACACGCCACCTTTCCCGCTGACCGCCCGTCCCATTCACAAGCCGTTCACAACCTCCACTCTCCGTCCCTGCCCTTCATGGATTCACACCTTCTGCCCCAGGCTGAACATGGCTCCTGGGGGGGGGGGGGGCTGGATGAGACCACTCACACCTCCAATCCAGTGGTGAGTCCAGGAGCGGTTAGATGTTAAGATGAGCCCACTGAACGCAGCTCCATTAGGAAATGTGTGGTCCAGAGTGAGCACTTGGTGTGGTGGTCAATGCTGATAACAGTGATGGTAATGATGGTTGTCATTGCCATCGTCGTCATCGTCACCACCATCACCACCACCACCACCACCACCATCATCACCACCACCACCATCATCATCACCACCACCACCACCACCACCATCATCATCATCATCACCACCACCACCACCATCATCATCATCACCACCACCACCACCA
>CM052701.1:10277089-10349161 GCA_028551405.1 Uromys caudimaculatus
GTGTGTGCCTGAGTGCATGTGTGTACATGTGTGTGTGTGCATGTGTGTGTGTTCATGTGTGTGTATGAGTGCATGTGTGTATGTGTGTGTATGAGTGCATGTGTGTGTGTGCCTGTGCGTTTGTGTGCATGTGTATGTGTGTGCATGTGTATGTGTGTGCATGTGTGTGTATGAGTGCATGTGTGTATGTGTGTGTGCCTGTGCGTTTGTGTGCATGTGTGTGTGTGCCTGAGTGCATGTGTGTACATGTGTGTGTGTGCATGTGTGTGTATGTGTGTGCATGTGTGTATGAGTGCATGTGTGTATGTGTGTGTGCCTGTGCGTTTGTGTGCATGTGTGTGTGTGTGCCTGAGGGCATGTGTGTACATGTGTGTGTGTGCATGTGTGTGTGTGCATGTGTGTGTATGTGTGTGCATGTGTGTGTATGAGTGCATGTGTGTATGTGTGTGTTTCTGTGCATTTGTGTGCATGTGTGTGTGTGCATTTGTGTGTATGTGTGTGTGCCTGTGCATTTGTGTGCATGTGTGTGTGCCTGAGTGCATGTGTGTGCATGTGTGTGTGTGTGCATTTGTGTGTATGTGTGTGTGTCTGTGCATTTGTGTGCATGTGTGTGTGTGCCTGAGTGCATGTGTGTGCATGTGTGTGTGTGTGTGCATTTGTGTGTGTGTGTGTGATGCATTGTACATCTGCATGTGCTCATGGAAGCCAGAGGTTGATGCCAGTTGTCTCTCTTGCCTGCACCAGGTGCTCAGAGCAGAGCCTTGGCTACAAGGAGTAATACATGTTCTATCAGCGACTTGTCTCATTGTGCTGCTCTGGAATGCAGAACAAAACCTTTGACTTGTCGGTACATTAGGTCTCAAAAATTGACAACCAAAATGTTGCATTTGCCAAAGGGCCAACTGAATAGTATTCACTGATGAATTTGGGTGTGAATGGACCCATGGAGGGAGTCCTTTCTCACCTTCAAGGGAGGGCAACCCAGCTCCTATCTGGATCCTCCACCTCTCCCATGGACTTGTCACCCACAGCACGTTCAAATACCTTTGCCACCTCCTTTTGAGGTGGCTTTTGGGGACATAAACACACTTGCTAGGGGAACTCTCATAGAGTACATGGCTTGTGAATTTTCAGATTCTTCAGTGTCTGATGAGAACACCATTACTTTGCTCCATTAAGACCCCTCATTGAAAATATGTCTCCCTCAGAACACAGAAGCTGTCTTAGCTTTCTGGCATTCAAGCCGAGGCAAATCTGGTGAGGGCTGATTCTCAGTCCTGAGTAGCTGACCACTTACAACAGGTTTACTTCCAGACAGGGGCGGCCGTGAGCCCTCTACTCTCCGCTGTTACTGGGCTGTGATTGGCACTGGGTGGAAGAGAAATCAGAAGACTCCAACTATGACATAGTGTGTATATGTGTTTGCATGTGTGTGTGCTTGTGTACCTGTGTGCACACATGTGTACAAGTTCATGTGTGAACATGTATGTATATGTGTACACATGTACATGTGTTTGTGTGTGTGCATGTGCAAGCATGTGTGCATCTGTGAACATGCATTTCTTTGGTCAACTCCCCTGATTCTTACCCTGGAAATTCTCATCATCCTAAGATTGGAACTCCTGGACTTACCATCTCTGTCTCGACTGTTCTTTCTCGGTTCGGCCTGTTCATTCTCCACCCTGAGATCCCTTCCCCTCTGTCTTTCAGATGTCTAGCCTTACCACCATCTTTTGTGCCAGGATGGACTGCTCGCTCTTCCTCAGCAGCTCTGTGTCTGGGGTGGAGATCTCCATTTCCTTCCCTCTGCCTGCCTGAAGCCGAGGAGGTGGCTTCTCTCCCCTCCTCACAGCATTCCCTCCCTCTCTTCTCAGTGGTAGAATTACCCCAAGGGTGTGCAGCACAGGAGTGTGTGAGGAAGGCCTTACCTGTCTCTGGATGTGTCAACATGACTAAAGTTTGATTGATCACTGGGATAGATGCTGCAGACCATTCTGAGAGAGAGAGATACAAAAGGGAGAGAGGGTGAAAAGAGGGAGAGAGAGATAGGGAGGAAGGGAGAGAGGGGGAGAGGTATAGATGTGTTCACTTGGTCATGTATGTGGAGGCCACAGGAGGACATAGGGTGTCTTGCTTTGTCTTACTCTGTTGGGTAAAATGGTGCAGTGGAGTGAAGTCCCGCTCGTCCATCCAGGACTCTCAGCACCCCTCAGAGAGGTGGGACTCACAGGAAGTTTGACTGTGCGCACCTCACAGGGACCACCGGGCGAGTGGTGGGCTGTGTGAAGCTGCAGGAACACCGCTCGAGGGGCGTGGGAGAGGGCGGCCATGGGCTCCGTGGGGTTCCCAGGCTCTTGGGCAATGCAGACGCTGCTGGATGTCGCGAAAGAGCTGAGAATGAAGTGGCGGCAGGCAGGCTGAGGGTGGCCTGGGCTGATAGGGAAAAGGCAGGGAGGAACATGGCTGGATCCTGAGGGGACCGTGGTTGGCAGCTTGGTGCCGGCTATCTGGGTTGGCTTGTTGGGTGGGTGGCCTTGACTGGGAGCTCTGGGAGCCCTTCTGTGCAAGGCTTGACAGTGGCTCTTTAGAAGAAGTTCATTGTTCTCCATTGCGGATGAAGAGAGACAGTCCAGGGTTTCGGGGCATTTATTGTCAGGGCGGAGAGTGGTGTGGGTGAGACCATACCCCCCAGGGACCATACTCCTCAGGGAGGAGTGAGGTTGAAATAGTAACTGGGAAGGGGAGTGGCTAAGTCTCTAGGTACCTCATTAACATGGGGATGGCTTGAGGTTATGTGACCACGCCTCTACTTGTGGCGGGGGTTTGGGGTGCTCTCTTTTCATGACTAAATGTCACAGACCTATGGAGAGCTGCGGGCACGTGTCAGGAGCTGGTTCTAGGAACATGGTAAACACCTGCCATCCCTTATAGGGTTTTTACCCCCTCTTGGGCCCATGGGGTTTAAACCTTAGCTCAACCAGAAACCAGGCTGCCTTTCACAGCCCCACATTACTCTAGCATGTTCTTATTCCCTCGAGGCAGGATCTCCCCCTGAGCCTGGAGATTCAGTAAGCTCAAGCCATCCTCTCCTCTCTACCCCTCACAGTAATGGAGTTCCAGACACATCCAGGTGGGGATTTGAACTCAGGACCCTAAGCTTGCATGGCAAGCACCCTTCCCCAATGAGCTATCACCCCAGTCCTCTGGAACTTTTTGCCTGCATCATGAAAACCTTATAAGGCCAGGCAGGGTGCAGTGTTGGGGAAAGCCCTGCCCTGCAGGCAACCTTAAGATGATGCCACAGATTTTCCGGCTTTTCAGGCCACCAGGCTAAACCCTTCTCCTCTCTCTCCTAAAAATAACCCCCTCATTTGCGGCTGCCCTGAGCACACCGCAGACCTCTGAACAGCTTTCCTGTGACATCACAAGCCTGAGTCGGGATACTGATGGAGGGCTGAGGCACAGCCTAGGGGTGAAGGAGTCAGGAGCTGCTTAGCTCAGGAATTCTTGGGGACAGGGTCCAGATGACTCAGCAGAGCTCCTGTCCCATCTCATGACATCTGGGACCCCTTCCCATCAAGACCCATCACAAAGTGGTGTCCACGGCTCTGACATTAGTACATCGCTGGTCCCTCACACATGTGCCCTCTCTGGTTCTCCACTGTGGAGCTGCCTCTGTTAACACCTAGTGCTGTCATGGTTGGTCATACTCAGAAGCCCAGGGCTTGCCTGGTCCTTGTGAGCAGGGGCTTTCATCACGTGAGAGCTTCCTGTGGCCACCAGAGGGCCTCCAGGTTCCAGGGCTCTGAGTCGCACATATTCTGGTTCAGGACTCAATGTTCTTATTCTTACATCATTTGTTTGTGCATGTTTGCATCCACAGTCTCTTGTGAACCTCATTTACAGGGAGGAAAACTGAGGCACAGGGAGGTCAATAGCAGGGGTTCAAAGCCTCCCTTTGCCAACATGTTAATGCCCACGCTGAAGCAAGTCTGGAAATGGCCTGGTAGGAGGCTCACTAGCTTCCTCCCCTCCTCACTGGAACCCAAGAAGGTGACACCATCTGTGTCTGTTCTGGTGCATGTGACAAGCTGTTCCTCCTACTCTGGGTTCCTCTCCTATTAACCCCTGAGGGGCGGTGCTATAGGGATCTGTTGGGGACTGGAAAAGGCCCTTGGATGCCTATTCATCAGCTCCCAACAGCAGAAGGTCAAGTCTTTAGAAAAGGAAAGTTGGGTGTTGTGGGAGGAACTGGGGGAGGTGCTGAGTCACCCAGGATCACCTGGAGGCAAGGTGACAGGACATTAGCTAGGCCCACAGGAAAGGCTAGGCCAGGGAAAAGACTCTGGTCCTTTCTAAATTGCATTTAAAAACAAAGAATATACCAGAGAGGCAATGGGTCTCATTGTTTTTAAAAGTCAGGAAAATGGGCTTCCTTCATGCGGCACACACCTCTACTAGGACCCCAGGGAACCAGCCGGGAGCCCCTGCCACCCTGCTAAATGCCACCTTCAAGAGGAGGCTGTGAACCAAAGAAAATGTCGGGATATGCTCCATAACTGTCGGTGCAGATTAACTGACCGGGTGCAAACAAACGAGGCTCCTTCCTGGGGCAAAGAGCGAAGGGGCGGGCCTGGCTGGCACCACCCACACCCTCAGGCCCTGCTTTGGGCCCCACTCTGGCTCTTGGGGTTTCTGGTTTGCACAGGACAGCACCATCACTCTCCAGCCAATGGGAGGAGGAGCACGCAGGGCCCCCTGGGTAATGTGAGATAAAATGTGCCGTGTGGGGCCTGGGAGTTCTCTTCCCTTCTTCTTCTTCTTCTTCTTCTTCTTCTTCTTCTTCTTCTTCTTCTTCTTCTTCTTCTTCTTCTTCTTCTTCTTCTTCTTCTTCTCTCTCTCTCTCTCTCTCTCTCTCTCTCTCTCTCTCTCTCTCTCTCTCTCTCGGCTTGCCCTTCTGGTCCCAGAATGCTGCCAGGGAAAGGGCCCCTCCCCCGGAGTCCCTGCAGTGAAGTCATACTAGAAGGGACTTCCCTCCTGGGTTGTTCCATGCTTTCTAGAATCCACTGACCTCAGTAGAGGCTGCAGCAGCTCAGAACACCCACCTTCCATCCACCCTCACCTTGAACCTGTCCCGACGCCCTGACTCACTCAGGATTCTGAAGTCCACACTCCCAAGCATGGGGTGGTGAGGGATCGTGGAGCCAAGTGTGGAACCTCCTTTTCTCCCACCCATGTGCACGCCCCCTTGTCCCAGCAGACCTCATTTATAAAATCCAAGTTCAAAGAAAAGAGATGGTTGAGAATCTCTGAACAGCGAGAGGGGGCTATCAGGGTAAGCTGCCCCTCCCCCGACCCCAGCACAGGAGGCACACCTGTGAAGAAGATTCTGGAAGCCTGGCCACTCTTCATATTGAAACCACATGCGTACATGTAACACGGCCGGCTGGAATCTGAAAGTGACAGTTCCTCTAGGGTGACAGCTCCTTCTATATCAGCTACAAACCTCTGGATAAGTCTCGGGTCCATGGCGTGTCACCCATCAATCAACACCCTTTCCTGACTTCCGTGGTGACTGCTGTACTTAGGTCACAGCACACAACCTCACAGGGACCAGCGGCCCTGAGAGAGCCACCCCCTTCCTACTGCCCCTTTGAAACCAATGTTCCTCCCCCCCTCTTTCCCACTCCCTCCCACCCCCACCCCCAGCCCATCTCCATCAGCAATTCCCCTGGACCCAGTTTCTCAATGTACCTCAGACCTGAACTCTGCCCCCCCCCCCCCATTTGCCATCTCAAGATCAGCACTCGCCCAAACTGATTGCTCTCCTCATTGGGCCCTCGTGGTCCCAATGGCCCTCACACAACAGCAGAGGGACTGTGTTCAAGTCACTTGGGGCATGCACCTCTTCCATCCGAGCCTCAAGGAGCTTCTGTTAACAGAAGCAGAGGTCTAAGGTTGTCCAAGGCCCAGGCTAGCCCTCTGTGCCATAGGCCCCTTCCTTCTCCATCTGTTTCCCCTCCCCCCACCAAGCTGTTTCCTTTGACCCTCGGTCTCCCTGCCTCAATGCCACTGACATCCTGGGCAGGATGGAGGGGCCCCGCCATGTCTCAGCTCAACCTGGCTGATGTCAGGAACACGCTCACCCATACAGCATGGCAACCGAAACTGTCTTGAGGGGCTGGAGAGATGGCTCAGGGGTTAAGAGCACCAGCTGCTCTTCTAGTGACCCTGGGGTTCAATTCCCCGCACCCACATGGCAGCTCACAGCCATTTATAACCCCCGTCCCAAGGGACCCGACTCCCCATTCTAACAATTACACTGTATCTCTTACCTCCTTTACTTCTTAAAATCTGTAGTCTCTGGCTGTGGGAGTTGTAAATGAGTGGGCCCCCGAGGGTGTGGGAGGGTGGCACTGCCACTTGTCTGCCCTGTGATAGTTTGGGCAAGGGAGAGATGCCCACCCCCATGCTACCTGCAGCAGGTGGGCGATCTGGCCCTGGGGTCATGACAGCAGGAGCAGGCCCTGCCCCTCACCTGGGTAGCACAGCAGAGCTGGCCCTGTTGCAGTGAGCTGGCCCCAAGGGCAGAAGAGTGAGAGAGCTGGTTCTGCCCCTTGCCAGCTGAGGCACTGGGTGAGCTAGCCGGGGCAGTGCAAGGGAGCTCACCCTGATGGTGTGGGTGCAGGAGAGCTGGCAGGCAGACCTGCTCAGATACTTCTCAGGCCCAGATTCAGGTCTGTGAGTTGGCCCACCCCAACTTCTACCCCATGGATGAGCTGCTGGGGCTCGTGAAGGGGCCGATCCTGCAGGGTCTCCATGACACAGGGCAACAACAGGATATCTGAGAGGAGTCCCGGTGAGGATCCAGTAGTGATAGAGTAGCAGAAGTCAGAGGCCTTGAACCAGACCAACGACTCACAGCAATGAATAGTTGCAAACACAGAAGTGTAGACACGAGGGGACACTGTGGGCACAATGCGGCACACTACAGGTTCCAGGATGAGAATTTTTTTTCTTTTGTGGGGGAGGTTGCAAGGGAGCAGGGTGGCCAGGAAGGGATGGGGAGATGGGTGTGATTGGGGTGCATGATGCGAAATTCACAAAGAATAATAAAAAGGTTTTCAAAAGCCGTAGCCTCCATTAGAATGAAAATCTGCAAGGGACCTCAGCATCTGCCAGGGCACCTCAAGGGGACCTCAAGGGGACCTTAGTACCTCATCCCATCCTCCTCTTCCTGGCACAATAGGACCAGGATGCAGCAAACCATGAGCAAGGGGCTCCTCCATGCTCACAGTACTTGGGGTGACCTTCTCTCGTGCAGGTAAGCTGTTTGGTCAAGTCTTTGTCCTCTACTTAGCAGGAGAGACTAATAGGACTCACACGTCCTACGCCATATTGTGTCCAACTGACCAACTGCCCCCAGCTAAGATCCACGGGTCTGGACACTTGGAATGACACTATAAAGTCACATCAGCACTGGCCACTCAGGAAGGAGCGTGAGTCCCAGTGACTGGCATGGGACACCGGACACACGAGATGGGTTAGTATCTATGTCAGGACCCTGAATACCAGTGACATGATTGCAGCGTGATGACTCCAGACCATAGGCATTCATTCTATCAGCCCCTGCCCGCTTCCAAAACCAGAACCCATCCCCCTGCAGCAGCGAGACAGACACCAAAACCCCAAGTGATGTCATGATGCTTGGCCACAACTTAATCAGTTCAAGAGGTGTCTTGTTTCAGGAGTGTGTGGGAATGGGCAGAAGCCATCCCTGAGGCCGTCTCCGACAGGAGCACCGTGCCATCTGGCAGCCACAGCTGACTTGAGAAGGGCATCCAGCTTGGGTTTGCTTTCTTTGAGTGGTTTCTTCTTTTCCATGATACAGCCAGAGAGAAACAGTCCGCAGAGCAGATACCTCCCCTGTGCCCTGGGGTACCCAGGACTGCCTCCAGGATTTCACAGTGGTACAGTTATAGTACAGAAGTCACTCGTGCCATACCAATCACAGGCATCAGTCATGTGTGTGCATGTGTCCTGTTTCGTCTTGGAGGTGTCATCAAGAATCATCTCATTTAACTGTCACAGTCTCCTCCACAAGGGGAGTTTTACAGACACTGCTTTCCAGATGAGATCGCCGAGAGGTGAAGGGTTATCCAGGTGTCCCTGGACCCATATTTCTCATCAGAAAAAAAGGCACCATCATCCATGTGGCCCCGTCTACCGAGACTGATGTCCCTGGGTGCTGCCTTACCCTTCCCACTCACACCTTGTCCCTGGGCTGGCCCCATGGCTCCCCTTCTAGGAGATCCCCCAGGCCTGCCCACATACTTCCTGTCCCCAGGGCCTCCTCTGGTTCTGTGGCCTTTCTTTCGTGTCATGGGCAGGCTACTCCCAGCATATCTGGCCTTACCCCTGAAATACCAGCTGAGGCTCCTAGCATTCTGAGGACAAAGCCTAGGCCCCATGAGAAGGCCCTCTGTCCTGCCCTAAGTGCTCACAATTCCCCTTGACATTTTTCCTGGACTGTACTCTGGGAGAGTACATTTCCTCCATGCCTACTGTGTGCATTTCTTGAGCACCTACTATGTGTCTGCTCTTCACATTCTAGACACTCCCCAGTAGGCATTCTGTCTATGAGGCAAAGTTTCTGCCATGGTGGGATGGAGGCCCAGAACCATGTTCCCTCCTGACACAGGCAACCTGCCTTTCTGTATTGGCTAGCCAAACTTGAGTAACAAATTCCCCAGTGAGTACAGTAGCCATAAGCCATTCATTTTGTTTCTCTTTGTATCCACAAGAGGAAGGTCCAAATGTGGCCCAGCCATGCCTTCAGTCTCCATGCGCTCCCACGGCAGTGTCTCCTCCTGGCATGACAGAGGGGGACCCAGCTCCTTCCTGTGGCCTCCAGCAGGGTTTGGTTCCTCAGGGGTAGACCCGACAGCCTCAGGGATCTTCCTTCCTTCCTCACCACATGGATCTTTGCACGTGGAGTTTGATTTTAGCAGACTACCCAAGTACAGGCTTAAAAAGTGAAGAGCTAATTTCCTCTCCTTAGAAGGCAGTTCAGTTCTGACACAGCAGGACTGTGATGTCTTTAATGTCCCAATGTGATGTCATTGATGCCCTGATGTGATGTCATTAATCTCCGAATGTGATATCATGCATCTTCCAATGTGATGTCACTCATCTCCCAATATGACGTCATTAACGCCCTGACGTGATGTCATTAATGTCCCAACATGATGTCATTCATCCCCCAATGTGATGTCATTCATTCATGTCCCAATGTGATATCATTATTGCCCCATGTGATGTCATCATTCCCCAATGTGATGTCACTTATCTCCCAATGTGATGTCACCACCTCCCAATGTGATGTCATCATCTCTCAGTGTGATGTCATCATCTCCCAGTGTGATGTCATCATCTCCCAGTGTGATGTCATCATCTCCCAGTGTGATGTCATCTCCCAATGTGATGTCATCATCTCCCAGTGTGATGTCATCATCTCCCAATGTGATGTCATCATCTCCCAGTGTGATGTCATCATCTCCCAATGTGATGTCATCATCTCCCAGTGTGATGTCATCATTTCCCAGTGTGATGTCATCATCTCCCAATGTGATGTCATCACTCCCAGTGTGATGTCATCATCTCCCAATGTGATGTCATCATCTCCCAGTGTGATGTCATCATCTCCCAGTGTAATGTCATCACCCCCACACTCATCCTCCATACACAGCCTCCATGCTCAGTGACATCATTGCCCAAGATGAATGCCATAGCTCTAGCCATCATCTTGGCATCCCAGGCAAGAAGAAGGAACACCAAGGCTGAGCTTCCAGTGACAGGGACATGCCAAAGAAGACTTTACCAAGTCACCCTCTGGTGACTCCCACTTACACCTCACTGCCTGCCCCCTAGCTGCAAAGAAGGCTGGTGTTCCGTATTTTTAGCAATACACGACACAGAGTGAATAAAATAGACATTCTGTTTTCAGAGAGGAACATGACAATTAGCCCTCGTGTGTGCGTTCAGATATGAAGTTGTGGACAGCCGATTTTGAGCATGACAGCCCCCACCATCTTCATCAAAGTGGCGTGGACATCCCAGAAGATAGCCTTACAGCCTGCCTGGCTGACTGTCCAGCTGCTCCCTCCCACCCCTCAGAGCCGTGGCGTCATTCCTTGTGAAAGCCAATAGTGGGCCTGGGGTATCAGGTCTGTAATCCCAGCTATTTGGGAAGCTGAGGCAGAAGGCTCATAAGTTCAAGGCCAGCCTGGGCTACAGGGCTATAGAGACTCATTTGGGATCTGTTTCCTAATGGCACTCATATTATTTAACCTGTGATACCTCAGTTTCCCCAACTAGGAGAGTGGACTGACACTGAGATGTCATGGTTAAGACCAGATGTGACAGCTGGGGCATCTGCATCATGTCTGGCACCAAGACCACATTCAACAATGTCACCCAATCCTCTGGTTTTGTAACCTGAAGGCAGACTGTAGAACGCTCCTGCCAGGGCCTCGGCTTGCCCCAGAATGCTTTGCTGGCTTTTAAAAACCCACTGTCTCAGATCCCATGAGGTTGGCGGGAGGCTCGGGGTGAATGTGGGCAGCACGCAGCTATGCCAGGAGGACCTCCCTCAGCCCACTGCATTTTTCCACTCGCTGGGTCTGGATGGCCACAGTCATGATGGGGCTATAGACTGTGGTCCCCAAGGAACAACATGTCCCAGGCAGAGCATACCAGGCTGCCTGTGGTGACTCATGTGTGACTGAGGGCAGCTAAGACCAAGGCTGCTACGCTTGGCTGCCAAGTGGTCTCAGGCTCTCCCTATGCTGTTGAAGGTCCAGGCATCCCTAGTTTGACCTTTGCCCTCAGAACCCTGAGCCTATTCTGCAGAGCAGCCAGGGACATCAGCCATGCTCACCGCTCCCTCTAAGCCCTGACCTTCAGGGTGGACTCCTCAGGTCCTTGTCCAGACCCAGGGCCTCGTGGGGTTTCCGATTCCCCAGAGGAAATAGTCCCATGCCACCAAACTTCAAAGGAAGATAGCAGGTCTGGCCACATGCCAATTCCATGTCCCTAAGCAACTCGTGGTGTCTCTGTGGGCCTCAGTTTATCTCTCAAAGGGGGGTGGGCACAGTGTCTACCCTACTTTGTGAGGTCTGTGACCATCGCTGAATGAGCTAGACCATGGTTCTCTGTGGCTGTCACCCCTTCTGCAGTTTTCTGGACCTCTGGACACAGCTCCTTGTCCCCTCTCTGGCCTCCTCCCTTACACCAGCCTTTCACCTACTCTGAGCTACTCTGGCTGCTTGGGCCTCCGCTCTGATCCTTGCTGCATGTGATACCTGCCTGAGGACCTTTGTGCCTGCTCATCCCTCTGCCTGGAAGGTGGTCTAACCTCTCTCTCTCCACCAGCTCCTTCCAACCTTTTATCCTGCTGTCTGCCTTCTCAGCAAGGCCGCCCCTGGCCACCTGGAATAAGATCACTATTCTGTCATGTATGGTGGCACACGCCTGTGATCCTAGCACTCAGGAGGCTGAGGCAGGAGGATGGTGAGTTTGAGGCCGGCTTGGGTTACACAATGACTTACAGAACAGCCTCGGCTACCATGAGAAGACCCTGCTCGAAAAAGAAAGCAATGGGGACCAGGAACGGTGTCTCAGGCCTTTTACTTTAGTATCTGGAAGGCAGAGGCAGGAGGATGTCTGTGAGTTCAAGGCCAGCCTGGTCAATGTATCGAGTTTCATGAAAGCTAGAGAGTTTACAATGACATCTAAGGCCTGGGAAGACGGCTCAGCCAGTGAAGGGCTGGCTGCACATGTGTTCGGACCTATGTTCAGGTCTGTAGCCCCCTGTAGAGCCAGGCCATCCCAGTACAGGGCAAAGCCTGGGCTTTCCTGGTCAACCAGTTTAGCCTGTCAGTGAGCTGTACATTCTGTGAGAGATCTTGTCTCAGAAACTAAAGTGGAGAGAAATAGAAGAGGACACCAGCATTGACCTCTGACCTCCACACTCACACACACCCACACGCACCAACACACACACACACACACACACACACACACACACACACACACACGCACACACACGGAAGCAAGAAGTTCCAAGCCCCCCACCTCACGATGTCCTCTCTCCGTTCTCTCCCCTCAGAGCAATCCCTTCCTTGAGCACACTCTCTCTCTTGTCTGGCCACTGCCCTGGTCTCCTCCTGTATGAGTCATCTGTTGCTGTGTAACAAATGTCCCCGGAAGGTCAGTGACTTAAAACGACAAATCCTGGCCAGTTACCTCAGTGTTCCTCTGAACCAGGAGGCTGAGAGCAATGAGCCAAGCAGCTGGAACCAGGTCTCAGGAAGTGGCCAGCCTGTTGCCTGGGGCCACAGTGGTGGGAAGAGTCACCTTGCTGGGGGTCCTCTTCTGAGATGACATCCTCAGCTGACAGCAAGTCGTCATGGGACAGTGGAAAACAGCTTCCTAGTAGATGACCAGAGAGAGCAAGATGAAGTATCAGAGAGCCTGTGTCTGCATCGTCCAGCGCCCTCAGCTGGCCATGCCTGTGCTGAGCAGACACCAGGAGGTAGGATGGCCAGGACCCTGGTGGAAGCTGGCCACCATGGTTGTCCTTGTTGGTTTTTTTGTCAACTTGACACAAGCTCTGGGAGGTCTGTCAGGAGGTGAATGGAGTGTGAGCTATGAGAACAGCAGCCTGTGGAAAAGCTGCTGCAGCTTCCTCATCACAGGAGACCAAAGAGGGCAGCAACTCTGAACACAAGCTCACAGCAGTTCCAGAATCTTCTACCATGCAAGGAGAGACAGACATGGCAGGCTGTGCTGGGAAGGGTTACAGGCCCAAAGGGCAGGTGCCTACCCCTGGCTTGCCCAGCCTAAAGCTCACAGGACTGATATTTATCCCAGAGTGACCCTGCCCAAGCTGCCTGGTCCCCAGGGAAGGAGACTCACCCAGGCACGAATTCATCCATGTTGGCCATCTGATAAGAATTCCAACTGTGCTGAGTTCACAGCTTCTTGGGTGCTCCAGCATATTGCAGATTCATTTTAGGTGTGGGTCGACGTGAGAGGGTGATCGCCTGTAGTACACACATGTGGAGGCCAGATGTCATGCCTTCTTGTCCTTATTATTTATTTATTTATTTATTTGTTTGTTTGTCTATCTATCTATCTATCTATCTATCTATCTATCTATCTATCTATCTATCTATCTATCTATCTATCTATTTATTTATGAGACAGTGTCTCTGACCCTGAAGCTCACCAGTTACCTAGGTTGACTGTCCAGCAAGCTCTGAGGATTCTCCCATCTCTGGCTCCCAGCTCTGGGGTTACAGAGCATACCACCACACTTGGCTTTTTTTCTAGACGGTGGCGATTCAAACTCATGCCATTCCAATTTTGCAGCAAGCACTTTGTCCACCAAGCCATCTCATCTCCCCAGCAGCCCCAAAGTTTGAAAACACTGCTGCCTTATATCCTGACAAACTGCTATCTCGTTTATTGATTGCCTATGACACAGCCACTGAGCTAAATGTACAAATCTTGTCTGTAGGCTGTGGGGTTTGGTCTCTCTGTCTGTTTTGACTTTGCAGTGCTGGGATTCAAACCTAGGGCCTCGTGCATGCTTGCTTCCGATCTCTCACTGAGCACAACCAGCCTCCTCCTGCAGGCGGGCAGTTTTCATCCCACCATAAGAGTGAAGCATGGGTCTCAGACAGGTGGAGGCACTTGCCTTAGACCACACAGCCTGTCATTTTGATGAGGCTTGCTGGCCCCTCCTACAGCACGGCCTTTTCTTACACACACAGTATCTTTATCTAAAGTGAGAGTTAAGTCAGGAGTAAGCATCCCAACCCACTCCCCGCCCGTTACCTTTGTAAGGTATTAACCGGAGAATCTGGATGATGTGAGCTCAGTGGGGCTGGGATTTCCAGAACTCTCTTCCTTGCATAGATTCTGGTTGGCACAGGCCAAGCTTTTGGGGGAGACGAGGGACAGCTTGCCCACCTGGGCATTCTAGGGCTGGCTTACTGACTGGCAGGGACAGTGGTGAGCGCACCTTTCGGTGCCTGCCATCTTTCTTCAGCTTCTGAGCTCGGTGACAAGGGCTTCACTGTCTTCTGCAGATGCTGGAACACAGATGGTGGCTGCTGGGGACCTGGGAAGATAAGGAGCTTAGCCTCAGGGCTCCGGCCTGTTCCAGCCCCTCCCATTTATTGCCTGTCCCTCTAGGTGGCCCAGCTGATCTCCTGCCAGCACCAGGCTCCAGCTCCTGCAGGTGTGGGAGGTTAGCTCCTTGCAGTCAAGTTTTCCAGTGCTTTCTCTCAACCCCCACAAGACCTGCCATAGCCCTGAGGGCTAACTCCTGACCCCTGTGCAGTCAGCCTTGTCTAGTCAGAGCGAGCCCAGCCAGTTCCCACCGGCCCATTGTTTTCTAGTGCCTAACCACAAGTCTAAGTGTGTTGCGTAGCCTGGCTCACACTCTACTTAGAGGTTTAGAAACCACCTCAGAGACAGACGAAGCACAGGGAGACAGAGCGGAGGGACTCCCTCTGCCTTTAACCCAGACATCTTGGGTTTCCCAAGGCCCTTGGCAGTTCTCCACAGACCTGTCCCACAGCTCTGAGACTAAGAAGATCTCCAAGCTGACCGTCAGAGAATCGGACTGTCTAGTGGAAAATCCTGATGCCAGTTTGTGCCTGGTGTCGCAAGGCTGTGGCCGGCTGGGAGGGGGATGCACCATACCACAGGAAGTTACGCATCTGGCTGGGTATCACTAGTGCATACGATGTGAGGGATTTAAACTTTTCCAGATGCTCAGAATATGAGCAATTTCAAGTGTCCGACCACAAGTATTGCATGCCGGGGCTTGTACGTGTGTGGATGCGCATGCGCCAAGATGCCTGGATTAGAAACAACTCACAAAGCAGAAGAAGCCGTCGGTTAGTCTGTGAACAGGCTCCCATTGGCCTGAGGAGAATATGGAAGCCATCGAGGCCCTCTGCATTCAACACGCTGACCTGATGCTATTTCACAGTCAAGCATGGCAGCACAGGTCTGACGTCCAAGTTCCCTGAGATTCTGAGGCAGGAGGATTGCATGTCTAAGGCCTACTGAGTGAGTTCAAGGCTGGCCTAGACAATTTAGAAAGAACTGGTCTCAAAAGCCAAAAGGAAATCTGGGCTGTAATGCGGTGGTAGTTCACAAATATTACATCACCAACTTTACGATGGTTGAGGTATCCAGACACCTCTCCACTGCTCTCACGGATTCAGTAAGTAAACTGAGGCTCTGAGCTCTCCACAGCAGAAGTCAGTCCTTCGAGTTTCAGAATTGTCCTAACCCTGTGTTTCTCAACCTGTGGATCTCAACCCCTTTGTGGGGGGGTCAAATGACCTTTTCACAGGGGTCGCCCAAGACCACCAGAAAACAGATATGTACATTACGATTCATAACACCAGCAAAATTATAGTTCTGAAGTAGCAACAAAAATAATTTTATGGTTGGGGCATCACCACAATATGAGAAACTACATTAAAGGGTCGCACTGTTAGGAAGATTGAGAACCACCCTCTTAGCTTGGAGGGGGCCAGGCCTGTACTAGTTACCAACACTATAGAAGGCACTGTTGAGGACCCGTTACTTCTGTTTCTGGTTTCCAGGTTCACTGAGGGCATAAGGGACATGGTGTGTGTGGTGAGTGGCTGGGGGGTGGGTGGTTGGGGAAGGGCAGGGGGCAGTGGGGTGACAATGCCTGGCCAGGCCCTCCTGCCCTCCTGATGACTCTCATGTAACTTTGTTGCCTTTCATGGTCATGGGTGGCCACAGAGACTGCCACCGTCCGTGCTGTCAGTTTTCCTGGCTGGCAGAGATGCTGGCAATCAGGCAGACGAGCCCAGCTCCCACGACCATCAGGCATTTATCCGGTGCCCGGCCTCACCGACCAGGTCACAGACATTCCTACCTATCTACTGACCAGCAGTAGGATCGTCGTGTCCCCTGCCCACATAGCCAAGGCTTTTGGAAGAAGGCTCACTGCAAGATGACTGAAGAAAGTCACAGGCAGGTGTGGGAACTTGTCACCATCTGGAGGTGGAATGACCTGGGGCCTGTGTGGCTCAGTCTTAATTCAAGGTTTTTCCCCTGCCATGTGACAGGCAGCTTCTAGATAGCTCTGCCTCACTGCCATGTTCCTGCCCCAACCCCACACCCCTGCTTTGCCATAGACAGGCTTCAGAAATTGTCACCTACAGATCTCTCACTCTGCCCTAATATAGCCATGATGCCTGCTTCCTGCAGGGTTGTGGATGGAACCCAGGGCTCCCAGCGTGAAGGTGAGCACTAGCATTGGGTCCTAGGAACTGGCTCCGTGGTCCAAGTCTTTGATCATCTTTGATGGTTGTCTCAGTTAGGGTTTTACTGCTGTGAACAGACACCATGACCAAGGCAACTCTTATAAGGACAACATATAATTGGGGCTGGCTTACAGGTTCAGAGGTTCAGTCCGTTATCATCAAGGCGGGAACATGGCAGCATCCAGGCAGGCATGGTGCAGAAGGAGCTGGGAGTTCTACATCTTCATCTGAAGGCTGCTAGAGAAGACTGGATTCCAGACAGCTAGGATAAGGCTCTTAAAGGCCACACCCATTCCACCAAGGCCACACCTACTCCACCGAGGCCACACCTTCTAATAGTGCCACTCCCTTGGCTGAGCATATACAAACCATCACAATTGTGTTACATGGTAGGTACTACACTAGTTCGTGTCTGCGTTCTCTCCTCTTAACTGAGTGTCTTCTACGCCTCTTCCTCTTCTAAGCTCCAGGATACAATGTTGAACGTTGTTACCAATGCTGGTCTCCAGATGGAGCTGACTTTTAGTGCAGGAGATGGACCAGGGGTGAATATTATTCCAGGTGGCTCCAAGTGAGGGTGGGCAGAGCAGGGCAGGGCAGGAGAGAGAGAATCGGGCTTTGAGGAGGACACTTCAGAGGGTGGCCACAGGGGCTTCCCTGAGGGACAGAGACCTGAGGGCAGCAATCCTGGCTAGGGGTACATCAAAGTACACTTAGTTTCAAGGTACTGAGCCCTAAGCCCAGTGGCAGAGGGAGCTCAGAACTCCAAAGGGAATATTTGAGAATACAGCTTTGAGGAGGAGGTGAAGGGTGCTAAGCAGAGCCTGCACCACGCAGGGCCTTGTGGGAGCTTGAGCTTGCTTTCTGGTACAAGGAAGCCACCCACAATGACCACATTATTTATTTGTTTGTTTATTTATTTGCTTATTGATTATTGATTGATTGGTTGGTTGATTGGGACTGGCTGACCTGAAACGTGCTATATAAACCAGGTTGGTCTTGAACTCAGAGATCTGCATGCTTCTGCACTGGGATTAAAGGCACCAGATTAAGAGGACAAGCCACACCTGGCTCTGAAGACAGCTCTTGGTTTGGAAGTCCAACAGTTCCCTTGTCCCCAGGCTGGGGGAGGGGGCATGGACCCTCTAAATGACCTCAGTGCTGTCTTGCTCCCAGAAGGGCAGCCTCGGTTTCCTTCCCACAGACCCACCACAGCACAGCTCTAGAAAGATGTGGGGCTCAGTGGGTAAACGTACCTGCTGCCAAACCCGATGACCCAAGTTTGATCCCAGGTCCCTCATGGTGGGAGGAGAGAACTCACAGGCTGTCCGGTGACCTCCACACACACTGTGTGGCACCTATGATCCCCCACTCACACACAACAAATAAATGTAATAAAAACAAAATAATTCAGTTCTGTTTGGGGCTCCAGGGAATTCCTAGTGCTTGTGGTTCCTCTTTCTTTCTCCTTCCTTCCCAGCTTCAAACTTGCAATCCTCCTGTCTCACTACCTTCAGCTCACAGATCACTGCCCTGTGTCACTGTGCCACTGTGTCTGGTCCTGATTGATTTATTCCGAGATAAAGCAGGACAGATAAAGTCAGAGTCCTGTGGGTGAATTCTGCTCTCTACTACAGCGGGGCAAGCCCTGAAGTGCAGCTTTGCCTTTCTACATAAAGACCACGTATGTGCAGATGTGTGTGTGTGCATGCATGTGTGTGTGTACATGTGTGTGTGCATATGTGTACATGTATGTGGGTGCAGGTGCGTATATGTGCATGCATGTGTGTGTGCGTGTGTGTGCATGTGTGTACACGTGTGTGCATACATGTGTGTGCACATGTGTACATGTATGTGGGTGCAGGTGTGTATATGTGCATGCATGTGTGTGTGCATGTGTGTGCATGCATGTGTGTGTGCATATGTGTACATGTATGTGGGTGCAGGTGTGTATATGTGCATGTGTGTACAGGTGTGTTTGTGCATGTGTACATGCATGTGTGTGCATCCATGTGTGTGCAGGTGGATGTGTACATGCGTGTATATATGTGTGCAGGTGGGTGTGTACATGCATGTGTGTGTGTGTGCAGGTGGATGGGTGTGTACATGCATGTGTGAATGCAGGTGGGTGTATACATGTGGGTGTATACATGCAAGTGTGTGTATGTACAGGTGTGTGGGCGTGTGCATGCACATGTGTGTGAGTACACAGAGACCCCATTCTCTGCTCTGTGCCATCAGAAGTGATCTTTAGGATCTCTCTGGGAATGTGTGGAGCTGGTCTTGGATTGGGCTGCCAGCATGTCCAAGGCATTCTCTGTCTCTTGTGACTGTGTCTGGGTGGCTTCCGGCATTGTTCTGCCACACACAGGCAGTGGGACACACCCTCCTGCCTGGCTCCTGCATACCATGAGTGAGTGAACTTTTCCAGATTGGTGGGGTGGGGAACAGCCTTCAAGGATGTGCCTGTGTGAGTTTGACCTTCATGGGGTTAAATTAGACTCCAAACGCTCAAAGGAGAAAAGGCCAATCAGTGGCTTTCTGTCCAAAAGCCACAGGCTGCCCGTGTCGGGAACCAAACCCATGAGATGTTGGGAGCCAAACCCATGAAATTACTCGCTGTTCTGTGAAGCTTAGTCAGTTAAGGTGCAAGGTTAGAAAGGACAGGGCGTCTGTGGTCTCAGGTCCCAGGAATTGAAAGAATGTCTGGTATTTTCTGAAAACTGCTTATGGTAGTGGGTTGGCCTTGGGCCATGTGTAACCTTCCCGCCTGCCTGTCTTTTTAAGCTGCTGTCCTGAAATAAACTTCGAGAGCTTGATCAGAATATAGACTTGCTCTCCTTCTTCATGTCTCCTGTCCCCCATTCTTTTGCCCCCTCCCAGGTTCCCACTGAACCCCCGCAGGCCGGGGCAATTGGCGGCCAGACGTGGGACCTGGGTACAGGGGTCCGACTGAACGTTGCTCACCCAGGGACGTCCCCCCACCCATAGGATCGCTGCGCTTCCCTGAGGTCATGTAAGGAGATCCACGCATTGTGATCGCCACAGATCGCCCGTCTGTGAGTCTGATCCATTGAGGTAAGATAAAGCAACGAAAATACGGGACATGAATTGAGCAAGCATGACTTATTCTTACAGAGTCTCAAGGAGTCCCTCAAGACACGAGAAACTCGGGTAAAGAAAAAGGATCTTATTAAGTTCTTTGAATTTGTTAATTGATGTCTGTCCTTGGTTTCCTCAAGAAGGAACTATTGATGAAAAAGGATGAGCCAGAGTGAATAAACCTTGTAGAAGGACAAGGTAATGGTAAAATATGTTTTATGTATGTGTTTAGAGTTGTGCTAAAATCTAGAGAAACGAAGGTAATTCTCATAGGTGCTTTTAATCTTTGGACCCTGACTAGAGATAGTTTACACCCTAGACATGAGAGAATGGGTTTGAGAAAAGCAATCCTCCCCGACTATCCGGGGAAGGAAAATGAATGTAAGCTGTTTCAGAGCTCTCCTAGGGACAGAAGGAGGTCAGGAGACGTCCTGCCTCTTCTCTGAACCCTACAGGAGAAATGCTTAGTTCTAGTTCTGGGTCTCTTAGGTAGGATATCTGAGTCCCTTTGGGACATCTAATTCTCTTTCCTCTCTGTGTATTGTATATTCTTGGTGCACCAATCTGTCCGTGTCTGTCAGTTTGTGTGTTTTTGTTTCTTTGCTTGAATGCTGCTCTGTGTTTCATGTTCAAAAGGAAAAAAAAAAAAAAAAAAAAACGGTTAAAACTATCTGCTGGTTGTTCAGCCCTTGATTTAGTTTTAACTTGGTTTCAAAAAGATAGAAAAAAGAAGAAGAAAAAAGAAAAGAAAAAAGCAGTCTCAACTGGCCTTTGGAGCCCTGCACCTGTAGCTAGGGGTCAAACTCAGCTGGAGAAGCCCTGCCAGGAGCTCAGTGGCTGCACAAGGTGCTCTTAAAGGGGCCAGCAGCTTCTCGGCTTCTATGGTGAGGGAGCTGATGGCTATTTCTCCTCTCTTGAAATTACAACTAGAAAAGGTAAAATTTTGTCTAAATAAGTAAATGTGAAGCTACTTCATTTTTGTTTCTGACTGGTTTTGAAAGTATAAATATGTTCTGCATGTCTTGGTTATAGATTATTGGCTTATAAGTTATTGGGTATGATTAAAAATTTGTAACTTTGGTAACAGAAAGTTGGCTTAAAACTGGTAACTCAGGGTTAGAGTCATTCTAGACAGCAACATGTGACATGAGCCAACCCAGGGAAACAGGTCTCTAAAGATACGTTTTAATTGGGTAATATTTTATGTAATTCTTACCCTAGAAACCAGACTTATAAAAGATAGGATTTAGGGAGTGTCTCTCTGGTGAGGTATTAGAGGCCTCACCGTCATGCGTTCATGTGCAGGAACTGGCAGCCAAACTTTGTAGCATGGGGGTGAATCACTTGATTTTGGAGAGACTGGATTGTTTGTTGGAGGTTGAGTTTTGCTTTCCAAAGTCGTCGTTGTGCTCTGGTGTTGCAAGGGAAACTTAAAAATTAAAGTTAAACTGCCAGTGTTCCATTGGCTGCAGTTTGCAGTTCGATCACAGGCTCAGGATTCTAACTCACACATATTTATAATTAAGAAAAAAATCCGGCAGGTGGAGATTGCTGCAGGGTTTGTGAAGGGTTGCTGAGGATTGGAACTTGCAGAAGCATCACAGCCTGGCTGCCTACTCCAGCTGCCATTCCAGGAAATGCTTACAGAATTGTTATGGATTTAGATAATTGTTTTTATACTGTTTCTTTGCGTCCTGGTGACTGTGGGAGGTTTGCATTTAGTGAGCTTGCTGGTAATTTTAAAGAACCCATGAAACAATATCATTGGAAAGTTTTGCCTCAAAGAATGGCTAATAGCCCTACATTACTTTTAAAAAGTTTTCAAAAGTTGTTAGGAGATATTAATTGGCTAAGACCTCATCTTAAGCTCACCACAGGAGAACTTAAACTTCTGTTTGATATTCTCAAGGGAGATGCAAATCCTAATTCCTCTCAACAATTAACTGATGTGGGACTAATAGTTTTACAGAAAGTAGAAGAAGCTATTAGCCAACAACAGATACATTATATAGACTATGATCAATTGTTGGCCATTTGCATTATTGCTACTCATGTGCTCACAGTTTTTTGGCAAAAGAGACCATTAACGTAGATTCATCTTTCTTCATCTCCAAGTAAAGTTTGAACACCCTATTATGAAGCTGTTGCTGTGTTAATACAGAATTGTAGAATAGAATCAAGAAAATATTTTGGGAAAGAACCTGATGAAATATTTATTCCTTATTCCAAACAGCAATTAAATTGGTTGTTGCAAACTACTGATATTTGACCTATTGCATGTGCCAACTTTTCAGGAAAAATTGATAATCATTATCCTAAAGATAAGTTGTTGCAATTTGCCTCTATGCATGCTTTTGTATTTCCTGTACATTTACGCATGCAGCCCATAGGGAATGTGCTTACTGTATTTACGGATGGCTCATCTAATGGGAAGACAGCATATGTGATTGGATCACATGTTCATTCTCTTGAGATTCCCCCTGCTTCAGCACAAGTAATTGAACTACACGCTGTAGCTGCTGTTTTTGAAATGCTAAAAAAATCAAGCTTTTAATTTATATACTGATAGCCAATATATAGCTCATGGTTTACAATTACTTGAAATTGTTCCCTTTTTAGATACTGCTAATTCTCAAATTTTGCAATTATTTATGCAAATACAACTCAATTTAAGAGAACGTACAGTTCCTTATTTTGTAGGACACTTAAGAGCTCATACTGGATTGCTCGGACCCCTTGGTGAGGGCAATGCCACAGCAGATTTGTCTACCAAGAGGGTTATAGGCCTTACACAGGAACAATTGGCCAAACAATCCCACTCTTTACATCATCAAAATAGTAATAGCTTGAGACAATGATCTGGTATTTCTAGAAAATGTGCATGTCCAATTGTAAAGACTTGTCCTGAATGTCCTCAGTTTCTACCTGTACCACATAATGGCGTTAATCCTCAAGGACTTATACCTAACCAATTATGGCAAATGGATGTTACTCATATTTCTGATTTTGGAAAATTAAAATATGTACATGTTACTATTGACACCTTTCCATGCTTTCTAGTTGCAACTGCTTCAACAGGAAAAGCAACTAAAAATATAATCAGTCATTGCCTGCATTGTTTTTCTATGCTTGGTGTTCCCAATCAGATTAAAACAGATAACGGAACTGGCTATTACAGTCATGCATTTGAGACTTTTTGTCAACAATTTAATATTTCCATATTATTTGGATTCCTTGTAATTCTCAAGGACAAGGTATTGTGGAACTTAAAAATAATATCTTCATAAAATAAAAAAGGGGGAGTTATATCCCTGTACAACACAAATTATTTAAATCATGCTTTTTATTTTAAAATGCCAAGGAACTCCCTGCTGAGTGTCTATGGCACCTACAACTAGGCATACTTATGCCGGGTGAAATGGAGGGATCCACTTACAGGCACATGGCGTGATCCAGATCAGGTATTTAACATGGGGAACAGGGCATGTTTGTGTTCTTTCTACAGGATGCTAAAGGAGCAGGCCAGCTGCCAGAACGATTGGTGAGACATGCTGATGCTGGGACAAAGAATGATGCTGACCGTGAGCTTGCTGAGTGCCCTGACAATGGTGACAGGAAAGCTGTATTGGACATCTGTTCCTGACCTACCTTTGCTTGCCTATATCCCAGATTGGACAAGATGTCTTGCCTCAAGATTTTAGACCTTGTGGGACAGAGAACATGGAAACTGTGGAAACTGCTTCAAAAAACTAGTCAAAAAGAGAAGTTACAATGACTTTTCTCTTTCCTTATAATGAGACCAGTTATTCTGACTCAATCGTGGACTGGTATAGAAATCAATCCAATATTGGAAATGACAGTCTTCATTGGGAAGGCTGGTTCTGGACATTTTCAGAGACATATTTGGAAGTTAGCTGCAGTTATCTATGATTTTATGTTAGCAAGAGATAAAGTCGGGACAGGATCTGGACTTTGAACAAGTGTTCGTGCGTGTGTTAAGGCTCCTAATCTTTTACTAATTGGTCATGTTAAATTTACTTTTTCTTCCACATTATTTAATGTAAGTTGCATTGATTGTACACTTTTTAATTGTGTTAGTGTGCTGAAATCTGGCATGTCTGTTATGGTGGTCTGTCAACTAGCTTTTGTTTTATTGCCTGTGAGTATTACAGGACCTTGGTATTCTGAAAAAGGCTTGCAAGTACTGGAAGAAGTGAGTCAGGCTTTAAGCAGAAGCAAGAGGGAAGTGGGCTTGATTATCACTGACATAGCAGCTTTAATTACATTAATAGCTAACACCACTGCTTCTACAATTGCTTTGACACAAGAAGTTAAGACAGCTACCTTTGTTAATCATTTAGCAAAAAATGTTACTAATGTTCTGAGTCTTCAAGAGGATTTAGATTGGTGTTTAGAACAACAGATTGGCTCCCTGGCATCCAAACGATTCAAGTTCATTATCATAAACTTGATTTGGCTGATAGAGGCCTGGCTGATCCCTACAATGCCGTGTCTCCTTTGGGACCTGCATAAAACTCAGATTTATGCTCACCTGCCTTGGCGTGGGCACCTGCAAGGGGTGAGAGACTAAGTACCACAGGGGGAGGACCCAAGTGTCCATTTCTGAGTAGCCTGTGAAGCAAACCTGATTGCATAGAGGTTGGTGTCTGCCCTTCCTTTGATCACACTCTGTGGGGATACCTACAGAAGTTGACAAAGGCTAACCTCTCCTCCCCCAAAGACACCGATGACATATAAAGTGCTCGGAGGATTGGGTCAATACTTCCCCCCTCTGGTTAATGCCCATTCATCTTCATAGTGCGATCATCCCTAGCTACTCACCGGCCTCATAAAAACTGTTAAAAGGGAGGAGATGTCGGGAGCCAAACCCATGAAATTACCGACTGTTTTGTGAAGCTTAGTCAGTTAAGGTGCAAGGTTAGAAAGGACAGGGCGTCTGCGGTCTCGGGTTCTAGAAATTGAAAGAATGTTTGGTGTTTCCTGAAAACTGGTTATGGTAGTGGGTTGGCCTTGGGCCATGTGTAACCTTCCCGCTTGCCTGTCTTTTTTTGAGACAGGGTTTCTCTGTGTAGCCCTGGCTGTCCTGGAACTCACTCTGTAGACCAGGCTGGCCTCGAATTCAGAAATCTACCTGCCTCTGCCTCCCAAGTGCTAGGATTAAAGGCGTGTGCCACCACTGCCTGGCTCTGCCTGTCTTTTTAAGCTGCTGTCCTGAAATAAACCTCAAGAACTTGATCAGAATATAGACTTGCTCTCCTTCTTCGTGTCTCCTGTCCCCATTCTTTCGCCCCCTTCCCAGGTTCCCACTGAATCCCCGCAGGCCGGGGCATGCTGGCACACAGAGTTAAAGGAGCTAGGCTAAAATTTGAATAAAAATGCTAATATTTACAGAATATGGGCCAATGCCACACCAGCCAGGACTGCAGCTTTGTGTGAGGAGAAGCATGACCTTTGGACATGCTGCTGCCGCCTAGGTGGCCTGAGGCAGAAGGCAAAAGTGACTTCTCCCCAGCCCCCATAGTCTCTGGCAGGCTGCCTGCTGGCCACATTCCCAGCTGGGGAGCCTGCAGGGGCCTCCTGACCCTGGATGACCTTCTCCAACACTTGATGGCTTCATCTTCTGGATTTGAGATGCACCACAGGGCATGGAAGTTAGTGGGTTTCCTGCACCTCTAGGGCTGGACCGTAGCTGGTAGCAGAAGAGCTCAGTAGCCTCACAGGGGAGGCTTTGGGTTCCTGGAATGGATGAGGAGGGGCCTCAGCCTGTTCCTCATGTGTCCCTTAATAAAAGTGCAGGCTACAGATTTAGGGTCTGTGGTCCTGTCACAGGGCCAGTCTACAGTCATGGAGGGAAAGGGTCCACAGACAACAAAGTGATGGCTGAGGCTCTGATCCACTACAACTGTTCACTCCAACAAGCGATGGGGTCAGGCGGTGCATGCTGGGGTCGACTGTGATGTCATTGGGCCACCTGGGGCTGTGTTTGCACAGGTGTTTGTGGTGGGTTTGGAAGTTGGAGCCACCAAAATAGGGTTGGGCTACAAGTATTCTGAAAGGAGGGCCTTGCTGTAGTGGCACATACCTGCCCTTAGCACCTGGGAGGCTGAAGCAGGGGGATTGCAATTTTGAGGTCACCCTGGGCTACATAATGAGACCCTGTCTTAAAATAAAGAAATAAGGATTAGAGGAGAGAGAGTGTGTGACTGAAGGGGTGGGGGTGAGGGTTCTGAAGGGGGGAGGGTGTCTGGAGGGGGAAGGGTGTCTGGAGGGGGAGGGTTCTAGAGGGGCTGGTAAAGGGAAGGGAGGGCTAAGAAGAGCAGAAGGCACTAGCCAGATGTGCCAGGGTCCTGTCTCGATCAAACCAAGAGTTTCTGGGAGACTCCTGTAACCTAGAGATGCTGCTGGTCATTCGGTCATTTAGCCGCATCTTTTGTAAGGTCTTGGACCCAAGCCTGGCCATGAACTCAGCCCCATAAGCAGCTTCGGCTTGTCTGTAGTTGAGCAGTACTAGTTCCGACCCCAATCTTAAGTCCCTGAAGGTGTCAGGCAAGTGGTCCACCACTGAGTGGTCAGCACCAAAGTAACACTTCAGGAAACAGGAAATTAGCATTCACTACAACCCTGACAACCCCTTACAACAACAACGGGGGGGCGGGGGGGGAGGGGGGGGGGAGAAGAAAACCTCATTACAAAATGAAGCAGGCTGCCTCAACCTGGCAAGCCATGTCCTGATTAGGTGTCAAAACCAAGACAACCCCAGATCTAAACAAAAGCTGATTTATGCAAAATGCAAGCTCATTACAAGTCAGTTAGGACTGAGACAAGCTTTGGGGACAAACCTCCTCTTACCAATTCTACCCCACCACTTCCATAGCCCAGGCGGATGCAGTGGGAGGCTCCTGCCTTCCCGGTGTCCCCACATCCCTGCCCATGGGTACATGGGCACAGCCAAGGAAAAGTGTGTAGAGACTGTGATTTTTACATTCAGTTTCTACGGTCCCCAAAAGTTCACCCATGGATGCCTGAGAACCTGATGACATTGTGGCTGAAGAGATTCCTATAAACACAATTAAAAAGAAGTAAAGTTCACAGTGGAAGCAACCTCCCCTGGTTGGGTGGTCCTGCAGACCAAAGCCCGGACACACAGCCTCTACAAAAGGTTGACTTAGACTCTGCTCCTGTCCTGGCAAGGGTTCCGTCCTTTAAAGTGAACAGAAAAGAGGGACCAAACTGGCAGAGGTGGGAGAACTCGGCACACAGTAGGTGCCTGTCCAGGTTAGAGCTAAGGCATTTCTAGTCTCCTAAACTTGGCGATCCCAGAAGGGCTGTGTTTGCCACTTACACAGACACTGGGCGGCCGTACTTGGAAAGATGTGCGCTTCCTCGGAGTGGCCACCAGAGGGCGAACGTACCATTCCGACACAGCCTGGAGGTGCAGACCTCTCCACACAGCTACACAGGGACCCTTCTCAGGGAAGGGCCCTCTAGGGACAGCCACCACTGCTGTGAGTGTCCTTGTTGTACTTTAGGCAAGAGTCTAATTTGCTAGGCCACTATCCCCTTGCGTGTGATGCTCTCTGCAGGCCCAGAGAGCTAATCCCTGCTTTCTCCTGTTCTTAGGGTCCTGCTGGGTCACATCAGGACAAGGAGCCCAGCCTGTGTGGTGAGTTATGATTGACAGGGACCAGTCCCTTGCTGGATGCTCTGCCCCCTGCCTGAGATGCCCTGTGACCCTATGTAACTGTCTGGGGCTTCTGGGAAAGACTCTACTTGCTCTCTGATTGGCTGAAGCAATAGATATCACCCCCATTCCTCCCCCTACCTCCACCACAACCCCACATCCACCCACCACCATCCTTTTGACTCACAGGGCAACTGGGTGACACTGAGACCTAATATGTCAAGGACCAGAGGCAAAGCAGCCACAGACTGACTGGGCCCTGGTCCCTCTGTCTAGAAAGTCCCTGAGCTGATATACAGGCAGTAGCTCCCGTCATTTCCTCTCAGCTCACTGCAGAGCCCTTCCCAGAGCCACCACTGTCCCCCAGCTTCTCTCCTCACCTCAGTCAGATCTGTTTCTGTAAGTCATGATCGGTTAGACAGGACCCCAGGAACTTTAGCAGATGCTTGAGCATGTTGTCTGTGGGGCGTGGTCTGTGGCAGGCAATCTGGCACCTGGTTGAGCACAGGCTGAAAACTCTGGGAGACCCAGTGGAATATCCACGAGGGACTGGAAAATGTTTTAGACCAATGCTCCCGGAAGACTCCTGTAAAAACAGCTACAGCTTTCCCTACAGAGAGGTCATGTGAGATTTGTCATGTAGGAATAACGCTAAGCCCTCCCACACGCAAATAAGGTGTCTGAAGCCCTCAGACCAAGCCAATGGGAAGTACCTGTTATCAAACCCCTGACCCCTTCCAAACAGTATATTAGACCGTCCCGACCTATGTAGAAGAGATCCCCATCCAGAAGGAATAAAGGTGTGAGAGCTACTCCGTCGTCCAAGAGATTCTATCGTAAGAGCTGTAACACTGCAGCCTGGGAAGAGGTCTGCTCTCCCGAATGCCACCAGAAGCTTCCCGCACTCTGCTGGCTAGTTGGCCTCTCGTGGGTTCAGCCCAGCCCGACTCAGCACAGGGCAGTGGGTGCAGCGTCTTGGTGCAACCGAGGCGGCAACTGCAGGGACCTGGGTGGAGGAGATTCTGTCCCTGCTTGTGCTCTCCTCCTTGCCAGAATCCTTGCATTTGGCTGGCCAGAGACCCCTGAGGAAGGCTCCCAGCACGCAGTCCAACAGTTGTCCTTCCTTCAGGAGCCCCCTTCAAACAGGGGCTCTGCGATTATGAAGTCCTTGATCAGGATGATAGGCCAAGAATTCACCAGGGGCTGGCAAGATGGCTCAGTGAGTAAGGGTGCTTGCGGTCAAGCCAGATACTCTGAGTTCAATCCCCAGGACCTGGTGGAAGAAGAGCATCAACTCCCACAAATTGCCCTCTGACCTCCACAAACATGTCAGGGAGCACGAGAGCGTGTGTGTGTGTGTGTGTGTGTGTGTGTGTGTGTGTGTGTGTGTGTGTGTGTGTACACACGCACGCGCGCACGTGCACACACTCAGAATGTGATAAAGAATTCACCAGAACCAACAAGCAGTCAATGGTGCTGTGGTGCTGGTGGAATTCCTTCTCCCTGTCTCCTCCCTCCCCTTTCCCCTCCACAGTATTCTCAGAGGTCTCCATTCATCTACATGAATTTGATGCCTGGCACTAAACTTCACCTCGGGGAGCCTTTGATTGAATCAGGCAGAGTCCCTCTGAAGATCACAGCAGCGCACAGAAGGCTCTGGCTGCCTGCGGCTCCGGAGTGAAACCTTGATTCCCCAATGAGCTGCCTCTGAAGAGAGAGGAAGAGGGACATTTACAAAGATTCACGGACTTTCCTCATGTTCAGCGAACATGGCAGTGAGTGTCTGTGGGGACAGGCGGTGTTGGCTTCTGAGTTCACACTCCCCAGGTGTGCATGGGGCGAGCCAGTGCCCTGGGCACTCTGTAGCTGGTACTGTGAGAAAAATGACTCCCACCAGGGTGGGTGGGCATGGGGGACATGTCCATAGTCACAGCATTCAGGAGGATAAGGCAGGAGGAGCCTAAGTTCCAGGCCAGCCTCAGCTACTAGGGAGCCACTGTCTCAGAAGCAAGCAAGCAAGCAAGCAAACAAACAAATCAATAAAGAAGGGGCCTTGCAAAAACACAGATCTGAGTTTCATAGTTAGCAATAGCTTCAAGGGCTTTTACCTTATTCGAAATGTGCAAAAATAACATTAAGAAAGGTTTAGAACATTGTTAACGTATGACATGGTTTAAACTACGTGTTTAGTCTTAAGCATAAACATGGAGTGAACCGGTTGCCTGTGGCGACACACTAGCACCATCCCAACCCCAGTTGCCTGTGGCCATACACTAGCATCAGCCCAACACCCCCCCCCCCATTCCTTTCCAACCTGAATGTCTCTCCTGATGTTACAACTTAGCCCATATGGGAAGCATTTTTTATTGCTATAATAAAACACCTGAGGCTGAGCCCTTTAAAAAGAAAAGGGGTTGGGGGGGCTGGTGAGGCAGCTGTCCCGGAGTTGTCATAACTGTAACCCAGCTTCAGGAGGGAGAAGAGGAGGAAGGGAAGAAAGGAGGAGAGAAGAAAGAAGGGGGGAGAGAGGATGAGAAAGGGAAGGAAAGGGGGAGGAGAAAAGGAAGGGGAAGAAGGAAGGGAGGAAAGAAGAACAGGAGGAGGAGGGAGGAGAGGAGGAGGAAAGAAGGGGAGGAGGAAAGAGGAAGGGGAGGAGGAAGGAGGAAGGGGAGGAGGAAAAAGGAAGGGGAGGAGGAAAGAGGAAGGGGAGGAGGAAGGAGGAAGGGGAGGAGGAAAGAGGAAGGGGAGGAGGGAGGAGGAAGGGGAGGAGGAAAAAGGAAGGGGAGGAGGAAAGAAGGAGAGGAGGAAAGAGGAAGGGGAGGAGGAAGGAGGAAGGGGAGGAGGAAGGAGAAAGGGGAGGAGGAAAGAGGAAGGGGAGAAGGAAGGAGGAAGGGGAGGAGGGAGGGTATGGGAGCCAAGGTAGCCATGGGTGGCTATGTACTGTTGACACAGGCAAGGTCGTGTCACCAACCAAGGCCTTGTATCCAGTGGGACATTGGCAAAGCCTTTCCCCTGGGTCAGGCCTGGGAAAGGCCAAGCTGCCCTTGGTCCAAGAGTCAGTGTTTATGAATATTGACCAGTGTCTTAGTGTTTAGTTGCTGTGGACAGACACCATGACCAAGGCAACTCTTACAAGGACAACATTTCTTTGGGGCTGGCTTACAGGTTCAGAGGTTCAGTCCATTATCATCAAGGCAGGAGCATGGCAGCATCCAGGCAGACATGGTGCAGGAGGAGCTGAGAGGTCTACATCGAAGGCAACCAGGAGAGACTGACATCCTCAGGCAGCTAGGAGGAAGCTCTCTTTCACAATGGGTGGAGCCTGAGCATAGGAGGAGACCTTAAAGCCCACCCCCACAGTGACGCACTTCCTCCGACAAGGCCACACCTCCTAACAGGACCATTCCCTATGGGCCAAGCATATTCAAACCACCACAACCAGTGTAGGAAAATACTAGAAATTGCAACTTCCTCCTCTGGGACGTTTTATCCCCAGACGACTCCCCTACAGAGACCTCCCCTGCAAGTTTAGACAACTCCACGCTGTACACTCTGAGGTTCCAGTTTACCGCTTGCAGAGGTTGGTGGGGTTCTGTCAGAGTGCGCACAGCTCCCCCCCCCCCCCCGCCCCAGGTTTTTTTGTACATGTGTCTGTGAATCTGTCCTTCATTTCCTCACCACCCTAGTCAGGCTTCTAAACCCCTCCATGCCGATTATTACCAGAGGGCGAGGCAGCAGCTGCTAGTCTGGGGAAAGATGAAGTCAGTTCGCCAGGTCCTCAGGCAGATTTTGAGCTTTGTGGTCTAGTCCCCTCCTTCAGGATGTCACCATTGCCTAGGTGGGGTCGTCCTCCTTTCAAGAGCACTCATTTCCAGCTCCCCATCCCCCAGCCATGTTCTTCTGAGATCCCTCATCCCTTCGCTGACATTGGCGCCCTCTTCTGGTCTCCACGAGCGCTGCACGCACATGCTGAGGGTGGCACCCAGAATATCATGCCAGTCAGGCAAACACTCTACCCACTGAGCTGTATCTTAGCTTTTCTTACATTGGAATCACCCACCTGATTAAGGGTAGAATAAGTTGATTGGCTAGGCTCAGTCTCCACATAAGAGAGTCGGTTAAGGCGGGGCAGCCACCATCAGTAGGTATTTCCAGGGCCCTGGGGTCTTGTCTTCAAGGGGGGCTGGGCAGGAAACCTCAAGACCCACCCACCATGCCAGAACCCCCTTTCTGACTCGTCTCCTAAGCCTAGCTCAGCTGGGGAAGCTTGAGTCCATGCCCAGAATGGGATTTCCCACGCAGAGCCACTGAAGCACCCACCCATGCAAGACCCGGGAGACACCTGCGGTGGCAATGTGGGCTCAGCCCTCAGTGCTCCGCTCAGATGCTGTGAGGCCTCACAGGTCCTCTGCTGTGGAACCTCACGGAGGAGTCGTCTGTGGTGGCGTTTGCAGGATGAAGCCAGCATGTGCATTTGGAGATAGCAGCCGATTCCATCTCAAGGATAAAAAAGGAAGGCACGAAGGAAATGACATTTACGTGCTAGGAAAACCATCCTGCTCCAAACTGCCTCAGAGGAGGGAGCAGGGACATGGGCGGTGCCTCCCCCGCCTCTGGGCTGGGGAGCATCTGCTGGGCCGCCAGCCTGGCAGCAGGGCCGGCTCCATCCCAGTGCCCAAGGCCACCCCCACCTCCATCTGCCGCAAGATGGAAATACCAGCCTGTGTGCTCACAGAAACGGGGAGAGGAAAACAGTGTCTGGAAGGGAAGGGGTGCTAAGGTTTACTCCTGGGGTTCTGCTGGGAGCAGCCTAGGAGTACCTGGTCACCATGAGCTGGGTAGAAGCCAGGCCTGGAGGCTGTGGGGAGCTGCATACCCTAGTAGGCAGACTCCATCACCAAGCTGAGTCTCAAGTTTCCTCATCTGCAGAACGAAGCCAAGCCTCTCCCCTGGGCAGATGCAGAGATGCAGCATGCACAACTCCCTGGAGCCTGTGATCAAGGACATGAACCTTCATCTCTGTCCTTAACCGTCCAGAAGGGAAGGATGACTATAGTGTTTTAAATGAGAATGACCCCCATGGGCTCATATGTTTGAATACTTGGTTCGCAGTTGGTGGAACTGTCTGGGAAGGATGAGGAGGTGTGGTCTTGTTGGAGGAGGTGTGTCATTGTGGAAGGGCTTTCAGGTTTCAAAGACTGGTACCATTCTCCGTGTTCCCTCTTGTTTTCAGATCCAGATGTGAGCTCTAAGTTGTTCTTGCCCCATGTCTTTGCTTCATCATTATGGATTCCACCCCTCTGAAAGCATAAGCCCAATTAAATGTTTCCTTTTATAAATTGTCTTGGTATTCTGTCACAACAATAGAAAAGTATCTAAGACAGTGGCAAGTTACTCATACAGTAACTGTTACAACCCAGGCTCCTCCATGCCCAAGGCCACCATGTAAACAGCTTGTGTTTACAATCAGCCCCAGTCCCCTGGGGTCCCAAACTCCACCAGCCCACCTCATTGCTCATTTCTGGAGTCCTGAGTCCAGGGCCGCCATGCTCACCATTCCTCCTGTCACCCCAGCTCTGACCAGGACCAACTCTCCTTGTTTCAAGTACTGCTTCATCAGAGAAGCCCTCCCTGGCCTCCGTCAAAGCTCGCTACCCACACTATTACAATCTACCCTGGCTCCTCTCTCCAAACCACTGCTAATGTGTCCAGCTGGTTACTGATTTATTAAACAAAGTCTCCTGTATCCCAGGCTCACAAGAACTTGATAGGTAGCCAAAGAGAACTCCTGACCACTCCCCACCTCTACCTCCCCAGTGCTGGGATAACAGACCACCATGCCACCATGCCTTGTTTAAATGCCATAGGGATTAAACCAGGGCTTTGTCTGTGCCAGGCAAGCACACTACCAAGAGCCATCCCAGTTGCTTCTCTGAGCAGCCTCATTCCTTCCTCCCAAAGCCAACAGTTTCCCTTTTGTGCCTAAGGCAATATGACACAAATCAGTCACTTGCCATTCAATTGTTCCCACTCAGAGCAAGCACAGGTCTCACCCACCAAGACCCAGGTAGAAACAGCTAGTGGGACCCAAGGGGTGAGGAGTGCTTGCCAGAGAAGTCTCTTCCTCCAAATTCCCAGCTCTTCCTGGGACAAAGCCCGTGCAGGCTTTTAGCATTCTTCCCCACCATAAACGACCCAAAAAATACAGATCCAGGCAGGGATCAAGAGCCTTTGTCCCAGAAGACCAGCACCTCCCTCACAAAGAGCTTCCCTCTGGAGGAAGCTGCCTGCTGTGAGGACCCAGGAGAGAAACGTGAGTCTTGGGCTGCGTGCCTGTCTGGAGGACTTCTTTGAGGAGCCAAACATTTCCAGCATGCAGGCACTGCCCACCAGCCATCTGTCCCAGGTTGAGTTTGGCCTGCCTCTTGGGAGCCAAGAACTCCAAAAATGGTCCCCAGGGGCCAGCGGGGCCAGCTCAACCCTCCCCCGTCTGGCATGGGCTCATATGTGCCCACAGAAGGAAGCAGTTCCAGAGCCCCACCCCCAACCATGCTGCAGAACACAATAACAGCTGGGATGTGAGACACCAAAAAAAGGTCTCATAATCGTGACAGATGTCAACCCTAGGGAAGAGTGACAGTCCCAGCTCTCCTAGGATCTCTGACATGAGAGAGACAGTTCTCCCCCTGTTTTGCAGTCTGGTGTCTGGAGTCTCCCAGGAGCTGAACTAATGTGCTGAAGTCCTGCTCTCTGGCTGTGGCTTTCAGAGTGCTCAGGAGATGGGGCTGGAGCTGCCCAGCGATGCGGACTTGAGCATACAGGCAGAACTCTAAGCTTCCTCATGAATAGCTCAGTGCTAGAGAGATCAGAACCTCTCTCCCCTTTCCAGTGTCTGTCCCTATAGGAGAGCACATCTATAGAGACACCTCCCAAGACGCCCCAACTTAATGGGACTGGGATCTTTCAGCTGGCTTAGGTAGTGGGGGTCCGTACCCCACCAGCCCTCCTCCTCCTCTCTTCCTTCTCTTTCTCCATCCCATGTCTCTTCACCCCACCCTCAGATGTCCTAGCCCCTGTGAATGGCATTTCTAATCACTCTCAAGCTCGGGTGTTTTCTCTGGTCCCTCTCCCTCCACCCAGGAGATTGGCAAGGCTCGTCACTTCCCGGATGTCTGCAAAGGCATTTCTTCTGAGGATTAAGTGAGGAAAGACTCCTGCTGACTGGGCATCACCGCCTGGTCTGAGGGCCAGGGCATAATAGGGGGAAGAGGATGGCCAGCCAGGTGCTGACACTCCCCAGTCTCTGCTGGTCAGCCATGATGGGACCGATCAACTCAACTCAGTCACAGCCTCCCACCATGATAGACTGAGGCCCCTTAGCTACGTGCCAAAATAAGTCCTCCTTCCTCAGACCCTTCTATCAGGAACATGGTCAGAGCTTTGATCAAATTCACTGATACGGTAGCCACCTGCTGCTTCTCTTCAAATCCCCTGTGGTTTTCCAACCTAACTTCTCTAGCCCAGGTTATACCATCAGAATCCTCCCAGAAGCCCCAGTCTCCACTTCCAGCATCTCTCTCCTCCGCTCATCAGCCAGACTGGTCATCCTGAAGCCCAGATCTAACCCAGCAGAACGAGCCTCCATTTCCCTACAGTGGCTTACAGGAGATGGCCCCCTGCCCACCCCAAGTGATTTCAATCATAGCACAAAGCTGGTCGGTCTTCAAGTTCATCCTATAAATGACTGTACTTTTTCTACAAAGGATATTTTGGGTTTGGTGGGCCACATGGTCTGTTGCAGGAAGAAACAGTAAGTGTATGTTCCTGAATGGCTGTGGCTGTGTGTCAATAAAACTTTATTTACAGAAACAAATGGGAGGGCCAGATTTGGACCATGAACCACACCTTGCCAGCCTCTGCTTTAGATCAATGAGCGAATTACTAAGTAGAGGTATCGCCTGTTGAAGTGTCAGAAGACACGAAAGGACTTGGCTGGCATAGGACACAGCATGCGCTCGGTTGGGAACCATCAGCATCAAGACCAATATTATTCTTCCCTTCTGCAGTGTCAAGGGATCAGCAGTCCTGACTCCACAGGAAGAGGCTGAGACCTTTTCTTTTTCAAAGGTCTGATGGCACACTATGATGTATTTAGAAGGTTCTGGAAAACAAACCAAAAACAAGACCTACTGTGTACCAGGCACCGATCTTCATGATTTCAGTTCTTAAAAATCTAAGACAATACTCACGCCCTGAAGCATCTCTCAAGTTTTCGGGGAAATGAAGTGAGAACACCACACAGCAGCACACCTAGCATGCACCCGAGGGGCCCGTGCAGGCTCCAGGGCACCCAAGGACCCAACAGCAAGCTTCGGAACAGAAGCTACATTGTCACCCAGAGTGAGTTTCCATCCCTTCTGCATGTCAGCTTGCCCCTGTGATTGCAAGCTGGCCTGGCCCTCAGGGGCATATGGAGGTGCCACGCTTCTTGAGTTCCCCTCAACTTTCTGGACCAGGTCTTCTCCATCTCTTTGTTGAGACCCTGGATGTGGAATGTAGTCAAACTAATTCCTTCTTTGACCTTGATAGGACCTTCACAGGATCCAGGCGGGTTCTCCTGAGCCGTGTTAGACCTACAGCAGAGAAGTGTCCTGGTCAGGGGCTGGGACTCTTGTCAATGTCTACTGAAGGACCTTTGTCCTGACATACCCAGCTTCCTCTGTGCTCTGTTGCCTACACAATGCAGAACTTGGGTTAGATGTGGCTACGTATGCCCCTTGTGCCTTCCCACCATCTCCCTGTAGGTCCCTGAGTTTATGGGGTCGCCCACCAGGAATAACCAGGAGACTTACTTCCTGCTCCACAGATGGCTTTGGAGGGAGGAGACAGGCTCCTCCCCCTCCCCTCTTCCTAAACCACAGCTGGACAGAAGCTATGCTGGGCTGAGGAGTAAGTAGAGGACCTGAGGCAGCCCAGAGCACAACATCAGGGAACCTGGGCCCCTGGGCCACAAAGCCACCGTCCTTGCTTGGATTACCTTGTCGAGTCTCACTGATGGAGAAACCATTAACCTTGACTCAGCTCCTGGCACACATGTTCCCACGGTCACTTAGGTTTCCTGCAGCACAGGCGCCCCGGTGTCTTTGGGAATTATCATTTGGACTCAACTTCAGCAGGGAAGCACATTGCCAAAACCTAAAATTGGGCCTACCTGACACACCCACACAAGCTGGTTCCAGGATGAGTGTTTGAACCAGGGAGGGAGAAGGAAACACAGCCCGTTCCCACCAGTGAGGTTGCAGGTATGGGTTGCTGCTACCATATTGCTCCCAGGCAGAGAGAGAGAGAGAGCAAAGAGGAAGCTTGGCAGAGAGTGAGAGAGAAGCCAAGGGCTGTTGACATCTCTCTGCAGCTTTCTTGACTGTGGACCAGCAAATTCTCTTTTTGCAGTGTGCACCAATTTCCCACCCATCTGAACCAAAAATGTTTTAATATGTGCCTTGTTGGGGCCTGTCACACACCTTTCAGTAATGATGTCAATTCACCCTCTTAGGGCCTGCCCCTGGCTGGTTTACCAGGGCTGGTCTATCACCTGCTCTGAGCCCCATTCATTAGGACAGCAAGAAAGGTTTTGCAGGGTCTGGGGCGACGACTCAGAGATGAACACATTTACTGCTCTTGCTGACGACGACCCAGGTTCAGTTCAGCACCCACGTGGCAGCTCACAACCGTCTATAATCCAGTCCTAGAGGATCGGATGCCCTCTTCTGACCTCTGTGTGCACTAGGCAAATGCATAATGCACAGACAATACCTGCAGGCGAGATACTCATCTACATGAAAAATAAAAATAAATGAGTCTTTTAAAAGAAAGAGAAAGCTTCCTCGGTGAAGTTGAAGAGGATTAATAATGACATCATTAACTGCCACAGAGGTACCGGTGGTACTGGTCACAGCCTGTCTCACATCTCATTTAGAGTCATACATTGTGTCTCATTCCTAATGAGACGGAAAGTTCCAGAGGATGAGCATTATGGCCCATGAATCCAATCAACAGTGATTAATGGCAAGGAGGTGCTCTGGACCCAGGTGGGAAGCTGGCACACAGAGCATAACAGAAGGGGCGGCCAGGCTCTGTGAGGCAGAAGGAAGAGCAGACGGTGGCCAAGAAACCTGCAGTGGGGCAGGGTGTTGGGGTCAAAAGTCAAACATGGCCACATGGCTGCAGAAATCTAAGAGTGCTTTGTGTAAACAGAAAGCACAGTAAAATCCAGATTCAGAGCGGTGGTGGCACATGCCTGGGACCCCAGCACTCAGAGGGCTGAGGCAGGAGGATCTTGAGTTTGGGGCCAGCTAAGACTACACAGCCAGGCCTCACGTCAGTAGGCTGGATGACCCATAAGCCTCATGGTTCACCCATGGCTCTCACCATGCCATCTGTGACCTCTTTCTACCGCACGTTCCAGCATCCTCCATGGGGCTCTTAGCATCCAGAAGTTATACCTTTCCAGGTTCCCATCCCAGAGACCAGATGTACTCTGATTGACTGCTCAAGGTCATGGACTTGCTTGTGAGCCAATGATAAGAAAATGGACCCTGTAAAGGAACCAGTCAGGACTCAATGTGGATGGAAAGGGGAAGGGGTCAACTTGTTTCTCAGCAGAAAGCCACTGATAGACACCCACAGGCTCTCCTCAGAGCCAGGACAGGGATCCCCATTGGAGCTGGTCCCCCAAGCTTTTCCAGTGTCCCTCACTGGACTGTACTCTTCACGTATGCTCACGTTTACTCCCCAGGCACAATGACACAGACGGAGGTAATCTCTCTATTTATGTGGCATTTATCAGCCAGGGTCTCCCATGGCCAGTCTTATGGAGGATGCTCATTGGTGGACTCAGATCTGAGCCCTGGGGATCAGATGTGGGTTACCGTCTTAGTTCAGATGGCAGCATTAGGAAGGTTGAGAACCACTGATCTAGAGGGACACAGAGTCACCCCAGGATGTATATTGTTAATGTGAAAACAGAATCATCTCTGGACTTGGTGGTGCTTGCTTTTGACCCCAGCACTCCGGAAGCAGAAACAGGCAGAGATCTGTGAGTCTGAGGCCAGCTTGGCCTGCACAGTGAGTTCCAGGTCAGCCGGGGCTGTCTCAGAACAAAATAGAAACAACAGACCACCCTTTCCCAGACTCTGCAATTCCCTGTGGAGTCTGCTTCTGTGTCTCTGTAGTGGGAGGGTGTGTCACAAGGCACATCTCCTCCAGGGAGGGATAGGAAGGGCTGGACAGTGGTGATGGCCCACTAAAGCCACCGGAACACCCTCTGCTGTCCATGTGACCCTTTAACCCACTTCTCTCGAAGGACCCCATACCTGCCTGTCCACTGGAGGCCTGCGTTTGCCACTCTAGGCTTCCATAAACTCAGTGGTTCCCTCCCACTCGATGGCACGGTTCTTGGGGCCTGGATAACAATGTCATCACATTGCAATGTCAAAGTGCCAGATGAGCCTAGCTAGAAACTCAGAGAGAGCCCGACACACACACCCCAGCTGCTGACGCCAGTCTGAAAAGGTTTCTTGTCAGGAAATAACAGCCCAATCCTGTTATTCAGATCTGGGGTAGCCTCCCTATCGGCTCCACGTAGTTCAGGGTTGGCCTTAGTCCAAGAGCACACGCCCTCACGCGGACGAGTGCAGGCTCTGCATCTTGGAGCCCTTCCTACAGATGAAGCCCAGCATCACATATGTCAGGAAATCGAGAGTCAGGAGCAGCACTCTCCCGGGATAGTGTGTTTCATTACTGTTAAACATTTTATACATGCAGTTGTGCAGAGAGCAACTATGGTTCTTCTATGAAGAACCATGCGTGCAGCCGTGTGGATTTAGATAAAGGTTAGAATTTACTCTGAGTGGCCAGAGAGATGGCTCAGTGTTTAGGAGCACTGGCTGCTCTTGCAGGGGACCTGGGTTTGTTTCCCAGCACCCACGTGGCAGTTCACAATGGTAACTCCTGCTCCAGGGATCCAGTGCCGTCTTCTGGCCTGCATGAGCACCGGGCATGCATGAGACACGTCTGCAAGTAAAACACCCAAACACTTTAAAACAAAAATGGTTGATAAAAAAAAAATCCTACTCTCTCCAGACAATAGTGGCACACACCTTTAATTCCAGCACTCCACTCGGGAGGCAGCAGCAGGTGGCTGTGAGTTCAAGGCCAGCCAGGTCTACAGAGTTCCAGGACAGCCAGGACTACAACAGAGAAACCCTGTCTTGAAAAAAAAAAAAACAAAACAAAGCAAAACAAACCACTACTGTCATAGCTCCAAATCACTCAGGGAAGACTGAACCTGAGTCTTCATCCCTGTTAAAAGAATCCTCTTGCTAAGCTGGGTTACATCCTCTAGGCTGAAGGTGGCACACCCAGCTGTTCCCACACTGAGTGGAGCCTCACAAGAGGACTGTCCAAAGCAAGTGACTGGAGTCTGTGCACAGCTTTTGGGTCTTCCCTTCAAGGAAAAGTCCTGGTTTTAACTCTTTGCCTTTGGCTGGCAAGCAGTAGAAGCGGTCAGAATGCAGATACAATGGCAGGAGCTAGTGCAGCCACACTGGGCCATGAGAGAGACACTGTAGCGGAGGATAAAGAACCCAGTTTTCTGATGGTGGCAAAGCTGTCCTACTGGCCCCATATGCTTACACAGACTGTCAACCAAAAAAAGACATGTAGGCATCACTATTTTGGGATTCCTCTTCAGTAGCTGAACTGCGGCGGGCTGAATTTACACATTTCCTGAGCTTTTATAAGATGGCTTCATCTGCTTCATAAGCAGCCAACACCGGGAACGAAGAGCCTTCTCTCGGTCGTCCATTCACCCAGCAACTGTGTGTCTCCCTGTGCCAGGCTCAGGGATGCTGAACAAGGAAGTGTCCAGCTGGCTAACATTCCTGCTGTCCCCGTTCAGGTCCTGTACCTGTGGCTTCTCCAGCCTACCAGCCTGTTATACCCCAGCTGTGGCACTGATGTCCAGGCTGATGCTGGCCCATGCTTACGAACTGGTAGCCACCCCTTGACATATCTGCCACCTTTCCAGCTGGCCCATTCCCTGGAGGGAGAAGTGCCTATGACCAGCAGCCTTGCTGTGATGGGTATTCTTGGTTGTCAACTTGACTACACTGGGAATGAACTACAATCCAGAAATGGAGGGCACACCTGTGATGCAGATCTTGAGGCATAGTAGCCATGAAAAGCTTAGGCCCAAGCAAGGTAGTAGACAGCTTTAATCCCAGGAGACACAGGCAAGCAGATCTCTGAGTTCAAGGCCAGCCTGCCACAGAGCAAATTCCAAATCCAGGCATGGTGGTAAACACCATAATCTGGGCCACACCTTCTGCTGGAGACCCTACATAAGGGCATTCATTGGGATGTCCAGCACATCTGTTGGAACCTACAGAAGACCAGCTGAAACATATAGCCTCGTGGGACTGAGCAGCACGTAGATTCTTGGACTTCCCATTCACAGCCGCCCATTGTTGGCTTAGTTGGGCTGCAGACTGTAAGTCATCACAATAAATTCGCTTAATATAGAGAGACACTCCATAAGCTCTGTGTCTCTAGGGAACCCTGACTTCCTCTGGCCTTACCTCTTGTGCTCTCTGTGGTGGGTGGAACTCCTCCTGTGGTCAACTCAGCCTCGGCCTACACTATCCCTTGTGTGTCCCCTCTGCCAGGCACCCTAGAGAGCCTGCTAGGTTTCAAGCTCAGCCCTCGGTCTTTTGCACTGATTCCAGACCCTTCCTACTGAGCCTGTAACACTGACTTGTTTGTCTCTGAGCTTCTGGGTGGCAGGGGACTGGAGGGCAGGAGGGTCGAGGTATCCCTACTGCTGAGCTCCCAGGACTGACTCAGAGGGACTCTAAGGGTGACAGTTGAGGCCTGGAAACCCACTGGGGTAAGATGCCAAAGGGTAGCACTTCTCAGCCTGTGGGTGGAGACCCCTTGTGGGGGTGCTGAGAAGCCTTCTCACGGGTCCCATATCAGAGAGCTTGCATTTCAGATATTTACATTATGTCTTAGTCAGGGTTTCTATTCCTGTACAAACATCATGACCAAGATGCATGTTGGGGAGGAAAGGGTTTATTGAGCTTACACTTCCATGCTGCTGTTCATCACCAAAGGAAGTCAGGACTGGAACTCAAGCAGGTCAGGAAGCAGGAGCTGATGCAGAGGCTATGGAGGGATGCTGCTTACTGGCTTGCTTCTCCTGGCTTGCTCAGCCTGCTTTCTTATAGAGCCCAAGACTACCAGCCCACAGATGGTACCACTCACAAGGGGCCCTCCCCCCTTGATCACTAATTGAGAAAATGCCTTACCGCTGGATCTCATGGAGGCATTTTCTCACCTGAAGCTCCTTTCTCTGTGATAACTCCAGCTTGTGTCAAGTTGACACACAAAACCAGCCAGTATACGTTATGATTCATAAGAGTAGCAAAATTATAGCTATGAAGTAGCAATGGAAATAGTTTTATGGTTGGGGTCACCACAGCATGAGGACATAGAGGGTCACAGCATTAGGAAATGTGAGAGCCACTGTTCTAGGGGCACGTAAGCCTCCAAGTTCCTCAGCGGCTTCCTTGACACACAGGCGTTCCTGATGCTTCTTCGGCAAGGTTTCCCAGCAGCAATGGGGGACCTACCTCAGCAGATGAGCCCACCTACCTCTGGTCACACTTTCCTGAGAAGATGAATACAAGACACAGTACTCAGCTACATGGTCACTGTCAGTGTGGAGGTGACAGGTGAAGTAACTTTGTCCAAGGGAGTCAAAGGCATTCTTTGACAACAGAATGGGGATGTGTCCTACAGCAAAGACACCTAAGGACCTCAGAGGCAGCACGGACACAGTCTCACCTCCACGGGCTATCTGGATCTTGATAAATATAGTCCCCAGGATGGCATAGCAGCAGCCCTGCCAGGAGCCCAGAGGAGACTTCCTGCCTGGGCAGAAACTCCAGCATTGTCCTTAAGCCAGGAGGAAAGGCTTGACCCAGGAGGCTGAGGCAGGAGAATTACCTTGAGTTTGTGGCCAGCCTTGGCTACATCGAACCATAGTATGGCTCACATATTTATAAAAGCACACAGAAGCAGCAGCCAGGAAGAGCAGATGGGTGGGGAGTAGTTAAGATATGCTGCAGCCCAGGAGAGGGGACTTCAAAAATGCTTCATTGGAGACTTCCGGCCACATTTGGGGGGGGGGGGCGAGGTGTGTCTTTGAAATAATGTGCCGTGTAGGGAAGTTTAGGAGGTGTAACCTTGCAACCAGAAGTACATCATTGGGGGCGGGCTTTGAGGTTTCCAAGACTCTCACCACTTCCCAGTTCACCCCCTCTTCTTCCTGTTTGTGGTTTAGGATGTGAGCGCTCTGCTGCTGCTCTCCCCGCAGGCTGCCTGCTGCCAAGCTCTCCCGCCATAGCGGTGATGGTGTTTTCTCTGTCCTGAACTGTAAGCCACAAATAAACCTTTCCTTCCATGAGCAGCCTGGGCAGCGGTGTTTTATCACAGCAGCAGCAAAGTATTTAAAACACACGGGGAGATTCTAAAGACATGAAACGCCAGCCGGCAACACGTAAGCCCACCGTGGTGACTCGTGCCGCCAACATCGATCCTTCACATCGGAGGGGCACGCAGGACAGCTGGGAGGAAAATGACTCACCGAGAGGCGAGCATCCCACCTGCTGTAAAAATACCCTGCAGCATAGGTAGAAAACCAGATTCTCGCTTGATTGGCAGGTCTTCTAGAGAGATAATGTGAGAGATCTGTGGAAGCCACGGCTGTGTCATTTGGCATTGACAGCACATCAGGACAGATAGCTCACCATGGAAGTAGAAAAGCATGTCCATAACCCACGAGCCGTGGCAGCGGGTAGAGCAGCCTGCTGCTGCTGAGGGTCAACTAGGATGTCTGGCTGCTGTGGCAGAGGCAAGGGACCCGCGCCATCACTATTGTTACCGTGTGGATATGAAAATCCTCCAAAGACTAATGAATTGAAGGCTTGATCTCTAGCTAGTGGTGATATTTTGGAAGGTTCTAGAAATGTTAGGAGGTGGGGCCCAGCTAGAGGAAGTATGTCACCAGGGGTGGGTCCTTGGGGGCTGTTTGTCATCCTGGGTCATCCCTTCTCTCTCTGTTTCTCTGTCTTCTGGGAGACAATCAGCCTCCCCCCCCCCAAGCGCTGTCCCTACAGTGTTATGCCTCACTGCAGACCAGAGTCAGCAGAGATCAGGACCATGGGCTGACCCCTGAACATGTGAACTAAACTAGAGAATACCTCTCTTCAAGTTCTTGCATATCTTTTTTTTTTTTTTTTTTTTTGAGACAGGGTTTCTCTGTGTAGCCCTGGCTGTCCTGGAACTCACTTTGTAGACCAGGCTGGCCTCGAACTCAGAAATCCGGATGCCTTTCTCTGCCTCCCAAGTGCTGGGATTAAAGGTGTGCGCCACCACTGCCCGGCAAGTTCTTACATATCTTTTGTTCACAGCTTCTGAAAGCTAGTTAACAGTCACCTGACAGCTAATATCTTCTGTGGTGACTCACCATAGCAGAAGGCAAGGCTCTGAAGAATGAGTCAGGCCCAGTGGGCAGATACCCAATCTGAGCACCATGGTGTGTGGATGCTACAGCGGTCCTGGGTACCCACAGGGCAGAAATGCATTCCCCAAAGGTGTGTGTTAAGGTGGTGACATCCATCACAGCCACCAATAGGGACTGACTTGAGCCATTACCAGTAACTGGGTGAACTCACAGCCCAGCAGCCCAGGCTGTGGTTCCCAGACGACACCTGGTGGGCAGAGGCCAGGAGTGTTGCCTCCTAGAGGGTGGAGGCCAAGGCCAGGGCAGGATGAGACGTGTGAGAGGCATGGTGGGTAGTATACCAAGCTGGGTCAATTCTTGACCAAGAATCATTCTATCAATGTCTTCCCGTAGAGTGAGAGTAAGCTGTCATATTCTAGGTACCCTCTGAGGGTAGATAAAGTTGTACCCAGAAGCCATGGGCTAATACACGAAAATCCCAGTGTCTGTCAGGGTTGGGCCACCTCCCTATAAGCAGTTGGTCAAGGAGGTCAAGAGACCCCAAAACCATACAGGTGATTGCTACATATGTTGGCTGCCCACCAGATGCCGGTGGCAAGACCCTATTCCCGAAGACATCACATGCTATGTTGATAAGATGTAGAGAAGTCACGCCGGAACTGTCTGGAAGCTTCCTTCCTGCTGCCTACTTTTCATCGTGGGAGTAGGTGCTATGCAGGCTGATGGAGAGACTTGTCCTCAGTAAGTTGTGGGGTAACAAGGGTCACCATTAGCTTCAGTCAGAGAAACTATTCTTTGCAATGGGCAGTGGTAGCTGCAGAGACCCAGTCAAAGGCTTGTGACTAAGTGACTGTGGAGTCCTTTGCCATACGTGGGCCATCTGTCTCACTCTGTGCACAGTTCAGGGAACACCAGGGAGGAAGGGACAGAGAGACTTTGAGAGCAGAGAAGGAGCAGAGTGTCGTCCAACATTGACCTCTGGTATATATAACCGTGGTACTCCTCAACTCAACAGCAGGGCTAACCTGCACAGGACACTGCGAGATCGAGTCGTCACCATCCCCTCTGTCATGGAGGGGAGAGAGACTCACAAGATGTCCTCACCAGCCCCTGAGGAATTGGCTAATAGAGAAGGAAGAGCTGTAGCCAATGGCTGTGCTCATGGAAATAACACTAAAGGAAGTCATCTGGTCACACATGTACACATGGATGTGCATCCGCAGGCATGCACACGTATGTGCACATACATGCACTCAAACCTGCACATGCACACAAAAGGAGGATGTGGTAGTTTGATAATGACTCCCATATGCTCGCATGTTTGAATACTTGGTCTCGAGTTGGTGGAACTGTTTGGGAAGGGTTTGGAGGTGTGGCCTTGTTGGGCAGATGGGTCACGGGGTGGGCTTTGAGGTTTCAAAAGACTCGGTCCAGGCTCCGTGAGCTCTCTGTAATGTCTGTTAATAATCCCCTGCTGGATTACCACATACTGGTCTCTGTCCTCTTTGGGATCAGAAGTCAGTTCCACAGTTGTGAGAAAAGTCCCTTCACAAAGACCATAGCAGGATACCCTAATCCAGACCTGACTCCAAAATCTTTCCTCCAGCATTAGTTTCTCCTTCAGAAAATGGGCCCAGATACACATCCCAGCACCTGCTCCCCAGGGCTCAGTGGGTGAGACTGTCACCCTCTGGTAGGAGAGAAGATATTCTAAAAAGACACTGTGTTTCTCTTTAGCTATCACGGGGTTGAGGCAGGATTCCTGCAGAAGAATTTCAACAGATTCTCAGGCTGGGAGAAGGGAAAGCCTAGAGCCTGCTGCCAGTCAGGGGGGCTGGCTTCCCACACAGAGTTTTCCAGTGGCCCAGATCACCTTTCGTTAGAGACTGGAGCCCAGATAGATGGGTCAGTGACACGTGGGACACACCTTGACCAGGTCTGCTCAGGCATGCAGACCTCTGGGCCTCTATAACCTAAACCTCAGGGGAGACCTTGAAGATGAATTTGGGGGTCTCTGCCACCTCTCCACTCGTTCTCTTCCCAATGTGGCCAGTCTGAGTAAACCTCCTTCCTCTGCTTCCACCGAGACCTGCCTCTTTCATCGGCACAGTGAGGAGGGGCAGCAAATCCCGGTTTTAGAGCTGTCGGGACTTAGATTCTGGCCCTAACAGCTCCTATTAGGAGATGAGACGTGAGAAGGGGACTTGCTACACCTTGTCATCTTTTTGTCACACTGTGAGGTGGCAGAGGAGATTCCCCTGGGGATAACACTCTGTCACCCAAAAGCAATGACCTCAGCTCAAGGCTGCAAAAGAACCAGTCACAACAAGCTGCTTCTGAAGAGGTATAAAACGTTAAGAGCAAAATGACCCAAATGTAGACATTTGGGGCCCTGGACATCGAGCCACATGGCCTAAGAGGCTGGTCTGGTTGTCCCTTGGGAGGGCAGCCAAGAGGAGAAAGCTGGGAGGTGCAGCATGGGGGGGGGGGTGTGTTGGTGCTGCAGGTACCTTGCTATGTGCTCAGGCCAGAGGACCCAAATCCCTCACGCCCTGGTTTTCTAGAACTGCTTGAGGCCTGCAGCCAGGCGACCCTGGGCTGCTATGCTCACAGACTGGCCCTTCTAGGTGAATGTTAAGGAGGAAGTTGGGAGACAAACGTTTTTGCAAAGCCCTGAGGCTCAGGTGACCTGTTACAGCCCCACTCTGAGTCTCCCAGAGAAAGACAGGTCAACTGTGGCTGGAAGACTTGGCTAGGGCCCTGCACCTTGCTCGCTCTTCCCAGTTGTGTAGCCCTGGACAAACTGCTTGGGTTCCCAAGGAGAGATGTGGAGTTCCTGCTACCACAAGAGGTTGAAATGAGCAAAGTGGCCACAGGGAGCCACAGTCTCGGTGAGGGCTGGGGAATTTAGAGGTTAGTGTTTCACAGAGGCAGGAGGGCACTGGAGTCAGCTCAGGCTGTGTAACAGACACCAGCCCCCACATCCCAGTGTTGTCCAGGTCTGGGAGCCCAGGTGCCAGGCACTTGGGCTTTTGTGGGAGCTCTAGAGGGTCCTGCCTGCAGAAGGCAAGCCTCCTTTCCTAAATCCTGTAGAGGCCTCTACTGTGTTCATAGACAGCGACGGAGCTTGGGGCCCTCTCCCCCCTTCAGTGCCATAGACTAGGGTTCTGCCCTCACTTCCTCTTTCCGGTTTAGTTATCCCATCTCCAGATGGGGATGGGGGCCAGAGCTTCAAACGTGGGGTTGGGGAGCAAGGTAAGACCATACTCAGTGCCAAGTTCTCACAACAGCTAAAGAGCTCAAAAGGTTCTAGAACATTCTTCTGCTCCCCCAGCCTGACTCCCTCTTTGGAGGACTGGCACACACATTTCTTAGACTTTCTGTGATTTGTTTTCTTTTTTAGATTAAGATAATTTCTCTCCATAATGTGCACAAGAAAGAGAAAGAGCCCTGCTCCAAAGGCGTACCTAACTGAGAGCAGGCAGCTCATTCATCTTTATTATGAGGGTTCCAGAAAAAAGCCCGGCAGCTGGAACTCAATTGTCTGACTCCCCAGCTCAGCACTGGGCAGGATCAGCTGCCGAGGCAGGTGGTGGCCTGTGCCAAATACAAAGTCGACAGTGGGTATACTTGCAAGCACACATTCATGCACACATGTGCACACACGCACACACACACACACACACACACACACACACACACACACACACACACACACGCTCCATTCCTGAGACCCCCCTCCCCTGGGCACCTGCAGAAGCTGAGCTGACCATGTCCCTACTTTGTCTTGCACCAACAGACATCCCAACACACCACAAAGAAACAGGCTATTTTGGAGTTCTCCTGGGCCTTCCCCAGGCCCTTCCCTGCTACCTCTCCAGGGTAGCAGAACTAACTCCAGGACCCAGAAAGGCGGTCCTGTCTCCCAGCCCCAGCCTGAAGCTCTGACTCCTGCTGAAGCTGTGAGCTGGCACACACATTAGCAATTCTGGACACACACAGCCTTGGCCCAGATCAAAGCCGTCTGCCCCGCACACTCCAGCAGAAAGGCTGCGGCTGGGGGACAAATCGGACTCAAACATGATGTGCAGTTCTAGGGCCGGGCTGGGAATGTTTAGAACATTAGGAGATGAATCACTATCTGAGCGGCTGCGACTGGAGGCGGATGGAGCCGGGCGACTGGAGCATGGCAGGCTTTTCATGGTAACAAACACAACATTAATTAGTTGACATTTTGTCCTCACTCCAGGGCTTCTGCGTTTTTTAGGAGGAAGAATGTCACCTGTTGGCAAACTTTTTTTAATTTTTGCATTGCATTTTAATGTGGGGGGGGGAGAGGAAGAAAGAGAGAGAGAGAGAGAGAGAGAGAGAGAGAGAGAGAGATATGACTTAGCAGGTTCTCTCTTTCTGCCCTGTGGGTCCTGGGGATTGAACTCAGGTCATCAGACTTGGTGGCAAGCACACTTACACACTGGGCCATCTTACCTTTGTCCCCGAGGAGGCTCCTCCAGTCTTATTCTTGATCCTACAAGAACAGAACTTTCTAGCAGGCCAATGAAAAGAGGGACCTTGGCCCTGTGCAGCCAGGAGCTACCACACGCAATCTACATCCCGGAGAGCCAACTGCAGTCCTGGTACTGGGCAAAGGAGTTGTAGCTGCCCCAGTCACAGCAGCAGCTGCTCCAGAACCCTGGGACCAAAGAAGAAAGAAAGGTTGTGAGGAGCTAGAGCAGAGAGCCTGCTAGCCCTCGTCACTGAGTTCCAGAGAGCCACCAAGTCTTTAGGCCCAGGTTGTTCATTCACAACCCCTAGGCCCCCCATATCCAGGCCTACTAAGGCCTTTGCCACTAGAGGGCATCACTTGCTGCTGCTTCTGCCAGGGCCAGCATCCAGAGAAAAAAGCAGCCAGGACCTCTTTGCGCGAGCAGTTTCTAGACAGGTAGAGCAGATGACTCCTGAGACAGCTGGTTGTTGACAAAAGACATCCAAACACCTTGAAGATCACTGGGGCTGAGGTTGAGTGGGAAATTATAATGTCACCTTCAAACATTCTTCCCAGCACCCAGAAACACCTGCACCCAGGAACACCTGCACTCAGACACACCTGCACCCAGATACACCTGCATCCAGACACACCTGCACTCAGACACACCTGCACCCAGACACACCTGCATCCAGACACACCTGCACCCAGACACACCTGCACCCAGACACACCTGCACCCAGACACACCTGCACCCAGACACATCTGCACCCAGGTACACCTGGACTCAGACACACCTGCACCCAGGAACACCTGCATCCAGACACACCTGTACCCAGGAACACCTGCACCCAGGAACACCTGCACTCAAACACACCTGCACCCAGAAACACCTGCAAGGACAATCACACCGGCAAGAGTTCACCTTCTGTAGGGCCCTGACCTGTCTAAGTTTTACTCTCAGTATCTCCTCCTGCCCTCCACATTCCTCCATTGTAACCAAGCCCCATGTTTGAGGAATACCAAGAGAAGCCTGCCTATCTTACTACCGACATCAGCCAACTCTCAACTTTCTGAAGCACCTTGGCCACTGAAGCCCTCTTCTTGTTAGGCCAGCTCCCTCAGGGACTCTCGGCTTCTTCCCCAGGAAGGAACACCAGTGCCCATGACTGCTTCACACTGGCTGTGCTAAAATGTCGTTTTGGGCCCAGACACTACTTTGCCACCTTAACCCTCAGGATGACCCAAGGTCACAGCAAGCACGGTGACAGGGAAGTAAACTGCCTTCCCTGCGCCACAGGGTCACATGCCTAGAGGTAGACAGATAAGTTCAGCCCTGTGTTGGAGACCATAGGTGGTACCACTGACGTGGTCTAATGAGCAAAGCAGCTGAAATTAAGGATCACGTGCAGGCTTGTAAAGTAATCACCTGGCCCCTGCCACTCCATGGCTCCTGAGGTGAAGGAAGTGCATGTGGGGAACTCTGGGAAACTGACTGATGTGGCCAGCTGTGCGGAAGCCCAGGCCCCCAAGGACATCAGCATCCTAAGCCCAGAAGCCCACAAGTATAGCACCTTACTGGGACCTAGCCAACTTTGCAGGTAGAATTTAGATAAGGACCCCAAAATAGAGACATCATCCTGGGTTATGCAGGCGATTGCAGCAGGGCCCCCAAGGTCCTCATGAGATAGGGACAGAAGATGGAGTTCAGGGAGACAGGACAGAAACAGTGGAGGTGTGGGGAGGGGAGCTATGAGAGAGATGGGAATTGAAATACCCAGCCAACAGGCTTGGAAGGTGGAAGAGGCTGTGAGCCTAGAAGCCCATAGAAGCTGGGAAAGGTAAGAGAGCCCCTTCCCACCTTCCCAGAAGGAGTAGCGTCCTGCTCACTCCACCTTAGTCTTTGGCCTCCAGATCGCAAGAAACCAGTTTGCACTGTTTTAGGCCAATAGCAACCCACAACTGTCATGGCAGACACTGTCTGTGGCTCTCAGAAGCTCACATCTCAAAGGAGACTTTCAAAGCTTCTCCTCCAGCCCCAGGGCCACCGGGAAAGCTGACTGTCACCACTAAGGATATTCGTGACTAACAGACCTGGAGCTAAAGGAGCACAGACGTGTTCACGAGCGCACATGACAGGGAGGGTCCACGGACATGAGCTTGGAGACGTGGCCAAAGAGCTGTCTGTGGCTGTCTGCAGCCAACTGTTCTGCCATTCCCCACTTCAAGAAGAGTAGTTGGACTCAGCCCAGAGTTATGCTGCACTGTGCCTGGTTTCTCCAAGAATACCTTCTTTTTGTTTTTGTTTTTGTTTTTTTTTTTGTTTTGTTTTTCGAAACAAGGTTTCTCTGTGTAGCCCTGGCTGTCCTGGAACTCACTCTGTAGACCAGGCTGGCCTCGAACTCAGAAATCTGCCTGCCTCTGCCTCCCAAGTGCTGGGATTAAAGGCGTGCACCACCACAACACAGGTAACAGTAGGATTTAATAAATTGTTTCTGTGAACCAGCCTCTGGCCTAAACATCTGACATGTGCTCCCTCACCCCCACCCCCACCCCTCTTCTCTCTGTCCCCCATCCTCCTGCACCAGTCTCTGACATTGGAGACACAACCTTGTGGGCCTCCCTGGTCGTGGATCATCAGCCGGTAAGGTCCACCAGGTAGCAGGATCAGAGTTAGGAAGCCCTGTTGGATATGGTGAATGGCCACACCAGGACCGGCTATCAGAAGGCAGATCAACTTTACTTAGGGTGATTCAAGGCTTATAAAGTTGTGGGGGACTGAGGGTAAATACATCCAGAAAGGTCAAAGGTCATTGGCTGGGGGCATAGGGTACCAAAACACCTCATTAGCATGGGGAAGCATTTCAGGAAGCTCAGGTGCTAGCTGAACAGGTTCTTATCAGGAGAAAGAAAATTGATCCTGTAATCTAACTAAGGCTATGTGACATTCCTCAGGTAGAGGCATGGGGGGAGAAGAGGGACTTAGAATTCCCCAGACAAGGTCAGAGAAGGAGAAGCCTTGCTAAAGGAGGGAGTCTCCCATCTCACACTGAGTCCAGAGGCTATCCAGTCATGGTGGACTTTGACCTTAATTAGCAGTTTTCCCACACAAACTAGGTGGCCTCTCCCTTTAAGCCACACCCTCAGCCCCTCACCTCATTTTTAATGCCACCATGCTGGTCAGACCTGCCCATATCTGTTGTACACCAGAGGTTGATTTTTACAAAGACAGTTTCTCAGACCAACCGAGTTCAGCTCTGCCCCACTCTCCCAGCTGGTGCCCCGGATGGGTCAGAGTTCACTAGGTGTCTGTTGAAAGGGGGGTGCCTGGTGGGAGGAGGAAGTGACACCCCTGCTCAGCCATCTTGCTGTTGTTGATGGAGTCGGGAATGTCTGTAATAAGCAGAGCTCTGAAAGGCAGGGTTTCTGGTCAGAGCGAGGCGGCCACAGGGAAGAGACTGATGGAGAGAGACAGTGAGTTGGAAACCTGAAGACCTCTACTCCAGCTTCAACTGAAACATGACTGTGGAGAGAGATAACGTCACCCCTAGAGACTCAGCCCTGGGCCCTGGGAGCTTCCAGGGGCTGTGAGACAAACAGCCACACCCTGGGTGGCTTTAGACATTGGGCATTTACCATTCTAAAGCCAAAGCTCCTAGATCAAGGTGCAGCAGAACCCGACTCTCGCAGGTCTCCAGTGCTGCTGCTCCTCGCCTTGCAGCAATCCTAGGTACCCTGCTTGCTGCTCACTCCAGACTCAGCCCTGTCTCCACATGGCCTTCAGCTTCCAGCCTCCCTTGTCTTGCTGTGAGGACCCCAAATCCTTGCCCAAATCTACCCACAAAGGCCCATTTTCCACCTAGATCATATGCCGGGGCACACAGGGCTAGGGCTTAGATATATCTTTGTTAAGTGCACTGTTTAATCCACTATGAACCCCACCCCAACACACACACACACACACACACACACACACACACACACACACACACACACTAACTAAACTAAAACTAACTTCTCCCCTTCCACAGTGAAGGATCCTGGGAAGTCATAATGACCACCACAGTGAACAAAATAAGAGTCAATAATAAATAGAGGGGGAATAGAGGCTTGAATCAGGGAGTAGCACTACTTGAAAGAATTAGAAGGATTAAGGGGTGTGGCCTTGCTGGAGGAAATGTGTCACCGAGGGTGGGGTTTGAGGTTTCAAAGCCCATGCCAAGTCCAGAGTGTTTCTCTCTCCCTCTCTCTCTCTCTCTCTCTCTCTCTCTCTCTCTCTCTCTCTCTCTCTCTCTCTCTCTCTGCATAGGAGCAGAATTGTCTTAGTCAGGGTTTCTATTGTTGCACAAACATCATGACCAAGAAGCAAGTTGGGTTGGGGAGGAAAGGGTTTATTCAGCTTACACTTCCATGTTGCTGTTCATCACCAAAGGAAGTCAGGACAGGAACTCACACAGGGCAAGAACTTGGAGGCAGGAGCTGATACAGAGACCATGGAAGGGTGTTGCTTACTGGCTTGCTTCCCCTGGCTTGCTCAGGGGGAAGCCCTTCTTATAAAACCCAGGACCACCAGCACAGGGATGGCACCACCCACAAGGGGCCCTCTCTTATCGATCACTAATTGAGAAAATGCCTTACAGCTGAATCTCATGGAGGCTTTTTCTCAACGGAGGCTCCTTTCTCTGTGATAACTCCAGCTTATGTCAAATTGACACAAAACCAGCCAGTACAAGGATATAGCTCCAGCCAGTGTTCCAGTGCCATAGCTACTGCCACACCCCCTACTTTGATGACACCTTCTGAAACTGTAAGCAAGCCCCCAGTTAAATACTTTCCTTTATGAGAGTTGCTGTGGTTATCATGTCTTTTCACAGCAATAAAATGGTGACTAAGACATGGAGCCACCAGCTTTGAGGATGTCATTCACCTCACTAACTGGGCTTCTTCCTGCCTCTGGTGAGCTTGCTGGAGAGCTTGCTGGACCACAGGCCATGAGGAAGGCAAGTCAAGGTTTCAGGTATGTGCCCTCCCGAGAGGCCTCGAGCTGTGCTTCCGTTGGTAGGTTCCTCAGCCAATATAAAGACCCCAAAATGAAGCTCTCCAAAGGACTTAGGGTATGTGCACACAATTATCTCAGAGTTAGGAAGTGCCACCACTCCCTGGGTACTGGTCTTGGCTGTCTTTTGTTCCCCCTCCAAAACCCCTCTGCAGCCCCGCCCACCACCAGGACATGCCCCTCCCCCATGGGCAGCGCTCACGTGGTGGAGGCATCCCTCTGCAAGCTCAGGCATTGTGAATCAGCTGAGGGGAGCCCAAGCTGGTCCTAACGGCTTCTTAAGTCAGCTCTCATGTTTTCCCTGTCAGAGCTGGATTTAGACTCTCAGCTTCTATCTCTCCTTTGGAAGGAAACCCATGCATTATGGATGAAGGCTATTTCTTATTCAACAGCCAAGAATCGCTCTTGGATCAAGATCTGCTCCCTTCCTGCACCCCCAGAAATCAAAGCCTGTCTGAGAACTCTCTTTTCTTGGCCTGAAACTCTGAAGGACCAGCTAGATAAGAATCCTGCAGGGGCATGAAACATAGCCAGGCACATCGGTGGGGACATACTTGGTGTTCCCTCTTTTCATTTTTTCTACCTACCCATTCATCCATCCACCCATCCATCCACCCATTGATCCATCCACTCATTAATTCAGTGTGTGTGTGTGTGTGTGTGTGTGTGATCATCACTGAGGGTCTTCCTCAGTTATTCAACATTGTATTTTTTGAGGCAGGATCTCTCCCAGAACCCAGAGATCACCAATTCAAACAAACTATGCAGTCAGGGAACCCTAGGGACCCTTCTGTCGCTACCTCCTCAGCACTGGGACTACAGGCATGACCAGCTTTCTATACGGGTTCTGGGGACTCTGACTCAGTCTTCACGCTTGCATGGAAGGCTATGCACAAATGGAGCCATTTCCCCAGCCCCAGGGAACTAACGAGTTAAAGCTTGCTTTCCACTTCTTTGAGAAAACACCACATGGCAGATGGGGCTGGTGCACAGTCGGACCCAGGGGATGTAGGGGCCCAGGCTTAGGAGCTGGTGCTTCCAGTGAGGACTTGGCAGATCCGGGCCATGGCCAAGACTGCAGGGATCAAGCAAGTAAATCTGAGGACAAGGGGTAGACCCCCACCATCAAGCTGGGATGCCTGGTCAAGGACATGAAGACCAAGTTCCTGGAGGAGAGCTACCCACTCTCCCTGCCCATTAAGGAGACTGAGATAATTGACCTTTTCCTGGGTGCATCTCTAAAGGATGAGGTTCTAAAGAGCCTGCCAGGGCAGAAGCAGTCTTGGGTTAGCAGCGGACCAGGGTCAAGGCTCTTCAGACTACAAGGCTATTGGGGACTGCAGTGGTCACGTTGGTTTTGATGTTAGGTGCTCCAAGGAGGTGGCCAATGCTATCCAAGGGGCCACCATCTTGACCAAGCTTCCCATAGTCCCTGTTCAGAGAGGCTACCGTGGGAACAAGATTAGCAAGCCTCACACTGTCCTGTGCAAGGTGACAGGCCATGTGGCTATGTTTCACTGCATCTCATCCCTGTCCCCAGAGACACTGCCATCAGCTCTGCCCCTATGCCCAAGAAGCTACTGATAGCCGGTATAGATGACTGCCACACATCAGCCAGGGGCTGCACTGCCACCCTGGGCAACTTCGCCAAGGCCACCTTTGATGTCATCTCCAAGACCTGACCCCTAACCTCTGGAAAGAGACTGTGTTCACCAAGTCTCCGTATCAGGAATTCACCAACAATCTTTTGAAAAACCTACACCAGAGTCTCCGTTCAGAGGATCTAGCATCCAGCTGTGGCTACCATGTAAGAGTTTTTATACAAATTAATTATTAATTAATTAATTAAGGCTGTTTTTAAAAAGTTTGTTTCCCAGACTTTCTTGTGGCATTAATGGCTGCACAGCAAATTCTTCCTGGTTATGGCAAAGCCTAACAATGCCAACACTGTTGATTGACAGGTACTGAGCATCAACCATGCCAAGATGCTGTGCTGTGTATCCTGTCTTCTACTGACTCCCTGATGGGAGAGCTGACAGGACTAGCCCCACTCTCTTAGAGAGAGAATTGGTGTACAGAGAGGTAAAGGGATTGTCGAAGGTCATACAGCTAGTGTGAACCAGAGCTGGAACTTGAAGCCAGAGAGAGCTCTTAACCAACATCATCACTGCCCCTGTTAAAATGCTAATAGTAGCTAGACAGAAAAGCGTGTGGAACGCCATGTTGGCTCTTTAGACTCTAACTCCGGGAAGTTCCCATGCCTTTCCCCATCAGATGAAAAAGGAACAAACCCAGAACATGGTGTCAATTGAACTTCCACTATGTTACGGTCTCCTCGGATTTTCCGACAGACATCTACACGCATATTGCTGTTTATGGATTACACAATTCTCACAAAACTCCTGGTGGCTTGCTCTTCAATGTCATGGGTAAGAAGGAGGCAGTCCCTGGGCAGGGGAAATAGCTCTGTCCGTAAAATGCTCACGTTGAACTGAGAACCTGAACCCAATCCTCGGAACTCATGTTTACAATGAAAGTCCAGTGTGGTTGTGTACTCTGTCATGCTAGTACGGGGCATGCAGAGGCTGAGAGGCTGAGGCAAGTGGAGGCAGGGGTGGGGAGGGGGACGGAAGGGTGGAGGAGAGGGTCAGAAGGGTGGGGGAGGGGGAGGGCAGCCAGAGCAAGTAGCTCAGACAGAGGCAGACAGATCTTGCTGGATGGCCAGCCTAGCTGAATCAGCAAGTTCCAGGTCAATGAGGGAGTTCCAAGCCTTAAAAGGAAATCAAGGTAGACAGTGGCTGTAGAATGAAACTCAAGGTTGTTTCTAGCCTCCACAAGCACACACACACACACACACACACACACCAGCACACTCACAAACATGTCTGTACACACAAATACACGTATTCAAAGAGATAGGGAAAGTCAGTAGATCTGGAGACACGACAGCTGGAGTTGATAGACAGCTCGTCTAGGATGCACAAAGTCCCGGGTTCCATCCCTAGCACCACATAAACCAAACGCGGTGCACACCTACAATCCCAGCACCCAAGGGGTGGAGGCAAGAGGATCAGAAACTCAAGTCTATTCTTGGAAACATAATGAGTTAGGAACCAGTGTCTCAGAAAGAGATGGGGGGGGGGAGGAAGGGAGGAGTGAGGGGGGAGGGAAGAGGGAGGGAGGGAAGGAGGGAGAGGAAGGGGGAGGGAGAGATGGAGGGAGGAGACAGGTGACAGGAAGGAGGGGGCAAGGGGAAGGAGGGAGGGAAGGGGGAAGGAGGGGGAGGAAGGAGGGAGGAGGAAGGAGCCCCTATCAGAGCACTCCACCCCATCACCATCACCACTACCTACTGTGATGACATAATACACTCTGTGACACTTCTAACATTCAGACCATCCTATCAAACGTCATATCATGTCAGTTCCAATTGCATATGAAATGTCATCATTTTTTGATGTAAATATGGCCCAGGCACAGTGAAAGCTGTGGTCTTAGGTACACATGTTATTTTACTTAGCCATCACAAGGAGAGGCATACGATATTACCATCTTATAGTTGAGGCAGCACCAGGGGACAGAGGAACCCGAGAGCTTTGAAATGTAGCAGTAGGTGTCTGTGAAACCTGGAGCAAACAAGGCCAAGGAAAAGATGGAAGTACCTGAGATTGCAAATGAGGAATAAAGAAAGAGACAGCAGCCTTAAATCCAAGCGATAAATGAACCTGCTACTGAGAAATGAATGGAGCGAGGACTTTCGGAGGGAAATAGATCTTTCAGGGCTTAGGATGAATTACCCAAGCTCAGAGCCCTAGGGGAGGGCAGAATGTGATCGCAGAGGGCGTGTCCTGCCTGCCACAGTCCCTCTTCCCGGAGTCAGATGTCGGGCAGCGGCGCTCAGCAGCGCCACCTGCAGGAGGGACCGCACGCTGCTGCACCATCAATCATCCTCGAGGATCCTCATTGAGCTGATGACCAAGAACAAACCTTGGACTGCAGGTGACTTTCTCAGAAGCCCAAGCACTCCTGTACCACAAACACCCCCAAATGCAGGTTTCTCCTTTTCTGAGAGCTTTCATATCACCTACCTGTATGTTACGGTTTTTTAAAGTTTTACATTTTTGTTTATGGCACATACACTCGTGTGCGTGCCATGACATTCATGTGGAAGTCAGAAGGAAATTTGGGGGAGTTGATTCTTCCACGTGTGGGTCCCAGGGACTGAACTCAAGCCATCGGGATTGGCAGCAAGCACCTTTACCCACGGAGGTATCTTGCCAACCTAGTATGTTTTACTTACTAATACTCCCCACAACCCCTGACAGGATATTCCATGGACGCAGGACTGTTGTCTGGTTTTGTTGCTTGAGATGGGGTCTTCTTATGTATCCCAGGTTAGTCTTGAACTCACAGTACCTCCCAGGCTGGCCTCAAATGCACCAACTTCCTGCCTTGCCTAAGTGCTTGGACCACAGGCACGCACACACTCCCCGCTCCCGGCATGGATTTCTGTGAGACTCCATACCCCCAAATCAAGAATGATCTCTCAGGTGTGAAAACCCTGGTTAAATGTGTGAGCAACTGAGCTAGTGAGTGAGCAAATGAAGGTCCGCTGCTTCCACAGGAACCCTTGAAAGAAAGCATGTGCCCGCTGTTCTCCTGCCCCTGATTGGAGCCTGAGAGTGCTGGGTATGTGCTAGATAAAGACACCCCAACAAGCAGAGGGACAATGGGATGGCAAGAGCACAGCTCCCTGCCACAAGGACTATGGATACCTGTTATTGGAGAAATGGGGAGAAAATGAACACATCCAGCCCAAGCCACAGCTCTCTGAGTCTGATTCAAGACATGAGTGGGAGAGCTGCAACTGTCGTGTGAGCTCAGAGAAGAGGTCGGTGGGTTCTGAAGGGAGTGGATGGCAGGGCAAACCAGGCATGAGTCACATGGGTATGGGCAAGGGGACAAAGAGGGTGATGGCGTTCCCAACTGTCCTGGCTGGTTTTGTGTGTTGACTTGACACAAGCTGGAGTTATCACAGAGAAAGGAGCCTCCCTTGAGGAAATGCCTCCATGAGATCCAGCTGTAAGGCATTTTCTCAATTAGTGATCAAGGGGGGAAGGCCCCTTGTGGGTGGTACCATTCCCTAGGCTGGTGGTCTTGGGTTCTATAAGAAAGCCAGCTGAGCAAGCCCGGGGAAGCAAGCCAGTAACATCTCTCTATGGCCTCTGCATCAGCTCCTGTTTCTCGACCTGCTTGAGTTCCAGTCCTGACTTCCTTTAGTGATGAACAGCAATGTGGAAGTGTAAGCTGAATAAACCCTTTCCTCCCCAACTTGCTTCTAGGGGTCATGATGATTGTGCAGGACTAGAAACCCTGACTAAGACACTAATAGAGGATGGAAACCAGACAAAGGCCTGGAAGGGTTAGGGGCTATCACTTTTCTCAGCGCTGAGACAAAATGCCAGACAAAAGCAACTCAAGGAAGGATTGCAGTTTGAGGGCACAGTCTGTCATGGCCAGAGAGACTCAGCCGCAGGAACTCAAGGCAGCTACACTGTATCCAGAGTCCGGAAGAAGAGAGATGAAGGCTGGTGCTTGGCTCCCATCCTCTGTTCTCCCTTTTTTCAGTCCCCAGTCCAAAGTGCTGCCCACATACACAGTGGGTCTTCCCTCCTCAGCTAAGCCTTTCTGGTATCGCCCTCAGAGACGCACCCACAGGTGCCTCCTGGTTGGTTCCAAATCTAGAGGGAAGCATCGCAAGCCAGTGGCCTGTGGAATGGTTCTCTGGGCTTAAGGGGGAGGCGAGGGACGCCTGTAGGTATGCACAGGCTTAGCTTCAGGAGGAACGTTCTTCCGGTTCTGCTGAAAGTTCTGTGGGCTCCTGGTTTGAGAAGACTGGGTTTTAAGGAGCAGGTGGTCCTGGGGTTTCTGGAGGCGCTTTGTTTGATAGGTCCCCAGCCTAGGCACCTGCTCAAACGCTCTGAGGTGCCCATTTATCTCTGGTGATGGAATGCTCCCACTGCCTCTTGCTTCCAAATCCATCTTTGTCAAACCATGACCTCATCTTCTCCTCAGATGTGTGAGATCTGAGTGTCAAGGCCCTCAGCAAACCAGGCAGGAGCGACAACCATGCCACTAAAAGTCAGAAAGGAAGTCTGCTGTTCATAGAGCAGTTTGAGTTCAAACCAGAACAAAGGCCTCAGGAACAACTTACTGTTCAGTCTACCCTTTAAAAAAGCAAAACCCAAAATGGCTGGGGGAGGGGGGTATCACGTGACAGCCAAACCCAGAGAGCATCTTTTGTCCTTTGAAAAGGGCGCTTTTCAGTGCACACTCTGGGGGACAATTGGCCAGGTTCCTGAAGCCCACTCTAATTGTATGTAATTTTTTTTATAAATACAGTAATTAGGACTTGCTAAGCCTTCTAATAGAAACGGGATTGAACCTTTATGAGAAGCAAAGGCTTGAGGGGAAAGAGGAGAGTGCTTTGAATGTGTGGCCTTCACACCTCACTTGTAGAGATGAACTTCTAGAGCCCCAGAGGCAGGCTCAGAAACCAGGCCCCTTGGCCAGGGAAAAAGCCATTAGCAGCTTGCCCTAACCTGATGAATCCAAACTTAGAGAAGGTACGCATGGTGGCTGTTGACCCAGAGTCCACAGTATACCTTTTAGGGGAGTTAGGTGCTCAACAGTTAAAGTTTAAAAGTTTCACACACAAAAAATAGGTATTTTCTGGCCAGGCATGGTGGTAGGCTGGGTAGTTGCACTCAGCACTATGGAGTCAAATGCAGCCAGATCTCTGTGAGTTTGAGGCAATGCTGGTCTCTATAGTGAGTTCCAGGGCTACACAATTAGACAGATGAGTTTTCAGCTTCTTGTGGACTGCTCAGAGGATTTTTACTCCCATCTGCTAACAGTGTACTGAAATCACGTGCCCACAGCATTCAATGCATGGGACCCCACTTAGCCGTCGCCCTGGCTCCTCTTTCTTGCCGTCTGTTTTACAACATTGCAGCTGAGAGCCTGGCACAGGCTCTCTGAGCACTACACGGGTGAGCTGTGTCTGCTCTCTTTCCCTCTCTGAAACAGGTTTTTTATCCACGAGGCCCTGCTGTCTGGGCAGACAGGTACTCTCTACTGAGTCTTTTCCCTAACAATGAAACAAGTCACACAGTGTGCTGAAACCCGCAGTCTGCTACAGTTTCCAGTCACTTAGAGGCGACATCCCTAGAATAAGGAAGTGGGGAGGCAGTCTTTCTAACTACAGGGAAATGAGCAGGCTGCTTGCAGCAGGAAGGCATTCAAAGTAAGGGGCCGGGAGGCAGAAAGGTGGCTCAGTGGTAGAGAGCACGCTCAGCAAGCACAAGGCTCTGGGTTCTAGCCCTAGTACTGCAGATAAGTGGGAGGAGGGGCTGGAATGGAAATAACTCCTTAGACATCCAAGTGAGTCATTCAAAAGAGTGAAGAAGGAACACTGGCCTCCCAGGACAGCAGACCTGCTTTTCATCTGCGGCTTCAAAGGAGCCCTCAGAACCCAGCTTCCAGGAACCACGGAGGCGGGGTCTTCTCCTGCCCCACCCACTCTTTTCATAGCCCAGAAACACAGGGAGTCTTCAACCACAGCAGGGTGGCGAAGTCTGCCCTGAAGCTTGGAGCATTTCTTAAAATTAAAAACCAAAACCAAAACCAAAACCAAAAAACAAAAAACCACCCCTTTTGCTTCAGAACCGCTTCTATAAACACGAATTGTTTCATTTAATTAAAAATACACTTAATGCCGGGCAGTGGTGGCGCACGCTTTTAATCCCAGCACTCGGGAGGCAGAGGCAGGCGGATTTCTGAGTTAGAGTGAGTTCCAGGACTACACAGAGAAATTCTGTCTCGAAAAACCAAAACAAAAAACAACAACAGCAACAAAAACCACGTATAACTAGAGTGTCGCCATTAACAACTTTTGAGGCAACACCATCACAGAAATCAGAACACGGGGTTCCAACGGCTTCCTGAAAGAAGCAGCAACCAAGCATTCAACCACATGCTGGAGAATAGAGCACAGGGGGGGAAAAAAAAACAACCCAACAGCCTAGATACATGGTAAAGAGGTCACTGCACAATCTTTAAAACCTTTCCAGATAACCCTACCTACTTTCTTGGGTTATCCAAACGTGGGCTCTGGAGAAGCAGCTCCTTGGTATTTGTTAGTGATACATACTGTCTGGCCCCACAAAACTAGGAAAGGAGAAGCGCCAGGCTGACTCAGGAACTTAGACGACTAGTGGTCTCAAGAAACCAACTTTAGGGTGGGGAGAGGGCTCAAGCTGTGAAGTGCCTGGTGCCCCTTGTGATCCCAGCACTGGAAAGGCTGGGACAGGATGACAAACATCCTTCTCTAATTGGTTGGGTGCCTAGCCAATGAGGGAGACTGTCTCCAAAATACAAGGCACTAGGGACAGGTGGCTCAGTGGTTAAGAGCACTTCCTGCTCTTGCAGGGGACCTGAGTTTGGTTCCTAGCACCTATAAGGGGGCTCCAGCCATCCATAATTCCAGTTCCAGAGGATCTAATGCCTTCTGTGACCTCCCAGGTACCAGGCACATACACGGTGTGCACATACATACACGCAGACAAAAGACTCACACACACGTATCTAAAAAGTTTAGGAAGAAAAACGATGTGGAAGGCATCTGAGGGGTGTCCCCGAGGTCGCCCGACAGTCTCCACATGTATGTGTTTGTGCGGATACTCAGACACATGTGCCTCTACCCACAAAGGAATCAGCTCCAGTCAGCTTTCTGGCTTCTACACTTTTCCATTTACTTATTGAATGTAAATGAGTACATGTCTGCTGCAGTGCACATGTGGTGCTGGGTACATGTCTGCTGCAGTGCACATGTGATGTGGTATTGGGTACATGTCTGCTATACTGCGCATGTGGTATTGGGTACATGTCTGCTGCAGTGCACATGTGGTGTTGGGTACATGTCTGCTGCAGTGCACATGTGGTATTGGGTACATGTCTGCTGCAGTGCACATGTGGTGCTGGGTACATGTCTGCTGCAGTGCACATGTGATGTGGTATTGGGTACATGTCTGCTATACTGTGCATGTGGTATTGGGTATATGTCTGCTACAGTGCACATGTGGAGGTCAGAGGACCACTTGCAGGAGTTCCCTTCTCTCCTTCTCTCCTCCTACCTCGTGGGTTCTGGGAATTGAACTCAGGCTGTCAGGCTTGGCAGCGAGCACCTTACCTCCTACCCTTTATCAGGTGAGTCATCTCACACCTCTGTTTTTGTTTTTAGGTGAAGCCAAGATTCGGAGAATCTAAATGGGCTATGATTTCTACTCCAGAACTCCGATTTCTTCCCAGGAGTAAAGACACCCTAGAAATTACTTTATTTTTCTATAGGAGATGAACCAGCCACGTGTCTGGCTTTACAGTCTTGATGAGACACTCTTTCCTGGATAGACCTATTTTGTTCTCCCAGATCCCGCTTCCAGCTGCCAAAGTCAGCTGGTTCTGTCATTGGTGAGTCATTAATGAATGGGAACATGGCCACCAACCATGGAGTGTGAGAGTTAACCCTGTCAACTAGAGTGAGCACAGCCTTGGGGATCAAACATGCTTCTGGGTGAGCATGAGGGCAGATTGGTCAATTAACTAAGGCAGGGGTAACCGAGAATGTGGATCACATTATCCCATAAGCTGTCGTTCCAGAGGAATAGAAGAGAAGAAAGCCTGAGAGTATAGGTGGTCTCTCCCTCTCTCCCTCCTTCCCTTCCTCCCTTCTTTTCTCCCTCCCTTCTTTTCTCTCTCCCTCCCTCCTCCTTCTCTCCTTCCCTCCCTCCCTCCCTCCCTCCCTCCCTCCTTCCCTCCCTCCCTCCCTCCCCCTATGAGGTGATCAGCCTCACTGGATCATTACCCATGAGACCTCTGCAAACATGAGCAAAACAAATGCCCCTTAAATTGTTGTCTTCAGCCATTCGGTTACAATGATGAAAAAGACTGACTAAAATACCCTGTACATTCATATAAAAATTGTATCACCAGTCAGAAAGCTGAGGCAGAAGATTAGCACAAGATTGAGACCAGCCAGAGCCACACAGCAAGACCCAACAAACAAACAAATAAAGTCATTAGTTTTATGAGGGGAAAAAAGGATCTAGGTTCGGGGGCTGGAGAGGTGGCTCAGCGGTTAAGAGCACTGACTGCTTTTCCAGAGGTCCTGAGTTCAATTCCCAGCAACCACATGGTGGCTCACAACCATCTGTTAATGGGATCTGATGCCTTCTTCTGGTGTGTCTGAAGACAGCTACAGTGTACTTGTATAAATAAAATAAATCTAAAAAAAAAAAAAAAAAAAAAGAAACCAACTATAAAAAAAAAGTATGATGCCAAAAATAAAGTCATTAGTTTTATGAGGGGGGAAAAGGTATAGGTTCAGTATGATGCTAAAAATAAAGTCATTGGTTTCAGGAGAGAAAAGACCTTAGGAAACTAATATCTGAAATTAGGCAGAGAGGCTGGAGAGATGGCTCAGTGGTTAAGAACACTGTCTGCTTTTCCAGAGGACCAGGGTTTGGTTCCCAGCCCCCACATGGTGACTCACAATTATTTTAGACAACTCCAGTCCCATAGAATCTGGGGCCTTCCTCTGGCCTCCACGGCTACGGCACACTCATGGCACACAGACCTACATGCAGGCCAAATACTCATATCTATAAAATAAATATAAATAAATATGTTTTAAATTAAGAGCTAATAGTAGAGAGGTAGGCTGAGCCTATGTTATGGTAATAGGTATACAACATCCACCTAGGACACGTGAGACCCTAAGTTCAACTCCAGTTACATGTATGTGATCACACACACACATACCCCATATCTTGAACTGTTTGAAAGTTAGACTTCAATGGACAGTGTAGGAGAGCTGGCCCTGCCCCTCAGCAGGAGGCAGCTCAGGAGAGCTGATGGGCTGATCAGCTCATCTAATACCCAGGCCTAGATCCAGGGCCATGAGTGGGCCCACCCAAACATCTACCCCATCTATGATCTGCTAGAGCATGTCAAGGGGCCGGCCCTTCCAGATCCAAAGCTGTAGGATCTCCATGACACAGGGCAACAACAGGCTATCCCAGACGAGTCCCCAGGAGGGTCCAGGGTTGATAGTTTAGCAGAAGCCAGAGTCCTTGAACCAGACTATTGATTGCATGTTCATTGTAATTAACATTTGCAAGTAAGGATGTGTGGATAAAGGGTATACCGTGGGACATACTGTGAGGTGCCATCTTCAGTCATCAACTTTGACTGGCAACCTGGTTAAGTTAAGAAACACCTAGGGTATATCTGTGAGGGCTTTTCTGGAAAGGATTAACTTAGGGGGATGAGATCCATCCTGACTGTGGGTGTTCCATCCTGTGGGCTTAGGTATTGGGCTGAATGAAAAAAACAAAAAGTCAGCTGAGACCTGGTGTGGCTCTTTACTTCCTTCTGACCCGCCTAGATGCGACCAAGCTGCGAAGAGTTAACTGTCCTGTCCCTCCCGGGTGGGACTGTCGACCAGGGTCTGTAGTGTCCTGCCTGCAGGACCTTCAGCTGCTGAGGAGGGAGACTGCTGGCCTAGGGGAAAGAACACAGGAGACAAGAAATACCTGGGAGCAAGTCGAAATGTCCGATCAAGCTCCGACCAGCCTTTATTCCAAGTCTGTATATAAGCACTTAGGGAGGGAAGGGCAGGAGTAAGAAGGTTACTAGAGGTCACTGGGGGGGGGGGAGAGAGACAGAGGGAGAGAAGTTTCTCAGGGTCGCTTAATTGCAGCCAAACATCAGACTGTTGTAACTTAGCATAACAAGCCTTATTGTGGCTTTAAGATAGCAGGACATCTCAAGGTTTCTCTGGAGCCACAGGCTACTACAAACAAACCATCTATTCACCTGCAAAGGACATCTGCAGAAGGGAGTAATCAAATGTCTGCTAAGGCCTGGGACCCTCTGGCTAGCTGACAAAGAGCAAGGCCTTAAGTTCGAACAAGGCCATTTGGTCTCCGGCACCAATCAGCCTCATGCTCCTGCCGCCACCACCACTGCCACCACCACTTCCACCACCTCAGCTGCAGCCGCAGCTGCCATAAGCCTCTGCTCCCCAGCCTTCTCACCATGGTGTGTTGTATTACCTCCTTCCCTGAGCCAAAAGAAATCTCTCTTTCAAGTTGTCTCTCCTCAGGCATTTGGTCACAATGGAGAGATAAGTAGCTGACACAGCTACTCTTTAGCCACATTGTCATGGCTGTAGCTTTCATAAACACTCGAGGACCTACATTGTATCACTTCTACTTTACAGAGAAGTAAACGAAGGCAGAGAAAAACTAGAGAAGCTTTCACCTGTCACACAGCTTTAATGACCATGAAGTCAAAACGATATCCCAGCTATGCACTTTCGGACTCTTGCTCTAGCTGCTGGCCACCTCCAGCTCCTGTTTACACCAGGGGCAGGCTCTCCCTCCCTGGGGACATGCTCACCATCTCTAATCTCTACCCTTCAGATGCCAGCCATTCCTCCCAGATATTGTCACAACCAGTTACTACCTTCCCTCTCTGAACCCTAACCAACCCATGTTTTCCCCAAGGGTGAAGACAAGCTACTTTGTAGCCATTCTAAGTACCCTGTAAGCCGTGTCCCAGACCACCCTCCAGGAAGGTCTAACTCTCCCAGGACAGTCTGCACATGGTCCAAAAAAAGATAGCCAGTGATGAACCCTCTGCACTGTTAAATGAGTTTGGAAAGCAGGAGGAAAGGAACTGGGTGAGACAGACCATCATGGCAACAGTAGGTGACCGGAAACTTGTTCACCAGATGATAGCTGAGAACCATGGCAGATAGGGCTCCACATTCACCTTCAAGGACATGTCTCCAATGACCCTCCCCCCCCCCCCCATACTTGGTCCTGCCTCTTAAAGGTTCCACTACCTCCAAATAGCACCAAGGCTGGAGACTCAACATTTCCTGAGCCTGGGGGAGGAGGGAGTAGCACAGGAGTACAGGAGTACAGCTCACTGTTCTCTGTAACACTAGGCAAAGCTGACACCTGAGAGAGCATGAAGTCATGAAAGACAAGCATGCCTCTCTGTGCAAACCAGGACATCCCAGATGATGCCAAGCCCACCCAGCCTGTGCCTCTGCTTATGAGGTGAGTCTTGCTTAGCACGATTACCCTCTGGTGAGTGAAGCCCAACCAGCCATTTCTCCAGGATCATGGACTAAAGCCTAAGCCTTGTTTCCCAAAGGAGTCTGATTGTAAAGGTCAGGACAAGAGTCTAGAGTGCCATAGCCATCAAAACCTCCCAGGGACTAACTGCCATGGTTCCCTTAACAGTCAATGCACAGCAAGTATGAAAACAGTTAAATTATTTGTGTCCAAATGAGGAGAGCCACAGTGGAGAAGACATGGATTGCCAGAATAGATGCTCCCTTGAATTGCAGCGGGGAGGGGAGGGGGGGCAGCTCTAGGTCTCTATAGGTCAACACAATGAGCAAGGGAATGCTAACAGAAATGGCTGGCAGCCATTGTATTGTCTGACAGGAACATCCCAGGCCATTCACCGGCGTTGGTCTTCTCCATTATGCGTTCTAAGAAACATCTAGTAATGAAGGGAAAGAGAGGCTGAAAAGATGGTGTAGGGGCGATTCCTGATTGTCAACTTGACGATATCTGGAGTGAACTACAATCCAGAATTAGAAGGCTCACCTGGGATCTAGATCGTGGGTCTGGAAGACACAAGTTTCAGGTGTGGGGGTGCACACGCCTCTGATCTGGGCCACACCTGCTGCTGGAGATCCACATAAGGACATTGGAAGGAGGAAGATTCAATCTTCTTCGCCTGCGGGCCTTGTGGGACTAAGCGACTGCTAGATCCTCGGGTTTTCATTCACAGCTGCCGCTGACCATTGTTGGGGAGTTTGACTACAGACTGTAAGTCATCAACAAATTCCCTTCTATATAGAGACTACCTATAGGTTCTGTGACTCCAGAGAACCCTGACTAATACAGATGAGTCTGTGGGTAAGAGTATCTGTTATCTTGCAAAGAACAGGGCTTGGTTTCCTAGCACCCACACGATGGTTGACAGTCATCTATAACTCCAGTTCCAGGGAACCCCAAGCCCTCTTCAGGGCCCCACAGGCACTGCATGCATGTAATGAACATACATAATACATGCAGGCAAAACACTCATACACATTAAATAAATAAATCTTAATTTTTTTTTAAAGAAAAAAATGGGTTGTTTGTTATCTTCCTGGCACCAAGGAACCTGCAATTCCTGCCTAGCTGGGTCAGAACAGCCTGGGGAACAGAGGCTAAGGATTTCCGCTGCATGCCTTCCCAGGGTAAAGAACTTAGCGATCTCATTGTGATACCCAAGGTCCTTTCTTAGAACTCTTAATGAAAATACAGCTCCCCATGTGGCCACTGGTTTATAGTGTCAACTTAAGCTCGGCATAAACAAGTCTGCAGCTTTGGAATACTGTCCCAACCAAGACACGCAGCACTGGCGCTCGCCAGCACCAAACACAGCAAACAGATTCTGTTTTATGCAGTGGTCTTGCTTACGTAGCTCAGGCTGGCCTGGAACTTGTGATCTTCCAGCCTCAGCCTCCTGTTGCTGGGATGACAGGCCTCCACTACCACACCTAGTGCAGCAGGCCTCCTCTGTAATGGCTCAGAACTGGAGCAACTCTCCATCCAGAGACAGAGAAGAAGACCAATGAAGAGACGTGTGCTGAACACACAAGCCACGGCTGCACCGTGTGGCATTCAGGAACAGGAAAGTTAATCCATGCCAGATAAATCAGAGACAGGCACTTCCTGAGGAGGTTGCACTGGGTGAGAAGCAGCCATGTAAGCTATGGGATGCTATGAACTTTCATGTTTCAGTCAGCACAGGCGATTCCTATGTAAGACCTGGTAAGCTATCAGGGTATATATATTGTAATTTTGTTCTTCCCACCCCAAGACCAGGAAGAGAAGCCTATTTTACTGGGGGGTGGGGGGAGATTATAAATCTAGCTAATCAAGAACTCAAGCTTCCAACAGCTTAACCAGTTTTGTTCTAAAACTATAATATGTAAAAATTGGGCTTTGTAAATGGGCAAATTAGCCTGCAATTATTTGCTTTGCAGAATTGAGCACCATGGGGTTTCTTTTGATGGCGGGCTCCCATAGGTGCACTTTAAAAAAGAAAGAGCGAACCTGCCAAGGGCGATTTAGTCACCAATGTTAACAAACTGTAGCAGAAGCTCACAGATCTTTCTCTTCTGTGTGTGGGCAGGTGGGTGAGGGAATTCAGGCATAATCCCCCAGACTAGTCAAAGCTCCTCAAAGCTGCAAGAGCCTGGCATCTCCCACTGTGCTTTGAGTATTGCCCAATGTGGGTGGGGGGAAAGCCCGTGGAGAAGGCCGGGATGAGACCGTGGGAAAACTCAGCTGTCTCGGAAACACATTGTCTCAGCAGGGAAAGCGGGAGATGCTTGAGGAACACCCAGTCCCAGCTTCTGTGTGTATCTCAAGAGAACTCTGAAGAGGCAGATTTGGGGAGGGGCCAGAAGTGCTGGGAGGAGCCTAAGGTACTGGGAGGGGCCTGAGATACTGGGAAGGGCCTGAGATACTGGGAGGGGCCTGAGGTGCTGGATTTTTTTGTTTGTTTGTTTGTTTGTTTGTTTGTTTTTAAAAAAAACAACCCTGATGAGGTTACCCATCAGCACACCACACACCAGACAGGAAGTACCTTACATGGACTAGCCCACTTAACCCTCCACACACTCTAAATGCACATTGGCGTCCCCAATGCAGAGGTAAGGAAACTGAGGCCGAGAGTGACTAAGTCATCTATAGCTCAGGTAACTCTGGATTCAGGCCCATCTGACTCTAGTTATAGCTGCCAGAGAGCCAGGAATAGAGCAGAGCCAGAGGCTATGGAGTCTTCTACTGTCCTTCAAGATCCACCCTAGAACTCCAAGGGTAGGCATTCAGCCAGAGGCCAGCCAGACGTTCCGAGCCTCCAACTGTGTTCAGTAAGAATCCCAGCACTCTGCTTGGTGACAGTATATAGAGAGGAGCCTTGTGACCTTCTTCTTCCTGCTGCAGGCTGGAGTTACAAGAGAGCACAAGATAACTACTAGTCGGCTAGAGGCCGACTCCACAGTGATCCCCATTTTTCATGGGTGAGTTTGGTCCCTTGGTGTGTATCTGTCTTTTCCTCTTCCCCTGCTGTCCCCAACCCTGTAATCACACAGCCCCGGAGAGGTTTTAAATATCACATCTTCAGTCCATCCCCTACCTTTCTTCACACTCTGTCATTCACAAGGTGAATTCCTACTAAAAAAGAGGATCTCAGATAAGGATTCAATAGAACAGCCTAGCAGGACTTTAGGAGCCAGTGATGGAGGGAGGGTGGCTAATGGGCACAGGGTCCAAATGGGCAGGAGAAATAACTTACTGTGTTTTACAGCACAGTAGGATAATTATGGTTGGCAAGCAATTAAGATATCTTTCAGAAGAGCTAGGAGGGCGCCTGAATGCCTCCAACACAAAGAAGTGATATCTGGGGTGACTGTTATGACAATCGCAGTGACCCCACTATGATATTCTGTAGCATGTACTGAGTCTCACGAGACCCCACAAGTATGTGTTACTGATGCTTGAGTTACAGTCAAAGCCTAGTTACAGATAATATTGTCATGAGGAAATAGTCATCTCCACCACACTGATTAAGGCGACAGTAATGGTGAACACAAAGAAAGCAGGTGGAGTCGGCGTGACCACACTGGGAAGAGGATCAAATAAAGAGGCTCAGGGTCCACCACCTCCCCTGACCTCAGTCTTAGGCGTCCTGGCGTAAGGGTTAGACTTAAACACCATCTCCCCTGACCTCAGTCTTAGGAGTCCTGGCATAAGGGTGAGACTTAAATAGAAGCAATGGGGTCTGCATTGTTCAGAAGTGCTAGCCAAGGTGTGGTCCTGACCACAGTGACCCACGTTTCAGCTTTAAGCTTTCCAGAAAAGTGGCCCCACAAATTGTCACAACTGTTGAGACGTCTTCCTGGGAGTCAGTTCCTCCTCTGGCCAGCACAAGGGCTTCAGTCTTTCCTATCCCCTGGCATGGGGAGATTTCAGTCCCCTGAGGCCCATTATTTCAACAGTCTGACAGCCAAGGGACGAATATACATGTCTCTCTTTAGAATACTTTTTCTGCAGCCAGACAGTTACACAATTTCCATTTGTCAAATAAAGATGAAAATCCATTAAAATATATTAATAGTAACCTCTAAAATAAAATAAAAGGTGCTGTGGAGAGGCCCAGGGCAGACAGCATCGGTCTGAAGAGAAAAGTTGCAGGAATCACATAGCTCAGCTTCAAGACTCACTATGAGCTGACACTGACAGAGACAAACGGGCATGGCGACGGGACAGCCACATTCACAGATCAGTGGAAAGAGCCAGAGTCAGTGGTGGACACACACGGCACTGTCAGCTGATCTGGGGCAAATACAGTTCGGTGGGAAACAGGTGTCCTTGCCCCAAACTGCTGGGATATGTGGGTGTTCTCAGAAGGCACTCACTGTCTGTAGACCAAGTGTAACACAGATCCACCTATCATATGTGCACGTGACATATGCACGTGTGCATATATGATGCACATGAAGTCAGGACTTCAATACTCCCAAAGCTCAGACATTCCTGGCAACACTGAGTAACGCGCCTGAAGGCACACAGCACATGGTAGAGTGCCGAAGTCTAGTGGCTCCTCAGAAATCGTCCTCACCATCTTCATTCATAGCAGACATATTGTCCCCAACCTCTAAGGAACAGTTAATGTGTAAGTCAAAGGGTTGTCAAGTTGGCTCAGTGGGTAAAGGTGCTTGCCACCAAGCCTGGGGACGTGAGTTCAAATCCCAGGACCGATATGGTAGAAGGAGAAAACCTAGTCTTACAAGGTGTCCTTGACTTCCACATGTATGCTGTAACACACACACACACACACACACACACACACACACACACACACGCACACAAAATAACTAACCAAATAGATGTAATAAAAATAAAGACATGTCAAAAAGCAAGAGCACCTAGCATAGTAGGTATTCAGTAAGTATCAGTTCTATTTCCTTTCACTTCTTTTTACATGTGTGTGTGTGCTCATATGTGCGGGCATATACATGCATGCCTGCATGTGGAGGCCAGAGGACACTCTCAGGTAGTCTTCCTCACATGCCATCACTTTGCTTTTTTGAGACAAAGTCCCTCGCTGGTCTGGAACTTGCCAAGTAGGCTAGGCTGACTGGCCGCAGTGCACACGGGACGGTCAGAGCAACTTTTATTTTTTTTATTTAACATTTTCTTTTTCTTTTTTTTTTGAGACTTTATTTACATTTCCAATGTTTCCCCTTTTCTAGGTCTCCTCTTTGGAAACCACCTATCCCCTCCCCATCCCCCACCTCTATGAGGGAATTCCACCTCCCACCCACCTGCCCACCCATCCCCATATTCCCACCTTGACATTCCCCTTTACTGGGGCCTCTAACGCCCTCAGGCCCAAGGGCCTCTCCTCTCTCCCTGATGGCCATCGAGGTCATCCTCTGCCACATATGTGGTCCGAACCATGGGTCCATAGATATGTATTCTTTGGTTAGTGGTCCAAACTCCAGGACAACCGGGGGGGGGGGGTCAGGCCCATTGATGCTCTTGCTCCCTCCATGGGGCT